>JARHVA010006324.1:725000-937500 GCA_037957365.1 Torreya grandis
TTTAGGGTTGATTATTTGGGTTTTAGCATTTAGGTTTTCAGGTTTAGGGTATATCCATTTTTAGGATTTAGGGATAATAATTTTTGGTTTGAGGTCTTATGGTTATGGGTTTGTGTTTTAAGTTTAAAATTTCAAGGCTTAGGGTTTAGTACTTTAGGGTTTAGGATTAGGGTTTAGTGTTAGAGTTTAGGGGTTGAGGTTTTGGGTTTTGGGTTTAATGTTTAAGGTTCATGATTTTAAATTTTGTGTTTAGGTTTTAGTGTTTAATATTTAGGGTATAGGGTTAAGGTTTTATGTTTTAGTGTTTAGTATTTTAGGATTATGGTTTGGGATTTAGGTTTAAGGCATTAATGTTAGGTTTTAGGGATTAAGTTCTATGGTATAAAGTCTATGACTTAAGGTTTTAAGGTTCTATGTTTAGGGTTTAGGGTGTAGGTATTGTTTTTTAGGTTTAGGTATAATGTACTAGGGTTAAAATTCAAGGTTTATGGCATTTAGGTTTTTGATATATGATTTAGTGTTTATGGTTTAGGGTTTAGGGTTCAATGTTTAGGGTTTAAGGTTTAGTGTTTAGGTTTTGGTGTTTAGGATTAAATCATTTAGGTGGAAATAGAGTTTACTACGGTGATTAGCTATATTTGTGTCTAGTATGAGTGAGTGTATCATGATTACAAGAATTTAGCTTGTATGACTGATAACATACCTATATGTAGTAATACATATGGTGTAGATGTAATGTATGAATAATTATATCATTTCTATGTGTATGTTATAACTATCATGCTACATGTTAGTCATTTATGCATATTTATAGACCCATTCATTAATAAAACCAAAAATTATTTAAGAATTCATCATGAATCCACCTTCAATCCTTTTACATGAATGGCCTTAGTCACTCATTTCTCTATATAGGTGAAAATGTCCCCTATCCTTTCAATAAATGGCTTAGCTGATGATGCCTCTCATTTCTCTATATAGGTGATAACTCAATATTATGGTTTATGGTTAGATTTTTAGGATTTATAAATCTAGGGTTTAAGGTTTATGGTTGATGATTCAAGATTTACAATTTAGGGTTTAGGGTATAGGCATTATAGTTTAGGGTTCAAGTTTTAGTATTATGGATTTGGGATCAATATTTAAGGTTTATAATTTATATTTTATTCTAAATGTTTTGGATTTATGGTTATTGGCTAAAAGTACCAAGGGTTTAGATTTTAGGATTTGGGATTAGGTTTTTGGGTTTTTAGTTTCACACTTAAGGTTTAGTGTGTAATGTTTAGGGTTTTAGTGTTAGGGGTTTGGTTGAGGCTTTGGGGTTTGGAACTTAGTGTTTAGTATTTAGGGTTTGTGATCTAGTGTATTAGGATTATGGCTTAAGGTTTAGGATTTTAGGTTTAGTTTTTATGGTTTAGATTTTATAGATTGAGGTTTAGGGTTTTAGGTTTAGGGTTTATCATAAAGGGTTTAGGGTCTAGGGATTTAGGTTTAGTTTTTAAGGTTTTAGTTCTTAAGTTTTAGGTTTGGGTTTAGAATTTTTGGTTTAGGACTTAATGTCTATATTTAATTATTTATGGTTTTTAGTTTTAGGATTGGGGTTAAGAGTTTAAGAATTGAGATTAAGGGTTTAGGGTTTAGGTTTGGAGTTTAGGATTTAGGATTTAGAGTTTAGGGCTTGCATTTTATAATTTATGGTTAGGGGATAAAGGTTTAGGGATTAAATTTTGGAGTTTTGGGTTTAAGTTTGTGGGTTTATGGTTTTGGGTCTAGAGATTAAGGTTTGAGGTGTAGAGCTTATATTTTAACTTAGGGTTTATTATTCAAGGTCTAGGGTTTACCTCTTTTGATTTATGTTTTTAGGTTTGGTGTCAAGTTTTAGTGTTTAGGGTTTAATGGATTAAATATTAGAGTTTATAATTTAGAATTATATTTTAAGGTTTAGGATTCAAGGTTTAGTACTCATGGTTTTGTGTTTGGGGTGAAGAATTTAGGGTTTAAGGTTTATATTCTAGTATTTGAGGTTGGTTGTTTAGGTTCCATGATTTAGGTTTTAAGGTTTAGGGTTTAGGATTTATAGTTTTAAGATTTAGGGTTTATGGTTTTGATCTAAAATTTTTATGGTTATGGTTTTGTGGTTTAGGGTTCAACTTTCAATTTTTAGGGTTTAGTGCTTAGGGTTTCTTGATTAGATTTTAGGGCTAAGAGTTTAAGGGTAAAGGATTAGGCTTTAAGGTTTATGATTTATGGTTTAACATTATCAATTTTGAATTTTTTTAGGTTTAAGTATTTAAAATTAAGGTTATAAGGTTAAGGGTCTATGGTTTAGTGTTTAGGATTTAGGATTTTAGGTTTATAGTTTGGTGTTAATGGTTAAGGTCTTATATTTAGGTTTTAAGGTTTAGGGTCTAGGGTATAAATTTTGGGTTTAATGTTTTAAGGTTATATGTTTAGGTTTTATAGTCTTGGTTTTATGGATTAATTTATGGGGTTTAAGGCTAATGTATTAGGGTTAAGTGTTCAATATTTAATGTTTAGGGTTTAGTTATCTTATTTGGTGTTTATGGTTTAGAATTTATGGATTAGGGTCTAGGGTTTAGTGTTTATGTTAAAATATTTAGGGGTTTAAGGTTTAGTATTTAGGTTTAGGGTTAATGGTTAGGTGAAAATGGACTATAATAGGGTGGTTAGAGAATTTGTGTCTAATATGAGTTACCATATCATTACAACAAGAAGATATAATGTGTAAATGACCATATACCTACATAGAATACTATTTATGTGGTATATTTAATGTATGATTTATATTATAATTACTATATATATGTTATAGGTTTAATGTTATATCCTATTAAATTATGAATATTGATAGCCCTAAGGATCAACCCATTAATTAAATTTCATTTTCTAAGTTGAGAACAAGGTTGCTAAGAAAATTCTAAGGTAAAGATATCAAAATACATTTATGGTACATATATAAATTTTTTATAAACTTAAGACATATAAAAAATAAGGAATTTAAGGTCAAATCAAGCCTAAAAAGTGAATAGCTTCATGACTGCAAGTAGAGTTGATAGTCTACCAAGATATAATAGGGATATATGTACTCAAAAGAATCATTTTCTTGTGAATAAAAGGTGTGTTGCTACTTAGTTTTTTTTATTCACAAATTTATTGTATGTGTGAATGAAATTTAACTTCATTTTAATATAATTTATACTTTATCCAAGGTTTATTTCATTGAAACCTTCTAAAGCCTATTTTTGTTGATCTATAATCACTTGCAGTCTCTTATATCACATAACAAAAGTTACATGAGTTTATTTAGAAGATTGTAAAAGTTGAGGAGGTATTAAATACACTAGTCCAAGTTTTATTTATTAAACATAGTCTTTAATTTGTATGAAAAATCAATTTGAAGGTATTGGGCTCTATGCGCACAGTAAAACCTTTGAATAGGTATTTTGATACAAAAGAACCATAACTTGCATCTGAACTAGTGAAATCTCCTCAAAATCATAGGGAAGTTATTATATAAGTTTTATAAGGTATTATAATAGGTAGCATGATCAAACTCACCTTGTTTTTTTATAAATATAGAGGACTATTTAGTGATCTGCCTGTAGATAGTCACAAGAAAGCTCAATCAAGAGAAACTTCTAGTGTTTTACTTTCTTGAATGAGTCTAAACGTCTTAAGAAGTTTCAATTTTCTTATTTAAACACTATATAATAATTTTTTAAATTTATTTAACAAATTATTAAGTTAATCCAGGTTAATATCCTTCTAAGTAGGTAGATTAGGCTATCTAGAACTAAAGAGCATAATTGTCATTAAAGTCCAATTCTAAAGAAACCAATAAAGGAAACTAGTTTCTCATCCTTACATATAGTCTCTAAACATATTAATAAATATTTATAAGAATTATTTTATGATATTATATTAATAACACCTTTTCAATACCAAACACACATATACACAATATTGTAATAGTTCTTAAGACTTAGTCATCTTTTTGGGTACTTTGGTGATCTAATTGGTATTTAAAGATTATGTAAAGTCACTTTTGAGTATTTTATCATTGTATTTAAATTTTCATTTAGTTTTTGAAGTGAATGAGTCCATAAAATAAGGTAATTATATACCTCTTTATATCAAATCCTTAAGAGGTAGAACTTGGCCTAATAGGCCTATAAAGGGTACAATTGTCATCTAAGTTTTGAGTTCAATTTCTTTATGAACTAAGAATATTGAGTCTTTAAATAATTATTTAAACTCTCATGGTATTTTTAAAATAAGTGAGGATGTACAATTGAGTGTTTTATGTGTCAAAAAAGTGTTTTGTTTGAAGATAGATTACTATCTTGGGAGTGAGTCATTGAAAGTGTTTTTTTATATGAATATAACAAGTTAAGATATAATACTAAATAATAAGTTCATTATACTTTCATTTCCAAAACTCATAAGACCTTTCTGTGATAGACCAAGAGAAAGTTTATGGTTAGGAAGATACCTAATTTCAAGTACATTTATAGAAGACCTTGAAGTAGACTAGGTTAAATAAGTTGAGCACTTACTTTTCACCAATAGTAAATAATAAAGAGGAAGATATGGCTTGTGTATTTAGGTATGCCATACTCATTGAGATCAAAATATGGCTTGTTTATTTATTCAATTATGGCATACTCAAGTAGATAAAGTAAGTAGGAAATACTCAAGTAGGTAGATTAGATAGGTAATCCTCAATTGTATAGATATATTACATATATAACATGATTTTAAAACTCATTTATCATTTTATCTTCTAATACTAAAATTTTGAAAACTAAGTTTTGACCATAATGGATTTTGAAAAAATAACTTATAAATGGTAACTCCTACAACTCTATAATAAATTTTAAAAGATACAAATTGACCCTAATTTTTTATATTTAGTAAAACAAATTTAAATTCTAAGAATATCGCATGTAATATAAAATTATATGTAAAATTATATTTTCACACACAAAAAAACAAACAATCTTTGCACACAAAAATAGACAAAAAAATGCACCAACAAAACCTAGATCAGACTACACACATAAACAAAAAAACAATAAAAAAGACATACATGTATTTAAATGCAAAACCAACTAGAAAATACTGCACAAAATAGAAAAAA
Source organism: Torreya grandis (assembly GCA_037957365.1). Taxonomy (NCBI): domain Eukaryota; kingdom Viridiplantae; phylum Streptophyta; class Pinopsida; order Cupressales; family Taxaceae; genus Torreya; species Torreya grandis. The sequence continues at coordinate 730,162 of JARHVA010006324.1, forward strand.
TCTTACATGTATTTAATAGGGCATACACCCTTTCAACATTTAAAATGGCATACACCTTTTGTAAAGGGTGTATGAAATTTAGGGTTATGGCCAACCCTTATGAGATCTACATTAGTTTTTTTAAAAGGGTGTACACCCTTTAGAAAGAAAGTTTTGTATTTTTAATTATGTAACCTTTTCCCCCCATCTTTGTGCATCCACCCTTACCATGTTTAATTAAATTAGGTTTCTAAATTTTTGTAAAGGTCTTTATTGCATAGGGTGATTCAAAGAATTATGATGCTCTCCAAGAAAATATTGATTAAATACTATGGTTACACACTGATTATCACTTTCCTAGTAAATGTGTGGTGAACCCCCCTCCTATGACAAAAGATAAGGAACTTGTAGAAACCACAACATGTATCTTGAAATCAACATCTAAGATCCCCAAAACCTCACCAAGTGAAAATTTTGAGGAAAAGGGGGTTAAAATAATTGATGAAGTGAGTGTATAAAATAATGTGACAATTCCATCCATCTTGACTAAGTTTATGGTTTATATTATTACCATCTTGGAAAAGGATAAGCCATTCATTCTCAATTTTAATGCTTGAGTTTCCAAATCTAAAGACCTAAAAAACTAAGAAGGGTTAGCTAACATACCTGGTATTTTTATGGTTCCTATTCTATATATCCAAGAGACACTCATTGAGCCATATTATTGTTCTTCCTCTATAAATGATCAATGTATGTTTCAATATGATGGAGAAAAATTCCATTTTAGTAGGGGTAGTAGTTATCATTATTTCCATTAGAGGAATATTCATGCCCTTTGTGTTGAATAATTATTTCAAATGCATACATATTAGGTTACAATATGAATCCCTATTGTTAGGGATGCACATTGGTAATATTTTAGGTTTTTGTGACCAAATAGGTTTTATAGGTTTATAAAAACAATGTAAGTGAGATATCCAAGGAATTTTATTTTGTTTCCACTAAGGCCATTCCTAGAGAAGTTAATAAATTTTACAAATCCATGGCTACCTCTTCTTCTCAAAATTTCCCTCACCAAGAAATATGAGACTTCGATTTCATATTTTCTGTAAGGTTTGAACCCATTATTCAAAATACACCATATTCTCAAATCCTTACTGATATCAAAGAAGACATTGGTCTTCTTTTTATTTACTTTACATAAAACGAAAAGGAAGTCTAAAATTTATTACAATCTTATGATAACCTCCCCACCTCGCACCAATAATTGGGATTTTACCTCAAATGTTACTCCTCATCTAACCTTGGATAAAAATATCATCATTCATATTATAATATCAATGACTACAAATATTTATATAATAAAAATGAATTTTTTGAAGTAAATGATAAAGATCCTAAAATTCCTCCTACCCCAGAAAAATTGAAGAAGGGAATGCCTCCCTAATTTATAATGACATAAACATTAATATGAGTAAAGAGAATCTTAATATCTTCAAACTTAGGTATTCACTCCCCCTAGATGAAGTGGAAGACCATAATAAATTTCCCACTTCAGCTTCTAAGGACTTTCCCTTTTATTATGAAAACATGAAAGGGATCCAACTTGAATCAATCATGCATAATACAGTCACCATTCCTGACTCAAAACAAATAAAATAAAATCTTAGGACAATAAAAATTAAGGTTTCATTGATTACTAAAGAATATTTCATGATTTTTTTGGAATTTAGGGTTCATAAAACCTATGAAATATTCCAAATGGATGTCCAATATCATACCTACTCTCAATAAGAACATAAAAAACAAGATATGCATACAATTGTATGATATCAATAAGTATTGTCTAAATGATGATATCCTTGTAGCCTCCATTTATGTAATCATGGAAGTTAAAAAAAGTTACAATTTTCTATCCCTTATGTATGGATTCTCTAAATACAACCAATTTGAATTTATAATCAAGATTGAAGAAATCTTCTTCACTATGCCATGGGGAAAATTAGATTTTGTATTTATGTATTTTAGCATTCAAAAAGTTGGGGAAATGTATCAAAGGGATATGATGCATATATTTCATAACCACACTCAAAATATAGTGGAGGTTTATGTTGATTATATCATTAGATATCCAAAGAAAATAGCAGACCACATAGAGGTCCTACATACCATACTCACATGACTAATTAACTATGGTATCATGCTCAATATTGATATAAGTGTGTTCAAATATATAATTATAAAATGAATATTTTTCACCATATTTAAGCATGGGATTGACATTGACCCTTATAAAATTTATTCAATGTTATACATGACACCCCTACCTGAACTAATTAACCAATAATCATGTTTATATGAGTAAATTTGGGGATAATTTATAAAGTTATACTAGACCTTACACAATTCATATAATAAACCACTTGATAAAAAACCATAGCTTATTAACTTTCATAAGTGACTCTCAATATGCATTAGAGTTGGTAAAACACTTCCTCATGGCCCTTTCAACACTTATGGAGCCTAAATTTAATAATCCCCATATAATTATTGAAGGAAAATTAAGGTATCCCTAAATTTTATGTTATCCCAGAAAGATGATGTTGGTATGGAATAATCCATTTAATTTATTAATCATGCCTCTTATTTAATTATAATACTCATTACACACAAACATAAAAGGAGTGTTTAAATATTGTATTTACAACTAAGAAATTGAGGAATTATATGCTTAATTAGCAAATGAAGGTCAAATTGAGATCATTGGATTTATATACATTCTTAACCCAACCAACCCTATTATAAAATGCTCATTATTTCATCTTAATTTAGATTGAATCTTGATTAACATACATCAACTAAAAATCCATCAAGGGACAAGTCAGTATTGATTTGTTGGAAGAGTCTTGTTTGTAATTTGGTTATCTTGTTGATATCAATTTTATTTAAGAATTAATATGTTACATAGAGAAACATGCAACCATTCCTTCCTCATAATACATTTAAATTATAAACTACCTATTCAACCATATCTCTTCATAAGGTTCCAACTCAAAATAGAGAAATCACCTTATAATTATTTCCACTAATATGTCATCCTTGATGAGATTATTTATTAAAAATATTTTAATGGCATGCTTCTTAGATGTATTGATCAATATGAGTAAAAGAAAGTTCATTTTCATTGTCAAAATGACATTTTTGGTCGACATTTTTGTTACCATGAAAATAATCATAAAATTTATAGGATAGTATATTTATGGCGTAATCTTGATAATAATGACATTAAATATGCAAGGAAATGTAATAAGTGTTATTACTTATTCCTAAAAAATAATTCTTCCGCTAGGGCATTTCAACCATTGTCACACCATGGCCCTTTTATACTTGTGGTATAACTTTAGATGGAATGTTTTATGTCACTTCTTTTAATGGACATCATTTCATTATTACAACTACATAATACTTTATGAAGTGGTTAGAGATTCATGTGAAAAATCTTACTAGATTTATAATTTTTAAATTTATCTTAAAATAAATCATTTGTAGGTTTAGTGTTTCTTACATCATTATCACAGACAATGCATCTACCTTATAAAACCTGCAGGTGCATGATTTATGAAATAAATTATCTATATCCCATCACATAGCCTCTTTTTACTACCCACATAGTCAATTCGAGGCCACAATAATATTGGTCTAAATTTTCAAAGGTAAAAAAAGAGATTGACATCTTCATATTTATCATACATTGTGGGCCTATAGTTTGAGTATTAATATGCCAATGAAGGTAACCCAATATTTCCTTGTATCTAGAGCTAAATCAATTTTACCTCTTTAGGTATAAATTCATATCTTTTGCATTTATTTTTAGGTTTTCCTTGATAACAAAGAGTATATAACTGGATAGCTAACTATGTTAGACACCGTAGATGAACACTAATTTGTTTTTGCATAAAATAACATTACTTACATAGATTGTATGTGTCAACAATACATTAAATATTTCCAATAATACACAATTCACTTAGAAGACCTTTTTCTAATTCTTCACATTACAATAAATAAGAATAAATGATAAAGTCATGGATCTAGGCCTAATTGGTTAGGCCCTTATTTGGTGATAAAATATTTTAATAATGGATCCTTTTAGTTGTACAAATTGTATGGCGAGGATTTTGGTGAATCTATAAACGATTCTCAACTCAAACATTTCTTCATATATATATATATATATATATATATATATATATATATATATATATATATATATATATATATATATATATATTACATTTAAAATTTCTTTCCCTATGTTAATAAAAAATTTCATTGTTGTTGTATGTTTTTGAATTTTAGTTAATTTTTAAGGTGATTTATTATCTACAAGTTTTCATTATAAAATATTTCAAATTCAATGTAACATATCAATCTATCTTTTCATATCACTATATTTCTATTTGAAAATATCTAAAATTCAACATGATATTAGTTTTGTCTTAGTTCTTATGATCATTTTCCATCTTACCCCATGCTCCTTCTTAGAAACTTATAAAATTTATCTTACAACTTAGTCTAGAAGTTTATCCATGATAGGATCACCATTTATAGTTCCCTATGAGAAAATATGCTATCATAATTTAAATGAGTAAATGAATTCACCTATCTTAGTACTTAATTATCAACCCCTATATATTAATAGTTTCATGTGGCCAATATTTGTGGATAAGAACTCTCCCATGCTAACAAAATAAAAGAAAAAATAATAAGAGAGACACTACATAAGCTCAAGCTTATGTAATTCAAAATAATCCACACATTTCTCACCCTTCACTAATCCTTATTGTTGAGCCAACACATCTTACTAGTTGTGTGGGGTTATAGTTTGGGGGAGATGCCCTTACATATAGACTTTAGTGATTAGCCTGTGAGTCTTCCTGACTATATGATACTATGTTTAGGGAGTCATAAAAGTAAGGAAAGATAAAAAGTAATTTAAAAAGAGTCCAAGAAATAATAAAATCCACAAATAAATCTTGCCTATATGTTTATGTCAAAATGATAATATCATCCCTATTAATAATTCTATCATGGTTAAACATGTCTTGATCTAGGTTTAGGGAAAGCTTAGAAAGCTTATGTTTTCTAAGTATAACAAGAATTATAATCCTTCTCTCTACTCATAAGTATTAGGTCAACCTCATGATATTTGTGAAATTTTTATGCTTAGTTTTATATTTTCATTGTATCATATATCCAATATCACCTTGTAGTCGTCACCTAAATCCATGAAATTATGTTTTTACCCAACCCCAAATTATCAATGTTGGTCCCATAAAAGCACCCTATCTAGGTCAATAAGAGTGAGTTTTGTGTATACTAAATGAACTTCCATCAACTCTCTCTCTCTCTCTCTCTCTCTCTCTCTCTCTCTCTCTCTCTCTCTCTCTCTCTCTCTCTCTCTCTCTCTCTCTCTCTCTCTCTCTCTCTCTCTCTCTCTCTCTCTCTCTCTCTCTCTCTCTACAAACACACACACACACACACACACACACACACACACACACACACACACACACACACACACACACACACACACACACACACACACACACACACACACACACACACACACACACACACACATTTGGGATGGGCTGGGTAGTTTTTATACACATTTCATCATCTATATCAATCCATCAATTATATATGTGATATGATATGATTACTCATCAATCATATCACATATTGGAATAGAATAATATGTTAAACCTTACTCAATAACCCTTATCCTCACACATATACATATTTATTTTGATATTGATGTATATATTGAGATATTCAATAGGGAAGTAGCCTAAATTATCCATTTGGTAGTGTCAATTATATATGCTAGATATATGTATGCCCTACCATATATAAATAGGGGTCAACCCTCTCCCTCCCTGCATACATACATACATACATGTGTGTGTGTGTGTGTGTGTGTGTGTGTGTGTGTGTGTGTGTGTGTGTGTGGGTATGGAGTGGATATATATGGGGTGGTTATATATCACTCAACCCTCTACCGAATCTATATATGATATCTAGATAAACTAGATCAATAGCCACATGGCCAATGAGATAACTAGATACATGTGCTAGATGTCATTGGGATTGTATTGATTAGATATCATATTAGGTATATGTTATCTCTTTTATTTTCATAGTTTTAAATTGTAAGTCATTTGTCATGTTAATGGACTATCTCAATTAATTACCTAAAAAATAGTTGTTAGAACATTTTTATTTCTATAACCATCTATGACATCACATTTGAATGCATTATGTTAACATGTTTAAAATTATAATCATATCTATGACATTATTAAAATTAGAGATACAAAAAATTTCATCATATTTATATCCATTTAAGGTGCATAATTTTAAGAGAATATATAAAATAAAAATATCCTAAAATATGGTAGAACATAATCACACCAAAATGGACCAAGATATTTATATATATGTCAAGTTTGTAAATATCAATGTATCAATACAGTATTATCCATAGAAGGAAAGTGTGTATTATAATTAAAAAATCTCCAAAAATAAGTACATATAATAGTTCTAAATCACCTTTGATAATGTGCTACTCTTGATGCTAAATAATTATGAATCTTTGTCCTCATCCTATGAGAAGATCTTGATGTAGAGTGGTGGAAGATCTGACTCATAATCATGTGTTATCACTTGTTCTTACCTACTTGTGATAATTTCCCTCCTATTATCTATTATTTGGAAAAAAAATTTACCACCTATTATACTAATAATGTCTCTCAGAGTATTCACATGAGAGTATAGTATTATCATTCTTGATTTTAGACATATGTTTTATTCCCTCTAATTAATAAACTCATGTGATCCATGGTAAGTAGGGGAAAATATCTTATTGGGATGACCCACACCTATAGGAATACTTTGATATGTCAAGATTAGATCTCTCAAAATCCTAATACTTGTGTGAATTTAATTCATGAGGGTGTATATGATCATGTGTCTACACATTATAGATAATTATACATGCATGTGCATGAGTGCAAGTACATGTTTACACACACTTTTTTTTTTCTAGTCATTAATAAAAAAAACTATAAAAATGGAAAGTATTACTTTAAATGATATAAAAAATAAAACATCACACTATCTTACATGGGTCCCCCTCCTTCAAATCCATAGTCATCTCCCCCTCTATCCACCACATGTTGATATTATTATAAGTCTATAAGTGGTGGTGACTAAAATGGTTGTAGCAGGTATAGTTTTTGCTACTATCCACCAATTGGTACCACAACATGCATACTACCCTTTCATCCTACCATAGGTTTTTAGATATACTATGTTCTTCATCTTCTCTTTTATCCTACCATTATAGTGATATGAGTCTTTAGTGTGAGTGGATACCAGCTTAATATCCTAAACCATTCATCCCTGACCTATTTCTCTTCCCTATATAATACCTAAAGAACATGTATATTAGCCACAAACTATATCAAATATTTTTTGTCTACCTTATCAATAAGATGAAAATCTACTTGTAACTACCTATCATGTACATGTCACACACTCTCCATGTAATAGGAATGAACACCTTGTATATACATAATATTTTCAACCTTTTATCAAATACTAACACTTTACATCTTATAGGAACATGTCAAGACTCAATCTCTCTGAGTACATGCCTTAAGGGGTGCACTAGGAAAGGGGTGGGCAGACCTTTGGTGATTCATAGGATTTTTGTCCCTTATTTCCATATTATTACCAATCCAAATATATCTTCAAACCATTCCCTAATCTATTACTCCTCCCTTGCATATTCCTCCAATATTTTTCCTCTTTCCATCCCTCTTTTCTAAACTTTTATCCCCTTTCACTAATTGATTTTACTAGGTCAACTAGGTAGACCTTGTATAGTTTTTAGCCTCTAATTAGTATACAAGGTTCACTAGTCTGACCCTATACTATTTTTGTGTATTTTCACTTGAGAGTTTTATTAGCCCTTTGGTTGACCTAGTGATTTATCTCCTGAAAACATACAGGGTCAACTAGGTTGACTCTATACAACTGACATATTCAAAAGGATTTAGAGTGAGATCTACCTATAAATACAAGATCATTTTTTCATTATTTAAATATGAAATAAAGAGTTATTATTCACTCACACTTCTTTATAATATGCTCTTCTATCATTCTACTTGAGGAGTCTTATCTTAGGGTTTCTACTTGGATAATCTAGTCTTGGGGATAAGTCTCAGATGCTTTGGCCTTAATTAGTGATCCTTACAAACCAAAAAAACCTCTTACAAATCCATTTTGTCCAAGGGAGAAAATGAGTCTCGATAGATTCACATTCAGGTAAGTATATTATAACTTTGTTCTCATCTCTTTAGTAGATAAAAGTAGCATAAGTATTGGTTCAAATAATATTACTCTTCATATTCCATGTATTAGGGTCTTACTCATACTTCACTTAATTGAGATTATATTATACATGTTATTTCTTTACTAACCCCTCATGTTGTGTTATAAGCTTTGGTGTATACTAGATTAGATTTACTTTCTATTTATTAGATATAGAGTGAACATTAAACCTAGGACTCTTTTAAGATTGTTGCATGAGTGTGTTAGATTGTAGGATTTGGAACCCTTCCTATCATGGTGAATTATGACAAGTGATCCCCTAATCAGGTATATTAGATCCCCATATTTGTCATGCTCTCACTTAAGAAATATATTCCCAATCAGAAGTGTAGGTTTGCTTTATCTTTTCTGAGCCAGGATTTATTTATAGACATGATGCATTTCTAGTTGTATACATTATGGTAAATCATATGTAAACTAACCTTTGAAATATTTATTCACCTTATTTCTTAATTTCATTCTTTCATCATTACTTTTAACATCTATTTGCCATTTTGGGTCAACTACATCAACCCAACTCTAACTTCTATGTGTAGGTTTTCAGTTATGAGCTACAAGATCAATCGTATCAACCTAGTGCATATTTATACACTTTTAGACATCCAATCTAGAATACTAGGTCAACACAATTGACCCTTTATATTTTAAAGCACTCAATAATACATTTATACAAAGCTTGATCGACCCAGTTGACTTAGTAAACTTTTCAAGCATATATCAAGGTTTTTAAATAACAATCTTCATTCTCTACATCTTTGATCATCCACGGTTCCTTTTTACCTCTCTATCTCTTTCATTACAATCTTTAATTTTACATTTTATAGTCTTTAAAATTTCCCCTACATAGTAAATTGGATTGACCCTGTTGACCTAGTTATGTGTTCTATATGCTATCTAGATAATTAGGTCAACTCTACCGACCTTGTTAACTTTAATACCTTGCTTTTATAGTATTTGATTGACCTTGTCAACCTTGTTATGTATTCTATGCATTCATTATTGACTATATAAACATTGTACCTTGTTTCAAATTTGTAATCAACATTATATGCTAGTAATTTCATTCACACTTTCTTTTCTTATGGCTTGAATTCTTAAAAATGATTACATAGCTTAATTAGGGATTTTTTTAATAAATAATTTGGTTTCAATATTCTATATTTTATGCACACATGACCAAATCACAAAATCTAAAAAAACATTTTAACATTTGACTACCCAGGGCCAACCTACTTGGATTTCATCACCAAGGGGGAAGCTAAATTGATGTTCTAGTCAAGTATAAACTATGGTTAATTATATATTTTGGCTAAACACCTAACACCCTTATCACTACAATGTGTGAAGTGAAGGGGTAGGCCCCATTACCAATCCTATATCATTACCACTATATATCTTTTTTGTCCCTAACTACCTAAAACCATCTTTATATTTCTTTCTATCTCCTTACTTACAACAAACTTCCCATAACATTTAAAATAATATTCTAATAATCTAATAAACATTAAATTTGACCAATTAGTTAGCTATTTACTTTCTAAGTTTATTATTTTCTCTTTGCTCAATTATTTTTTGTATTACAAAAACATACATTAACTACTATTGGTACAATATTTTATGTTGTGCACTTAAATTGGATTGGCCATCACTAATATAATTGTCTATTTGTTTCCCTTCAGTTACTTATTTTGTAAATTACTTGAAAAATTTATCTTGTTTTAGATCACAATCTGTTATAAGCTTCTTAATTTTTCCTACTTGTTATACTTGGTTGACCTAGCTGACCCTATATCTTTTTCCATCCTTTGTTCTCTATACTAAATTGACCCATTCAACCATATACTATTTGTAGACCCTATTTTCTATGCTTGGTTAACCCAGTCAACCCTGTACTACTTTTTGCCTTCCCTATTTACCAATGTAGTTCTCTATTTCTCCTTTGCATTTTATTCATCTCTCTTTAGTCGTAATTAAGTCTCTTATCAAAATTTTATTAGATATATTGAATCCATTTAGATACGATATGAGATGTTCATTTCTCCCTCTCTTTTCCTCCCAAGAGAACCATCACTCTTGGGGTATATCTTATCCTCCTTCATCCATGAACTATAATATGGTTCAAATAACACCTTAAGATGAAGTTGATGGATCTAATCCTTTCTATACTTACCAATAAATTTCTCATCTTCAAAATATTGCAAATAATGTGGGAGTAATTGACACAAGTTTACTTAATAATCCCATTAATAATCCTTCTTCTAGTAATCCTCCCCCAACAAAATTTTTGGGAATGCTCCTACCAACACTAACCCACCTCCTAATACAAATCAAAATTTATTCCAAGTTATCTAATAAATGAACATAATTCAAACTTATAACACTAACCAAATGATGTAACTTCAACAACATTTAATTAATGTGACTAATTAACCTCTAACTATCCATCCTCAAACTAATCCCAATTTCATTCCTATATCTCTTTGGGATGCCTCTGACAATGTTATTCATCAACAAAATAATGAATAACAAGATGCTTAAAACCATTTAAAATTGGTAACATATATCCAACTATCAAGTATGATGGGACTAAATACCTTGCCTCATTTCTCACAGCCTTTAGCAATCTTTACAAAGAGTGGATCCAAATTAATGCCTTCTCTAATACTAAACTCTTAGTAAAAACCTTAACTATAGATGTATTTTAATGGTATAATCAACTTCTCCAACATTATATTTGGTAACTTGAAGATTTTTTTAATCCCTTTGTTAAAGAGTTTTAACACAATGATCTTCCCAAAAATTGTCTTAGCCACTTATCAAATGCTAAGAAATCTCCCACTAAATCAACTCATCACTCTATTAAACTATGGAAATCATTAGCCCATAAATCTGACCATAACATAACTAATGATAAAATATTTAAACTCTTTATCACTAATTTAACTCCCACTCCCTAATATAAGGTTCAAACCTTTGCTCCCTAAACACTTATTGAAGCTCTTGATCAATATAAACATCAAGACTTTATTATGAAGTAATTTGAAACTAATCCTAAACTTATTAAAGGATATTTCAAAAAATCTAATGCTATAATTAGTAATACTTTACAAACCAAACTAGGGGTTTCCAGAACCAATATTCCTTCACCTTCTTATACACCTCATTTGGCTTTGAAAATGAAATAATATTTACTACCCTCAAAACCTTTCATCTATCCTAATGCTCCTCCTAACTGATATGACCCCAATTAATTTTGGTGGTTTCATTTCAACATTGGGAATTCTCATGAATCTTATGCATGGATCACTAAATTTGATGTCTCCTATATGCTTGGTAGTTCTTTAAATCATGAAGTTATGATCAATACTTGTCATCAAGAATACACCATTACTTCTCAAAAGTAACAAGCTTCAAAAGCTTCTACCTCTAATAAAAAAAAAATTCAAATAATCAAACAAATACCAAGGATGTTTATGCCATTGACAACAATTATGACCAATATTTTAACAATTCTTAATATTCCAATGCTGTTAAGGTCGAGTATCATCATAAACCATCTTAGAAAGATCCTTTTACCAAGCCTAAGAATCCATCTTTGGAGAAATAAATCATTAAATATACTACCACCACTAATGTTGCTTTGAAATCTAAAGAGGAACCATCTCCTCCTTGTGATCCACTAATTATTATCATTCCCTCAGAAACTAACTTACCTCCTAAACTTCATGTTAGTTCTTCTAAGTCTCATTAGAACCTTCTTAAAGAACTCAACTCTACACCTTGTAAGATTACACTTATGGTGTTGGTTCATACTTCTCCCTATCATCATAAGTTCCTTATGCAACAACTCTAACAAATTAATGATCTATCCTCCTTCGATGAAGAACTACCTTTGATTGAATTCCAACCTACCAACATAAATACCATTGAAACTATGTGTCCTTCTTCCAAACCTTATATTGAATTCCTTGAAGAGGACATGATCAATGATAAAATTCTCTTTCATGCTTATGTTCCACCACTTTTCATCAAAGTATCCATTAATACCACTGTTATCCATAAATTTCTAGTTGATGAAGGTTTTGGTATTATTGTAACATCTTTATAGCTCATGTAATAAGTCAGGTATAACAAGGATCATCTCAATCAAACCCATCTTACTTTTCATGGTTTTTATAAGGCTAATCAAAATCCACTTGGTTGAATTTGGCTTCCATTAACCATTTAACCTAATACTATTCAAACCAAGCTTATGGTCTTTGACTTACCCTTATCTTACAACATACTCTTTGGTTGCCCATGGACTCATCAAAAGAGGGCCTTTGATTTTTTTGATAGCCAATGTATTAAATTCCTACATAATGGAAAATGTTATAAGCATGAAGCTGATCCCAACCCATGGAGCATTCAACATCTTAATCCTAAATCATAATATCATATTCTTACAATTCCTAAGATAAATAGTGGTCCTTTACCTAAATTCATCAACATGAATCTTGATTTACAAGTTAATCTTGTGAACTCTGATGATGATGAGCTCAATGATTGTCAACATAATTGTAATACTACCAAGTTACCTCCCTGCATTTCATAATGGCTTCCTCCTCTATTACCTAGGGATCATATTATTCCTCTCATTGATGAGATTACATATTTTCCCCCTCAATGTAATTCTCAAGATCCTTCTTTACCTGAAGATGCCTTCATGATTGGCCAAATTATTTTAAGATATTCTCATCATATCTCCTCATAGATTTAGTAATATTGATATTTCACCCTATGAAACTCTTCCTAATTCTCAAGCATGTACAATTTCTCCAACATATGATGATAACTATATAATGGCTTAAGATCAATATAGAGACTTAGATGTCCAAAATTATCATAAAACCTTAGCCCAAATTCATGAATTTAATCAAGATGTTGATACCATTTCTATGGATCATACCTTATATCATGAGGTTCATGTGCCTCCTGCCAATTCTCCTCTTATCAATACTCCTTGGGTGGTAGAGCAATACCTTCTAAACCTCTAGAAATTTCTACATCTCTTTTACCACATATCAATCCAATAATCACATCTAATCCTTCTCCCATCATTTAACCCACTAATATTATAACCCTTTTGATCCATCTCCTTCTTCTACTCCTAAAATTGTACTAGATGTCAAGATAATTGATGTTTGTCAGATACATTGTGAGTATGATGAACATGTCAATCAAATTATAGATCTTGAAATATATGTTGAGTATTATGGTCCTATTCCTACCTTTCCTTGTGATGAATCTATCCTTTAGTTACTTTATGCCTGAGAACCTCAACCTCCTTAGTAGCATCATAAACTTAGGAATTTTAAGACTAAAAATCCTTGCTTCAACAACTTCATTGCTAGCATTGATCCTAAAAAAAATCCAATTTATACCTTACCCCATGTACCATAACACTTTTAAGATGTTAATTTCATGCTTATTAAAGAAACCACTCACATTGAATATGGTACTCCATCTTTTCCTCAACCAGTTACTTTATCTTGTGAACTCTCACCTACTAAACATGATAATTTTAGATTATTCCTTGACAAATATTATGAGGATCTATAATGATCCTATGAGGACATGTCTAGAATTAAACCTATAATTATAGTGTATAATACCATTAATTATCTTGATGCCAAGCCTATACATCAAAAACAAAGAAATTTTCCACCTAAAGTTTCCACTTTATGTCATAAAGAAATCATCAAATTACTTGATGTTGAATTTATCAAACTAGTGGATTATTCTAATTGTGTTTCCAAAATTGTTCATTTTTAGAAGAAGGTCACTATGGTAATTCAAATTTTTATTTATTTCCATAATCTTAATCTTATTTTTCCTAAGGACATCTTCTCTTTACCTTCAATATATGTCATTTTTGATTCCATGGCTGGTTATGAAATGTTATCTCTTATGGATGGTTTATCAAGATATAATCAGATTCATATCACTCTTGAGGACAAACATAAGATAACTTTCATGATAGAATGGGTCACCTATTTCTATGTCAAAACTCATTTCAGCCTCAAAAAATTTGGAGTCACTTACCAACGACCAATGACTCACATATTTCATTATCTCATTCACAAAATTATTGAAACCTATGTGAATGACTCATTACTAAATCCAAAAATCATAAAAATCATCTTTTTATATTGCTATCACCTTTGACTATCTCCTTAAATATAAAGATAGACTTACTCCTTACAAATGTGTATTTAGAGTCACATTTAGAAAATTGCTAGGATTCTAAGTCTCTCTCTATAGCATCGATGTTAACCCTACCAAATTTATTTTTATCATCAACATGCCCATTTCTAATTTTATTCTTGACATTCATACATATTTATGAAAACTTGGGGAAATTATATGATTCATCCCCAAAATGACATAGCGAATTCACTCCACGAATTCACTTCTCAAGAAAGGTACTACTTTAGAATGGATGGATCCATGTAAAAAAGCCTTTGATAATATTAAAGAGTCATTCCTTCATCCACACACACTTTATCCTCCTTCCAATGATAAAACTTTGATTTTGTATACTTCTTCTATACCTATTTTAGTTGGGGTAATGTTTTCCCAACAAGATGATACAGGAAGAGAGTATTCTATCTATTACATTAGCCAAGGCCTCATCTATTATGAGACACATTATTCTAAAATTGAGTGTGATTTCATAGCCATCTATTTCACATTTGAAAATCTTTGCCACTATATTATTTACCAAACTACTTATGTCATTGTTCATTCTAACCCCCTTCATCATTTCTTCTCTAAATCATTTCTTCCTGGAGATAGAATTAGTAAATAGATGGTCCTCCTTATGTAAAATCATAACTAATAAAATTGTCATAGCTCCCATATAAACCACTTCTTCTCTTCAAGATAATCTTAAAAAATTACAATATCCTTTACATCAAAGGTCTTAATCAAGTAATAATCTCAAAGATTATTTTCATAGCATTATCATCAATCTTGAAGATAATAATATTGATGAATCCACTACTCCCTCTAATACTAATAAACCAAAACTAGTTATCAAGGAGCTTCATGAAATTAATGTTGACTTACATGAGGATACTTAGACACTTCACTTTGATGGTGCTAAATGCCTTCAAGGATCTAGGGCAAGTTACATTCTCACAAGTCCTCTTGGCTAGATCATTCTTTTATCTTTTTGCTTCACCTTTCATGTCACTAATATTATGGATAAGTACAAAGCTCTTATCTTAGGTATAAGAGCTGATATTGAATTAAACATTCAATACCTTCATGCTTTAGGTGATTCTTAGCTTATTTTCTGCCAAGTCAGTGGTGATTATCAATGTAAAAGTGAGAACCTCATCACATATCATCAAATTTCAACCACTCTTGCTAAGGATTTCATCTCTTTCACTATTGAGCCTATTCTTAGAGATAAAAATTCCATTATTAATTCTCTTGCCTCTTAATAATATCTCTTTCATCCCCACCAACTAATTTTTGATCCTACTTTTCTTATAAAAATAATAAAATCTTCATGCTCTACTAAACCACTAGATTCAGTTATCTTTCACATCAAGGATATTACCATTCAACAAATCCCATGGTCCAAATACATTATTAAATTCTTGGAACATCAAACTTATCCTCCTAATTTATACTCTCATGAAAAAATGTATTTATAAACAAGATTTTAAGTATGTATTTTGACACAACATCCTTTATTATTGCAATGATAAAGGTACCTTACTCCATTGTGTTATGTAAAATGAGGTCCCTCCTCTTCTTAATCAAACACATGGGAACATTTGTGTTGGCTAATATAGTATACATGTTATAGCCCATAAATGCCTACATATGGATTACTTTTGGCCTACTCTTGAAAAGGATGTAATTGAATAGGATAAAAAGTGTAATCTTTGTTAGCTCCACAATGATCCAATGCATTCACCTCTAGCTAAAGTTAAAACTATCAAATCTCCTTGGCCATTTTCCACATATGGATTCATTCACATTGGCAAACTACCTTTCTCATAAGATGGGCATGTTTTTATCATCATTGTTACCAAATATTTTACCAGGTGGGTGACCAAGTTGGTGGAAGCCATGCCCTTTTTTAATTTTACTAGTCCTACCATTACCAAATTTATTATTAATCAAATCATTTTATACTTTGGTGTTCCCCATACCATCATTTCAGACAATGGTGTTAACTTCAAAAACAAACATGTTAAACAAATTTGTGATAAATCTAAGATTAATCACAAATTTTCCATGCCTTATCATCTATAATGCAATGTCCAAGATGAGACGACTAATAAAATTCTCAAAAAAAGTATTCATAAGGCAATCCATGAAACCCACACAAATTGGCATCTTCATCTTTACCCTGCACTTTGGGCCTATTAGACTAGTATGCACACTACCACTAGGACAATTCCATTCTTGTTAGTCTATGGTTTTAAGTCAGTTCTTCCTTTAAAACTTGAGCTTCCCTATATTTGTATAAATATTCATGGTATTATTCTTGATGAATAATTAAATGAAGCTCATCTTTATGCCATTTATCTACTTGATGAATGTCATGTTTATGCTTACAACATAACTACCAATATAAGGCTTACATTGCCAAATAACATAACAAACATGTTAAATTATGCACATTTAATGTTGGTGATCTTATCCATAAATCATACTACACCCATGATAAATAAGGTAAATCCACCCGAAAATGGTGGGTCCCATATTTAGTTAGAGATATTCTTGGTCCAAGCACCTACCACCTTCAAACCAATGAAGTCCATATTTTCACAGAGCCCAATAATGCATAATTTCTCAAAAATTACTTTGCCTATACATTTCCTTATTTTCATTCTTGAAATATACATCTATCTAACACTCTTTTATAGGTTACTTACATGGGTCTTTTCCTCTACATCAATTTATTTCATTTCACAAACCTTTAGTCCTCCCTTTTCATCTTTTGGTTTCTTGATTTACCATAGTCTTCTTTATCTTCTTGAATTTTCAATTTTTTTACACCCCTTGGGTTTTTATTTTTTGATTTGATTTATAATACCATGGATAGGACCTGACATTACTCCTAAAACTATCATGTTTCTACTTAATTCACATTATCTTTTAGTTTATTATAGACACCCTCTTGGCTTGCTCTTTTATGAAGTTACAATGTAAGACCATGGATAGGACCTAACCTTCCTCATAAAATTACCATCTTTTCATCTTTCACATCCTTGTTTCCAAACATTAGCTTTTGATTATTTTGTTAGATGTAATTTACATAAACAATATATGTTAGCATGTTTTCCTCCATTTCCCTCATTATTATGATAAGGAATCACACTTTACTATCATTTTATCCATTTATTTCCCTTTATCATATTTTTTTGTGATTTGAAGTAATTTAAATTGTTTTAGATGTCACTCCTCTATATTTACCCTTTATTTCACTCCAAATTAGATAAAATAAGATCAAATTCAAGATAATACTTTCATTTCACATATATTTATGAGACTCTTAGACCCCATGCTCTTTGAAGTTTTTATCTCTTAGCAACCAAGTCCCAAGTATTCAAATGAAAGTCAAATTTAGCACCCATGTTTGGTTTTCCAAATTTGTACAGAGGAGGAATAGAAAAATCCATAAATAAAGTTAAAATACAAATTATTTTAAATAAAAGGAAATGATATCTCAAATGCAACATACAAATCTCAAAATTCAACATCACACCAAAAGATGTGATTTTAAGAACATCTCCTATCTCCAATCAAAGCTTAAACTCCATATTTGGCCTCACATAGAGCCAAAGTCCATTGGGGTGTGCTAGGATAGTATATTAGAATATGGGAATTCAACAAACTCTATGGTGATACCTACTTTCTCATGTAAGTACCCAATCTTTGCAATAGATTGATGACTCTGTAAGGGGTCCTACGAAATGGGGAACATATTATGAGGAGGTAGGTCCATTTTACTTTTCATTCATATAGCCTTCATGGTATGATCTATATACTTTATTTTTTGACCTAATACTTGTGTATCTAAGAGAATTTCTTAAGAGTTCTTAAGGATGAAAATCCTCTTGTTTTGACAAACCTAATTTATATGTCTTAACTTCGATAAAGAGTTCCTCTAACTTGGTTTTTCATTCGTTCTCCCCTCCACCCATTTCATTTACCCCCTTGATAGTGATATTATGAGTCCAATTTTGTTTTCATTTTTAATTAATTCCTTATTATTTACCTCTTAAAAACATGCTAGTGTAGAGAGAATTACAAATAGAGTTAATCAAAAATTAGTTAAGAAATCATGAAAAATACATTAAAGACACAATACAACTTAACCTATCTATTCATGCAAGAATTACAAAAGATAGAAAGAAATAATTGAAAGAAATCAACATCAATTACCTTCACAAGTGGATTCACCATACAAGTGTAGCTTAAAAGTATGTTCTCCCTTGATCAAGAGTTCCTGTCTTCATCAACAATGGTGGTA
This sequence comes from Torreya grandis, assembly GCA_037957365.1. NCBI lineage: Eukaryota > Viridiplantae > Streptophyta > Pinopsida > Cupressales > Taxaceae > Torreya > Torreya grandis. Next base: position 749,141 of record JARHVA010006324.1, read on the forward strand.
GTTCCTCCCATGTCTCAAGAATTCTTCACATAACTTAGGCTCAAAGTAGATGAAATATCAAATATAGCCTATTAAATAAATCTTGATAATGAAAAATAATGATCAATACAAATGATTATGGAGATAATTTAGTATTATAATGTTGCATACATCAAGCTTAAAAAATGATGATCATGGCCTCTCTATTTATAGATTTTTGAGACTGATCAATATCAACCATGACCATCCATCTCAAGATTGAGATGTGTGTCCATGAATTAATATAATTATATGATTAAATCCATAAATATCCCTCATAAATATTTAGGATAGAGGGGAATTTAAGAGGCATGAAGGGTCTTAATGAGGCATGGGAGACCATAATCTTGATATTTCATGTGTTTATGTCTTATGGATGCCACCCCATATGATGATGTCATTAGGTCATGTAATTAATAAAAATCAATTTATAAAAATAAATACTCAAAAAATCTCATGTAAAATCCACTTAAAATATTTATTTGGATTAGTTATCCTTATACAAGGTTAATCAAAATTTATGTAATTATTTTGAAATTAGCCCTCAATTAATCAAAAGTCAGAAAGTCATATTACTAGGTCATCATTTGAATCAGGAAGAATTAGAAGGTGATGTTAGATGTGATGGAATCATATTCTTATTTAGGATGTTACCAATAAAAAATAACAAAGGTACGTGATGTGTACCAATGAATTAGAAGAAAAGAGTGATCTAGAGCATAAAAAAGTAAAATTGTTATTTTGACTTGAAATGAATTGATCAAAGTTAGGTATCACATAAAATGCATTGCCCTATATAGAGATACTTTGAGCTAAATTAGTTCTTGTAAATGACAATTTCAAACCATTTAAGGTGTTTTAATTATTTTTAACTAAAATGTTCTTTTGAGTGCAATTCAAATAATATTGACAATTTCAGCACAAATGGTGTTAGAAATTAGATGTCTACATTTTACCCCTTTTTGACAAGACATATCGAGACATTTAGATGAAGAAACATCTTTTCAAAGAAAAGAGTTATCAAGAAGAAATTGGAAATGACCCAAGACACCCTCTTGAAAGGACATACTAGGATGAAAAAGAATAATGGACTCTCCAAAAGAGAGGGACAATGAGAGATTAGCCCAGGGAGTAGATCACATCCAAATGAGCTAATGCTTGTACACATGATTACCATCAATGACCAAAATATAATTTTATAGGTATAATATGGCCTAGTAGATGTGGTAAATGGGAAAGATAAAATACATAAATGTAAGGGAAACACTTTAAATGTACCTAATTTAAGAGTACAAGCTACATGATTATGACATTAATCAATCTTGAGACATGTTACACACTAAGATATTGCCATCATGGGAATTAGTGTGGAGAGCCTAGAATTAGAGGAAAAATAAATGTGGTCTCCAAAGAGAAGATAATAAGTACTCCATTAGAGTAAATATGATCATGATAAAATAGTTTTACCTCAATAGGGAAAATTTTTATCATTGATAAAGAGTAAATAATGGTTTACCCCTATAGAGCTAATTTGATTTTGATGTTATTTATAAGGTGTGCCCCAACATAGGCAATTGGCAAGAAAAAATATCTCAAGGATATAATCCAATAAATATGTTAAAGTGAGTGGGTGAACATGTACATGCGATGGTGTAATGGCTTAAAAAACCACATAAACCTAGCATATAAGAATGCACAAAGTGATGAGAGAGATGAAAATAAGAATGGATATGTTTGAGCTAACTCCAGATGTATAAGAAAAGTAGATGCTACCTTTATAGATCTATGGACTCATGTTTTAACATGATCTTTAGGCTAATGCAATTCACCCAAGTTTGGGAGAGAATGGAATGAGGAATGATGAAAACTGAGCAAGAATTGACTAGATTCACAATGTATGTGAAGAGATGCATGTCTAAGCATAGATTTGAGTGATAAAATTCATGATACTTAGATGGTTATTTTCATATTATGAGCCTAGATTATGAAAAGTGGCCTTGAGAACTGTTCATCAGAGTGATGTTGATGTTAAGACTTAAAAACCTAATCATAAAGTACTTGCTATAATAAAATAAATTAGGCTTCATAAGTATGAATACCTTAGAATGACATAATATTCCAATTGCATTGATCTAGTTCAAATGTGAATACCTACAACTAAGGATAATGGTTAAACAATCACCAAAACTAAAGTTATAGCTATTTAGATTTAAACAAAAAAAAATACAAAGAAAAAGACAAATATAAATGAACCTAACTTGAAATCAAGATATGATCAATCAAGACTTAATTACGAAAAAAAATGTTTAAAAATAAAAAAAGAACATCTTAATGACATGAGACCAAGATATAAATAATCAAGATCCATGTGGACCATCAAGACATTTTTGAACATAAAAGAGAAAAGCAAAATCAAATAAAATAACAAGACACCATCAACAATCAAATAAAAAAAATGGTTCAAGAACAACTTAATAACATAGGATCAAGATATAAATTATCAAGATCCATGTGAATCATCAAGATGTTTTGAAAAAGAAAAGACATAACAAAAACATACAGGGAAACATAAGATGAAGATGAGACAAAAAGTAAGAAAAAGAGAAAAAAAAAGAAAGAAAAAAAAGGAGAGGTGTGAAAGCACAAAAAAACACCAAGAAAACACAAATAAACACACACAAATAAAAAACCAAGTTAATATGGTTTAAAGACAAATGTTCATGCACATGTGATAGAGGTGTTACTTTCCATCACAATATAATAAATAATAATGACACAATAATTATTCCCTAATTATAAATGAATAATGACATAAGAAATGGGGAAAGAAAATAAAAATAAGTGGTTGGTCGAGCTAACTTCAGATGTACAAGACAAGTTGATGCTGCCTACATATTTTCATGGATGCATGTTCCAACATGAACTTCAAGCCAAAAGTAGTTCTCCTAGGAAATGGGATAGAAGAAAAATGATGATTAGACCAACATGATTAATGTTATAGAATAAATGGAATATATGACAAAAAAATGAGAATGCTCTTGAAAACAACAAACTAATGGGATGAGAACTAATGATCTTGAAAAAATGGAAAGTGTGTGGGATAAGATGAATTGGTGTTTTTTTAATTATAAAATGGCAAGAGCATATCATGGTGGGATGGGAATGTACAAATGTACAAAAGTGTGAGATAATGTTTTTATTCTTTTATGGATCATGTTCTAATGTTTTTGGTATTTATAAAGTATTTCTAATGTTTTTGGTGTTTTTGGGATAAAATATGCATAAGGTTGGACCATCTAGTCAAGGAGATGCACATCCAAGAGTAGAGGTTCCAATAAAATAGCTAAGATGATTGCAATGACCCATGCTCACAAATCACTGAGAGTGAGGATCCTAACAAGACAAAAAATGCCTATAAATAGTAACAAATGTAATATATAATAGTGTGCATCATGAAATAGCTTCAAAGAATTATCTGTGTTTACTTATCTATACTAGTGTGGCAAAGGTATTGAACTAAGAAGATGTTATTATTCACTTTTCTATATAAAAAGATACAAAATATTTCCCTAGCTAAAATTCTTTGTAAAAATGGTGATAAAGATGGCCATAATGTTCATGAGACATAATCAGGATCATAATTGGTTGAGGGATAAAAAGTGTGCAAGCTTACAACATGCCCAAGACATAACAAAGAATATGTTTCTCAAGGAGAATGATCCAAGATAGGATGAAATGTGTTTAAAGTGCCAATGATTCCAAACATTTCACTATCCAAAGTTTTTAAAAGTGGATTAGGGTAGTATTAAATGTGTTTATAGTAGGATAAAATGGTGGGATAAAATTACTTCAACACAAGTTGCCCCCAGGTCAAGGGTCTTATAAACAATGGTTCAAAGTTTTTCATGCATATAACCTCTTAAGGTGTATGATGTTCATGGGATATGGAAGTTCTTCACCATTAGGTTTAGCTAGTTGATATGCCTATGATCCATAGTTTTCCATTACAACATATGGTCCCAACCAATTAGGCCAAAACTTACCTTTCTTTTTGCTTTTAGCATTTATGTTTTTTTGGTTCTGTTTCAAAACCAAGTCACCAATCTCAAAATCTTGAGGAAGAATGTACTTTTTGTATCTTTTCCACAATATGTTCACATTGGCCTACAATTTTTATAGGGTAGCCAAATGCTTATCATCAAGATGGTATAGTTCTTGTGGTCATGAGGCTCTATAGTCTTTATCATCTTCAGTATGCTCTAGTGATATTCATAATGATGGTATCTCAATCTTGATCAGGATAATAGATTAAGTGCCAAAAATAAGGGAGTATGGAGTGGCTCCAGTTTGGGTTCAAAAATTGGTTCTATAAACCCAAATGGTAGGAAAGAGTTGCAAGTGTCATTTATGGCCAGTGTCATTGACAATCTTATTTAAGATGGATACAATGGTTTTGTTTGATTCATCAACTTTTTCATTGCCTTGTGGGTTATATGGAGTTGATTTCTTATGCTTGATCTTGAATTTTTCACAAATAGATTTCACATCTTGGTTCATAAAGGATCCACCATTATCAGATATAATATAGGCTGGGATGCCATATTGATAGATGATATGGTAATGAATAAATTTGGATTTTTTCTTCTTGATAACATAAGTGAGACGAGTGGCCTCAATCCACTTGGTAAAGTACTTTATTGTAGTCAAAATGTGCTTATGGCCATTTGAAGATGTTAGGTTAATTTTCTTGATGAGATCGAGACCCCAAATTGAAAATGGCCATGGTGTTGTGATCAGATATAGTGGTAAAGAATTTGTGTGTATTAAGTTTCCATGCTACTAACAAGGAACGCACTTATTCACATAGTTACAATCATTGGTCTCCATTTTGGGACAATAATAGCCAGTTCTAAGGATATTCTTTGTTAGGACTATGCCATTGGTGTGGGCCCCACACATTTTTTCATGAACCTCCTTTAGTTCCATCTTGGATTTTCCCAAAGATAAATAATGAAGAATCATTCCATCATAGAATTTATGATAAATAATGTCTCCAAGGAGAGTATAATGTGTTAATTTATAAAGGAATAGTTTCATTTGGTTGTTGGAAAGGTTGGCAGGGAAGACATGACTATGGAAATAGTTATAAAAATCTTGGTATGATGAAATCTTAGGTGGGGGATTAGGACCATTAATGGTTCATACCCTCTCTAAATATATTATAATATGTGCAAGTTGAAGAGTATTTTTGATCAAGAACTAATACTCTTTATCACTACCATTTATTTGAATCATGGAAATAATCATTTCCATTGTGTTGATGGATCTATTATTTACTCTCAGAACTTGTTCAAACTTCAAAAATTTAAAATGTGTTTTGAGGTTATTGATAATTTGCTTATAAAGAATAAGATTATCATCTATTTTTTGATACTAATCAGTGGTTTGATTGATGATTAACTATGAATCTCCATAGATATCTAAGCTTTGAATATCCCATTGTAAATCAAGGTAGAGCCCTACAATCAATGCCTCAAATTCAACCATATTATTTGTACAATGAAATTGTATATGGAATGCTTTGGGAATCAAATCCCCCTATGGTTTGATCAAAAATATGAAAACTATAGATCCATGGGATGTGAATGTTATATCAAAATAGATCATCCACTTTTAGGTTCCTATGATGCTTATTATATCATCATGATAGAATCATCTAAAAAGTTAAACTTAAAAAGTTGAGTATCCTCAATAGGAGATTTTACAAGTTGGTCAATAATTACTTGCCCTTTGATTGACTTTTAATTATGGTATTCAATATAAAATTAACTTAGGATCATAACCCATTTATCCATGCATCTTTGAAGATTTTATTTAGACAAGAGTAACTTGAGAGGGTCCACCCTAGTGATGACAATAGTTTTGTTATTTAGCATATAATGTCATAATTTATGAGTAATAAACACCATAGCTAAACATGCCTTCTAAATAGGCATATAGTTACATTCATAAGTCATAAATTTTTTGCTTAAATAATAAATATCATGTTCCTTACCATGATAATCATGTTAGGCTAAATGTGCCCCTAGTGCATGTTCTATGGTTGATATATTAAGAAGCGGTGGCTTTTCCTACGTGGGTGATCTTAAGACTGGTGGATTGTCCAAGTATGTATTAAGGTTTGTAAATACTATCTAAAAATTTTCATCCCATTTAAATGTTACCTCTTTCTTCAAAATATGAGTAAATGGGTGGGACTTATCTACTAATTGAGTAATGAAGTTGCGTATAGACTAGATCTTTCCTTGCAGGCTTCATAACTATTTAAGATTATTTAGTGGAGGCATTTCCACAATAGTTTTGAGTTTTGTAGGGTCAAACTAAATGCCTCATTGTGATATAATTAACCCTATAAATTTACCTAATTTTAATTCAAAGACACATTTCTTAGGATTAAAGCAAACTTTATATTCATAAAGCCTCTCAAAGATTCTTCATAGAACATCAGGATGTCCATCTCTTGTTTGTGATTTTGCTAGTATATCATCAACATAGTCCTATACAATGGTGTGCATAATGTCATGGAAGATGATATTAATTCTATGTTCATATGTTTCTCTACCATTATTTAAGCCAAATAGCATGAATTGGTAATATAATGTCCCCTAGGGAGTGGTGAATGTAGTTTGGTGCTGGTCTTCAAGGGCTATCTTGATTTGATTGTAACTAGAAAATCGATGTATTAAGGATAATGTCACATACCTAGTAGTTAAGTCAATGATCATGTTGATATTGGGTAGAGGAAAATCATCTTTAGGGCATGCTTTGTTTATATCTTAAAAATTATTACAAAGATGTATACCTGGGGTTTTTTTACTCACTAGGACTATGTTATAAACCCATTCAAGGTAATCTAGTGGTCTAATAAAATTGGCTCCTAAAAACATTTCTAGTTTGGCATTAACTAATAAGGTGATGTGTGGATTGATCTTTCTCAGTTTCTACTTGACTAGTTTGGTATCAGGATGGATAACAAGCTGATGCATAAACAAATCAGGGTCCAAGTTTGGCATGTCAGAGTATGCCCATGCAAAGATGTGTATATAATCATTAAGAATGTATATAATTTTTCCCCATTTTACTTTAGTAGAAGAATCTACAAGAAAAATCATTTTAGGATCCTTATATGTTACTAAGTTCACTTTTATCATGTTTTCCACAATGAGTGAGGATCCATCTTCCAGAATTATAGGTAAGGTATGATAATTATTATCTTATTCTTCCATATCTTCTTGTTGTTCCTCACAAAGATACAAATAGTATGAAGAATTAGAATCTTCCATCTTAGGTAAAGTCTAAGTAGAAAAAACCTCCTAAAACTCAAGAGAAATATGTTCAAACATTTATTTTTGTTTTGAAGAGATGCTTGTACTAGTTATGGAACTTGGGCTATATGGACCTTTTGTGTCCTAATGGGATGATCAAACATTTTTGCCTAAGAGTACCTGAATAGGTTTTGACTCAACGGCTTGTGTATTTGTTTAATTTTTCCCTATTTGATGAGTGCTTTATAGAGGTTTTCACCCAACGATATCAATTTTTATTCTTTATTATGACCAAGAAAGTTTTCATACTCTCCAAAGTAAGTAGAAGGATCCAACAAAAAATCAAAGACTTTTTTATGATCACCAATGGGAAATCCATCTTATAGGCCCATGTATTCTTCAATTGATTTTTCACTTTGAAAGTCATCGAGGTATATGACTAAATTTTATTGGTCCTAATCTATGAGTTTAGGATGGAAAAGATATAGGGAATAATGAGGGTTTACTTTAAGATGGGAAGATCCAATTGTAAAGATATAATGTCCTGATTCAAGAAGGGAAACACAACTAGGACATGTTCTTGCTTTAGGATGGGAAGCTTTAATAGGCATTATGGTTAACATGGAATTTGAATCAAACAGACTTGAGTCAGCAAGATCATATAAAAGGCTATAATGGGATGTTATTTCACTGCTAGGAGTCTCATCACTAGTCACTTCAAAAGAGTCACTATAAAAAGTCATAAGGTCACCCTCTGGTGTTTTAAATCTGAGACCATGATTCCAATTGAAAAGTCTAGTTGATAAGGGTTATAATATTCCTTTCACTTGTGGCCCAATGCCTTTCCTTGTATAGTCAAGATGATCTATTATCCAATTAGGGATGGGATACTTTAGATTCTGAAAGCAATCAGTAAGGCCTTCAGAATATAACCAATCTCCCTTGATAAAATCCTCTTGATATTTCTTTCATTTGATTTCATGTATAAAAACCACATGTGGTTTTTATTATTTCTTCTTTGGCTACCAAATCTAGTTAGGTCTATTAAGAGTCTAGGATGGTTTAGGATTACCAAAGTATTTAGGAGATTTAGTCAACTTTATAACATGGAGGATGTCTTTTAGATGGTACATAGAAATACCAACATCTTTAATAACTTGTTTTGCAAGAGCTACAGGAAATGGATCGATTGAAGTAGAAGCTAGATCACTAGGGTTGATATAATTAGATGGAGATGGATGGGAAATTATGGCTTTGTTTTTCTTCATAATCATTAGAACCTAGGCAATAGTTAAATTTAAAAAATTAAACTTAAATATGTTTACAATATTTATATGGCTACTAATTAGTGTGAATAGTAACCTTGATCCCATCATGGGGAAACTTAAGGTATTATTAAAGGGTGGATGGAACTTCTTGTACTTCATGGATCTAGGGATGACCAATAAGTATGTTATATTGAAGCTCAATATCCACAATATGGAATAATGTGTGATGAGAAATAGACCCAACCATGATTGGTAACAAAATTATATTGAAATACTCCCTCTCAACATTGTTTTAAGCCTTGATTGTAATAGTTTTAAGTTGAATGTCTTTATCCATATAGTCTAATCATCATACCAATTTTAGAGATATGATGTTCAACCCCAAACAATTATCTATAATAACCCACCTGATCTTATGATATGTAATTATTATATCAATAAATAGTGGGTGATTGTGGTTTGGGCCAAGAGTGGACATGTCTTTTTGGTCAAAAGTGATTTTCTAAAATGAAGACAAATGTCCAACTAGGTTCTATAATTGATTAAGGTTAATATCATTAGCCATAGTAGATTATTTGAAAAGGTTATTCATATGAGTTATATGGACATCAAATGTCCATGAGATTTCTAATATGGAAATTTATGCAAGGGTTTTGTTCAATTGGTCCACTAAACTATAAGGCTTTTCAATTGTGGATTGAGCTAATTTAGTCTTTTTTGGCATAGTATTCAACTTTAAAACCATCAACATAATGTTATCATTAGGTTTCATGGAAGTAGTGGGTGAAGGTCCCTATATGGTGACTCAGGATCATCTAGTTTTGACTGCATAACTTAGAGGTGGCAAGGAGTCATTATAATTATAAGAGGAAGGCAAATGGCCTTGGATGGTGACTCATGGGTGTCTAGTTGTATTGCTATAATTTTGAGTTGATGAGGATATTTTATAGTTAGAAAAAGGGTACTATTGTTTAGGACTAGTGACCCATGAAAATAGAGTCACAACATGATTATGTATACTTGACATGGTATTACTAGGGGAAAAGGGTGTTGACCCTATAATGATTGGTCCCATATGTGAGGAACATAAGATTTTCCACATGGTTTCATAGTAATAGTGGTGATTTGGGTAGAATAAATGTGCCCCAAAATATTTTTATAGTTGTATGACATGTTGTTATAAGCCACATTATTAGTATGGGCATTATGATCTTGATTATACTCATGATTTTAACCTTGATGTTGGTTCTAATTCTACCTCTGACCTTGATACTAACCTTGGTTTCGATTGGTTCTTTGTGGTGGTGGATTATGTCAAGGAAATGGGTCCTTATAGATCCCCACATCTTGATTTGTGTCTTAATTAAGGGCCAACTTAATCTCTAGTTCACCACTTTCAATAAAGTCTTTAATAATGTGTCATAATTAGATGCAAAAATAAGCACTATGACCAAAAACATAATATAAGTTATACCATTTATTTTGTTTTTACCAATCTAGTTTTGGTTGATTTTGGGGAAATGGCTTTGGTAGTAGCCATAAAATCAAATTAGAAGTGACAAGATTTTGTAAAATTATTTCAATTGGTTATCCTAACTTGTTAAAGACTCTGAAATTGTTATGAAATGTTCTTTGTGGAGGATGTCTATGTAAGTAACTGGTGTATTTGGGGGAGTTAATTGTACATTTGGGGGAGGCATAGTTTGTACCATTTGTATGTGCCTTGTTTTATTCACCCCATTTTAAACCATGTTCTTATTTTTGTTAAATCCCTTAAGATTATCCTACTCTACCATTTTAACTAGTGATTGAGTTTGATTAGATGTTTAACCTTACATGAAAATCTTGACAAAGCCTTTAATAACAAGATCCTTCTCAATCTACTCTCCTTTTTCCTTATTTTCTTCAAATGAGTTAGCATAAGCTAACCATAGATTATGTGTGACTTCAGGATGTAAGTTCTATGAAAATATATTAGCCAATTGTTTGTCTTACAAGTTATGTTAAAAATGGCCTGCCAATGCTCTCCACCTTTGTAAATATGTGGAAAAAAATTTACCATCATGTTCTTTGGCTTTACACAAGTCAAAAATGATCAATTCATGTTCTATGTTATATGAGAAATTTTTAATTAACTTTTTTGATAAGTCATTTCAATCTACAACCAAACCCTTTGGTTGTTTAAGTAGCCAATCTAAATCATGTCCTACTCAACTTTATAGAAACATTCAAAGTAAGTACTCACTACTATAAGCAACCTCTTGACATAAGATAAAGAATTCATGTATGTGATCATGTGGATCTCCATTTCCTTTGTACTTGTCAAATTTAGGTGCCTCAAAATGAAATGGAAAGGGGTTTTGGAGAATAGATAAATCAAATGGATATGGACATATCTCATTGAATTTGTAATTTTTAACTCAATTATTTGTATCCAATATCTAAACAATTTCCTTCTTAGAATTCCACTCTTGAATGTTTGGTGTATTTTTGGATTAGATAAGATGTTATTAGGGTGGAATGTACCCCTTGGTTTTATTGTTATTGGGGTGTAATATACCCCTATTTTTTTTGTTATTAGGGTGAAATGTGCCCCTAATTTTGTTGTTATTAGTGTGTAATGTGCCCTTGATTTGTTACTATTAGGGTGGAATGTGCCCCTAATTTTATTTTTATTGGGGTGGAATGTGCCACTAATTCTATTTTTGTTGGGGTGGAATGTGCCCCTAATTTTGTATGGATCTATAGGAAATGTATACTTTTTGATCTGTGCATTGGTTTTGATTCGTTCCTTGAGTTGAGAAAACAAGCCATTGATTCTTGGATTTAAAAAAATTCCCTAAATTTAGTTGTTTAGTACTTTGTTGATTTTGGGAAGTTCTATGTTTGTTTACCAATTTTTGTGTTGGTTGGAATGAACTAGCCAAATTATCTTGAGGGATTTTATCAATTTGTACTGAATGTTTAGGTCTTTGATTTTTTAATGTAACAAGAGGTTATTAAGGATTGAATAATGTATGATCCATGTCAAATGGAACATTTTGTAATATCTCTTGTGACTTTGATTGTTAATTTAGGTTACCTTGATCCATTATGGTTATGTTCTGATCAAATGTCTGTTGCATACTTTTAAACACATTTCCCTATTCTTTCAAATCCTCATTATGAACTGAAGTGGTAACTAATGAGTCATTTAAGTTTACAACATGTTGATTCACATATCATTGACTTATTATCTTGATCTTAGCTTGAAGATATATATTTATGGGTTTTGAATTTATTTGTATTTATTTTCCTTTGTTATAAGAAGGTATATCTATTTGTACAAAAGCTTGCTCTTGCCATCATTTTTCTCCTTCTCTAACTAAGTTATGTAATTTTTCTTTAAGAAAGTCTTAAGGTAGTCTAAAACTTGATTCTATAAACTAAAGAAGTGCTTCATCTTGATCTTCTTAGGGTTGATATTCATTGTAATCATCTTTAGATCCTACTATTGTAGGGATGTCATAAAAAACAATAAGATTGTCTTGACCACCATAAAATTTATCATCCACATAGGTAAGGACATAAGAGGCCCCACTATGAGTGAACCTTTGAGTCATGCTCAAAAAGAGTCATTATTTACATTTGACTAGATTTGGATAAATGTTTTACATATATTCAAACAAATTATACTTGGTTCTCTTCAATTAAATGAATAAGGTAATAAAGAGACTATAAAGGAGGGTGGCTTGGAACCACACACAATTATAATATTTGGTTCATGAATTTACTCAAGTTTTTTTAAAGTGGAAATCATATAGATTAGAAGAGGTTAAGGTAACTAAAAGATCCAAGGTTAAAACTAGTACAATAAAACCAAGATTTTTGTGATACACCTATACCATAAAAGGTAGTTCCAACTTAGATGAGTTTACCCTAGAAATTAGAGGAAATCTCTATGTATTATGATGAAGAAAATATGAACTAAGCAACTCAAGATGTAAAAACATACATGAATCACTAAGTACAAAGCTAGGACCAAATTAATAACACAACACCATCTCATGGTTCAAGTAGGATAAAATATGTTCTAAGACTCAAATCATGAGTGATACATAAGATGACTTGAGTCCACCAAGATGGTAATGTGATTTTGAGTCTAATAAATGATCATCAATCTAAATGGAAAATTTAACCGAAGTTAAAACAAGTTTAGTGTGTAAATGGTGAACCCAATTTAACACACCAACCCCTAAAACTTAGAAAGGTTCAATTTTAAATGTGAATTATAAATGAGGGACTTAAAAAAATTGGTAAATGATGTAGACTCAAATGGACAACATAACTATGCCAAAGTGGGTGATATAACACAAAGTTTTTGATAATAATTTTGAAAAAGGAAAAGATAAATTTTCTAATTGGATAGTGTAACACCTCCCTTACTGAAAAATTTGGAGGAAAATGTGTTTTGGTTAAGTTCATTGAGTTAACAAGCATTTTTAGACAAAAATCAAGACCAAGTAGGCTAATGGCAACAAAATAATAATCTTAAGTCTAAACTGACAAAGTTGCTTGATATTATTGGAGTCCATATATATACATCATTTAAGAGGATTTTTAAGTGTTCATCCAAATGTAAATGTGCATTATATAGTAGTTTTTTTTACACCAGCCCCCCTTATCTCAAATGACAATAAAATGTCATAGACCTTGAGGCACACCTTACACTAACAACACTTCCATGGTAAGTGGGGATTTATCTAAGATATATATGTTTTTAAATGTCTAGATGGATCAATTACCCAATGACTTTCATGTCATGTTGAAAAATAAATGTACTTAAATTAGGTGTCGATGGCACTTGTCTTGTTGCTAAAAGGTCTTATCCTTTTTGAAACCACTACATCCATGACTTGCTTAGTGTAGTGAGATGTTCAAAGTGTAGATACATCCCATGTGCAAATCCAACACTACAAGGTGGTTTAACCACTCAAACCTCTAATCTTCATGGGAGTGGTTAAATTCAGTGTTAGGAGATGAGACCTAGGGTTAAAGCTTCCCTATAGAACTTGTGGGAGTTAATGAAATTCCCCTCATAAGCCAAGATGTAATAAAATAAAATACATAATATAAAGACTTTAGGGCCATCCAAAGATCACCCAATATTATTACAAGTTTTTGGGGAGTTCTTTAAATGACATTCTTTCTATGCCTTAGACTAAGAATGTTTGTAATATGGATGATGATTTTGATTTTAAAAGTTCCCTAAAGGGGATGGATGGAAGAGAATACATGTAATTTCCCTCTTTTTTCAAATCAAATTCTAATTTTAAAAAAATATTGAAGACAAAATTTGACAAATGAGTTCAATTTTAAACACCAAATGAAAGATTAGGTGGTGTTCTTTTGATCCCTTGGTCTTAAGTTATAACTTTGAAAGTAAATTTTTTCAAAACATTTACCTAAGCATCTAAATTTTCCATTAAGCACCAAAACAAAGTTTGTAATCCATTTTAAACATTAAAATAAGGTCTAAAAATCATGTATTAACAAATTTCAAGCTGGATCTTGTAATGAAAAAGTTAGTATATCCTTTAGATTTTAAGATAATTTGAAAATTAGTAAAGTAACTTCTCAAAATAAGCTCTCTATTTCAAAATCATTGTTACACAGTCAATATCATTATTTCCCTACAAAATTTCAATTACAAGACAAACAAAATCATTATTCTAACAAATGATATCACTACTCAGGGCTACAAAATCATTATTTATAAAATAAATATTTTCTTAGAAAATAATTACTATGAAAATAGAAATATTACAATACAGATAAAAACCAACGTTATCAATAAAAAAAAATGTAATTACCAAAAAAATAAATTTTTAACTTAAAATTTTACTCTTTTGACTCTTTCCCTCCAAGATTATGCATAAAATTGGTTATTAGGTTTATTAAAAGAGCCTTTGTATAAAATTTGTGGGGTAAGTGTCCCATATAGCATGACAAAATGTAGAGAGGATTACAAAGAGATTTAGTCAAGCATTAGTCAATAAATCATGAAAAATGCATTAAAGATATAACAAAACTTAGCCTATCTATTCATGCAAGAATTACAAAAGATAGAATGAAACAATTAAAATAAAGAAACATCAATTACCTTACCAAGTGGATTCACCATACAAATTCAGCTCAAAATCATGTTCTCCCTTAATCAAGAGTTTTTTCTTCATCAAAAATGGTGGTAGCTCCTCCCATGTCTCAATAATTCATTGAAATATCCAATCTAGCCTATAAAATGAATCTTGATAATGAAAAAAAATGATCAACACAAAGTATTATGGAGACAATTTAGCATTATAAATTTTCACAAATTAAGCTTAAAAAATGGTTTTCTTGGCCTCTCTATTTATAAATTTTTGATATTGATCAGGATCAACCATGACCGTCCTTCTCAAGATTGAGATGTGTGGCCATGAGTTAATCCAATTATATAATTAAATCCATAAATATCCCTCATAAATATTTTAGATAGAGGGTCATTTAAGAGGATGGAGGTTCTTAATGAGGCATGGAATACCTATAATCCTTATATTGTATGCATTTATGGCTTATGGATGCCACCCCATATAATGATGTCATTAGGTGATGTAGTTAATAGAAATAATTTCCAAAAATAAATACTCAACAAATCTCATGGAAAGTCCACTTAAGATCTTGATTTGGATCAATTAGATTTAAATAATGTTAATCAAAATTAATGAAATTATTTGTAAATTGGCCCTTAATTAATCAAAATGGTCAGAAAGTCATATTATTGGGTTATCATTTGACTCAAGAAGAATTGGAATATGATGTTAGATGTGTTGGAACCATATTCCCATTTAGGATGATGCCAACACAAAATAATAAAGGTACATGATGTGCACCAATGAATTAGAAGAATAGAGTGATCCAAAGCACAAAAAGATAAAATCATCATTTTGATTCGAAATGAATTGATCAAAGTTAGGTATAACATAAAACGCATTGCCCTATTTAGGGATACTTTGACCTAACACTTGTAAATGACAAGTTAGAACCATTTAGGGTGTTTTAATGATTTTGACCTAAATGTGCTTTTGAGTGCAATTCAAATAAGATTGAAAATCTCAACACAAATGGTGTTAGGAATTGGATGTCTACAACTAGCACTACTTTGTTTCATTTTTATCTATCCTTAAAGAGAAACAACATGTTTGAGTAACTATGGATTACTTAATTAGTTTTCACCATGATTTTACACTTCTAGACTTATCTTAATTTCCTTTTACCATTTATCATTTATTGTAATATCTTAATATTATATACACTTGAGTTTGTACCTTTTTCCATTATTGAATGAGGTTGGCTTGTTACTTCTCACTCCACAATGTTGTTTTCCTTTTATGTACCATTTTCCATTATAGAGTTAGATAAGGATTGTTACTACTCACTTATCAATGTTGTTTCACCATTTTGTTTCTTATTTTTATTTATTTTTTATTAAAATATCCTTTTTGACATGTGTCCTTGATTTAACTTGACGAGTTTTCCTTTCTTACTTAAGGTTTACTTGTTTGATTTTTTTGGTATTTAGTAGCCATAACTTTTTGGTTACCTGATTTACTATTATTTTTTTGACTTGGTAATTTGGTCTAACATAGTATTTATCATCCCATCTTGAAAAATTTATAAAGTACATCCCATCCTCATAACACCAGCTATCTTGGCATTTCCTACATTTTCTTTCTTTTGATCTTTAGTTTTGTATTCTTGGATTTGTCGAAAGCAGTTTTTGTGCCCTACATAATCAAAACTAACAACACAATAAACAACTATTTAGTGATATAGGTAAGTCAAGGTATGTATTACATTTAATTTTTAGTTATTTTTTTTAGTCATTTACTTTACTTTATTTTATTCTTTAACATACTACAAATTATTTTAGCATTCACATTGTGTGTTACTATGTTATTTCTCAAAGCACCATCTCCTATTCTACCTTAGTGACACATGGAAAGCTTCAAGTGGGGAATATGTATACACATAATATTTTTAAATTTTTATCAAATACTGATGTTTTAAATCTTGTATTAATGTGTCGATACTCAATCTCTCTGAGTGCATGCCTTAAGGGGTGCACCAGGAAAGGGTTGGGTAGACCTTTGTTGCTTTGCAAGATTATTGTCCCTTATTTCCATATTATTAATAATCCAACTAGCTCTTGAAAAAATTCCCTAAGATATTAATCCTCACTTTCACACTCCTCCAATCTTTTTCTTCTTTCCACCCCTCTTTTCTACACCCTGATCCCCTTTCACCAATTCATTGTACTAGGTTGACTAGGTTGACCTTATATAGTTTTCAGCCCCTTATTACTATACAGGGTCGACTAGATCAACCCTGTACTATTTTTTGGTATTTTCACTTGAGAGTTTAATTATCCATTTGATTGACCTAGCTTAGAACCTAGTGGTCTATCTCCTAAAAAATTATAGGGTCAACTAGGTTGACCTCGTATAACTAACATATTCAGAAGGATTTAGGGTGAGATCTACCTATAAATACAAGATCATTTCATTATTATTTCAATATGTAATGAAGATTTATTATTTTTCCATGCTTATTTAAAATTTTCTCTTCTACCATTTTACTTGAGGAGCCTTAGCTTAGGGTTTCTACTTGGAGAATCTAGTCTTTTGAATAATTCTTGGATGCTTTGTCCTTTCTTAGTGATCCTTACAAACCATAATAACCTATTTCAAAGCCCCTTTGTCCAAGGGATAAATTGAGTCTCGATAGGTTCACATTTAGGTAACTATATTATAACTTTGTTCTCCTCTCTTTAGTAGATAAAAGTAGCAGAAATATTGGCTCAAATAATATTACTCTTCATATTCTATGTATTAGGGTCTTACTCATACTTAGCTTTATTGAGATTCTCTTATACATGTTTTTATTTTTTTAATAACCCCTCATGTTATGCCATAATATTTGGTGCGCACTATGCTATATTTAATTTATTTTTATTAGATATAGAGTGAACATTAAACATGGGACTCTTTTAGAGTTGTTGCATGATTGTCTTAGACTGTAGGCTTTGTAACCCTTCCTAGCATGGTGTATTGTAACAAGTGATCCCATAATCAGATCTAGAGGATCCCCATATTTTGAATGCTCCCACTTAACAAATGTATTCCTAATCATAAGTATAGGTATACTCTATCTACTTTGAGCCAAAATTGATTTATAGACATGATGTATTTCTGATTGTATACACACCTCATCTACCCACTACCTAGCCATCTATTAAAATGGCATGGAAATTATAAACACATTATAAAAATCCCTATATTTCATGGTTCATCTCTAAAAGGTTCCATTCTTAATTGCCAAGATACCCTTATGGCCATTGAATCTTTGATTGCCAATCCTCACTGGTAAGGTATCATGAATTCATATACCTATTGATAATTTTAAACCTTAACTTTAATTTTCATGCCTATAACTTTAATTTTTTTTAATTTTGTTTTCCATATTGGTTATTATGTTTTTATTTTAATGTATTTTAAATGGTGATCTAAAACATTTATTAGCAAAGTTTAAAGTAATTTTGATGAGTTTAAGGTTATTTTCATCATAGCTTTGTGCTTGTTTAATCACCTCTTACCCTATTTCAAGTTGTTTCAAGATATTAAATTAGTAAAAATAATATTTATAATCCTCAAAAATTATTTCAAGGTCATGTCATGCTTTAAAATTGATCAAATTGGTTGGTGATATGCTTGGCTAACTTTACAAACTAGTAGGTTGTATTTTGTATCACTTTGTGAATTTTGGAGTAGGTTTTGAATTATAATGGTAGTATAATATTATAATAAGATAATTATTTACCTATTTATCCATGCAATTTTTCAATTAATACTTTTTACAGTATATTTTTTAGGTGGTTATGATAGTTTTAGTTATAAAAAGGCCTATTTTAAGGTTGTCTATATAATTATTTAGTGTAAAATTAACCTATAGTAATTTTAAATATATTATTTATTAATTTAAAGGTTAAATATATTGTTTTTAATGTATTTTATGTGTCAAAATTTATAAAATTGATTTATCTCTCTTGTCGACTTCCTTGGCAGCTTTAGGAAGGCCATCAATTTTTGCTCGGTATGGTTAGGAGAGAGAGAGAGTTAGGTGAAAATATATTTTTAATTGATAGGGACCATAATTAAATTAAATTTATTTTCATTTTTTATTATAATAATCCTCCCATATTTATTAAAAATGGTTAAGAGTGTAGGGAGTCACTATGTCCAAGTCATCTAGACAGGGTCCAAGTTTGCCTCCATTCTTCACTTCAAAATTTGATAGAGAATAATGGTTATATTGGGATTGTTTTAGGGTAAAATATAATTTTTTTTAATGTTTTACTAATTATTTACTTTTTCTTGATAATGTTTATTTTTACAACAAACCAGTTGCCTATGTTGATTATTAAGGTTAGCGATTTTCAAGCATGTTAGATATATACATTGAGTGTATTCATATTTTTAGATTATCAATTGCATGTTTAAATTATAATACACCCCATAAATTCAAATAAAGTATTCATGTAACTTCAAATTTAAGAGGTTATTCCTTGAATTATCTTGAGTGAGATGGTGTCTTTCACATGGTATAGTTGTAGGTCTAATAAGATTTAAATATTTGAGAGTATATTAATGATGTCAGCATGATCTTGAATGATTTAAAAAAGGTTATAAATTATTTATTTACCATTTTAATACAATTCATATGGAATACTAACATAATTCTCTCTTAAATCTCAAAAGAACATTTATAGGTCTAATGAGTAGGTTAGAAAAACATTATGGCAAGTGACAATAACTTAGAGGAATCATGAAGAAAAAGAAGTTTATTTGGAGGGAATGAAGTTTTTCCTTAGTGATAATAAGGTATTCAAGGTGAATATTACCATTAAATGGATTTTTATGATCCAATTAGGCCTTATATTCCTAAAAGACATGGTCAAGACTTTGTACTATTGTAATATTAACTAGGAGAGGCTTCTAAAGGACTGTGTGCTCTTAAGGATGTATTATGAAGGTATGAGATGAATTTTCAAGGTGTTATAATAAAATTTAAGGTATTATAATGATCTAAATTCCATAAATGTATAGTTAGAATCATAAAATAATATTATAAAACCTTTTCTTACAAAGATTAAGGTACTTTAGTAGTTTTTAAGGTAAGATCATGTTTTAGTTTCCTTATTAATCAAGATTTTTGAATGCTTCCCTAGGTTGGTAAGGTGAGTTAGAGTCTTTGAGTTATTTTGGAATCATTTTTTTCATATCACCAACCTTATCATGTCTTTATTTTTTTTGTACAATGGTAAAAATACACACCTTATAACAATCATAGTTTAATGCAATTTCAAAGAAACATCAAGTTGTAGTTATAGAGGTAGGTGGTTTTAAATAAGAACTAAAATGATATCCATGATAATTATTTTATATATTGAGATTAATAAGGTAATTAATATGTAATTTTTCATCTACATTTATTCAAGTACCAAATGTGTACCTGCATCCATATTTTTGTCTTAGTCAGTTAAGGCAGTCTATAGATGATCACATGAGGATAAAAGTAGATAGGAGGAAGAAGTAGAAGTATAACATTTTTATAAGGTGTCATGAGGTAAAGTAGTTTTTTGATTAAATATTAATGGTATTAATTATATTCACATTCTAAATTTAAGGCAATGAACTCTCAACTTAATCCTACAGGACTATCATAGGCAAAACAAGAGAAAGAGGGTTATATTTATGTATGAGGAGTCTTGAAAGGTGAAAAGGGTTAAAGAGAAGATAACATGTTATTAAGAATAAAATTAAGGATTTTTAAATATTATAATGTTTTAAAATATATACCAAACTCCAATTCACCTTTTACATCTATAGTCAAGAACTCAAAATCACCACTTATAGGTCAACCTAATTGAGCCTAACTGAGCTCCAAGGACAATAAGATGGAAGAGTAAAATGATGAATAGTAATTTATTAGCATGTGAATTTATATATAAGGTTGAAAATAAACATATAAATTATGAGGTATCTCATGATCTCACTCATAGTTCTGGTAGAGTTACAGTCAAGCAAAGTAAAGTTATAGTCAGCGTGTGTACTACAATACATGAGGAAAGTTTGTGTGAGAGGAAGAAGTGATGGGTTTAAATATTTTAACAAGGAATTAGGAATTTAAAAAAATATAAAATACATATTAAATGTCTCATTACAATCAATTCCTCCTAAAACCCAAGGAAATAGTGAAAGTCACCTACAACCACCACACCTATAGGAAGTCTTTCCTTAGAGTGAGAATGTGGACAGGGTTCACACTTGTGATGATAATGAGTGTTATAGAGTTGAGGTTGAATTATACCTAATATTAATTTTTTAATTAATACATGTCTCAAGTAATGGAATCAACTTCCATTATTATTGTTTAAGAAGATTATATTTAGTAAGACAAGGCTCAGCCTAAATGACATAGTCTATTAGAAACTTACAATACTACTCTATACTAAGGTAAGGAGAACATGTTTATCAATAAATTTTTTTATAAAATTAAAATGGAGTGTATATGACCTTAATGAATACCTTAATTAAGGTTGTATCTATTGATGATGAGAGAAACACAATAAATAGACCTCTAGGGTCAACAAATAGAGTTTGCATAAAAATCCTTGAGTAGTGAAGAATAAGGTTTCAGACCTTTTAGAAGGTTAGTGTTGTTAAGGATCATTATGAATCATTTAATGTATCATGGAAAAACTATTTAGAGCTTTTTTTTCTATTAAAGTGTGTTTTGAGGTCTTAAGACCCAAAATGATCTTTGTCAAGCTTCCTACACATTCACCCCAGCTTGAGAGGCAAGTTTGTAGAGCTTAAAAATTCATCAAGGAGATGCATGGTAGCTTAATGTTTCTTTATGTTTTTTATATGATATCATACTTTAAACATATAACATTGGTTTAGTCTTTGGGTCCTCTAATTTTATGAACAATCAACAAAAAGACTAAAAACCCTATTTTTCATGACAAAGAGCTCGAGTGGGTCAGATTCTTGCTCAAAAATTTCATGATATTTTTCATGGGAACTCAAGTCCATAGGGGATGTTAAATGGGTCACATTGATATAAATTCTTGGCATTGGTTATTAGAATGGACCCTTGTCCTTTTATGAGCCATTTCTAGGACCATAAACCTCTCTAAACCCTTCTTAAACCCTACCAGTGACCTGATGAAATAAATACAATTCATAATTCCCTCAAATTAGATAATTTTACCTCAAAATTATCTTATTTTCATTCACATCTCTCCTGAGCTCCAATTCAAGGTGTTTGTTCACATGTGCAAGTATAGTACCATATGATATAGGGAAATATATGTAGTTTATATCTTGTTTGTGAGGGTATAAGTTATGAATTAATATATAAACCATATATATAGGATTATAGGTTCATGTATTAGGTTCAAAAATAATCTAAACTCTTCTAGATCTCTCTAAATTTTTTATATCATTGCTAAAAGTTGACCACTTGATCAAAAGGTGAGAAAAATGTAGTTTTACGAAGTAAGAATCAATGGTGAAGGCCTATGAGTGAAATAATATACTTAAATATCAAGGAATAAATTGAATGAAGGTGTTATAGGTCACAACAAGTCATTTTAAAGCACCAAAACTTGCAAGTCTCATGAAAAAATCTCAAACTAGCTCTCAAGCATACACAAGTACCTAGGCTTGCCAATGGCCATTTCATGGTTTTCCCATCTACTCAAAGACCCAAAACTTGAAATTTTACATGGATCATGGTATTATTCTAGGTAAATTTAATAAAATTTTTTTGGTAGGTTTCACATGTGTGGGTGGCCATTTGGGCCAAATCTCTATTTTTAGGCCTAAGAGTCCTAATTAGGCCTAATTGGAGAGGGAAATGGCACAAAAGAGACACTTTCACTAAGATTTGGATCCTAAAAATTTTCATGGAAACATAATGGAATAAAAAGGTTCTAAAAAATGTGTTTACATTTCTATTATAGTTTGTACACTCTTATGCACAAGGAGCTTTACCTTTTCTTAGGGCTACAAAGAATGGGTAGAAAAGTAAGGAAATGGAACAAATTTTCATATTTTTGAGTTTTGATGGCTCAAAGTGACTTTTTTCAAGTATTAAATTATGTTTAGAATACATCCATAGATTAAATTTTCCTAACTCAAAGCAAAGCCATGTTTTCTCTTTCTTATGCCACTTTGCTTAAGGAGGATTTCAAGTCAATATTCAACTAATTCAAGACATAAAATATATTAAAAAGGTTATAAAAAGTTGATTATATATTCCATTCCACTTGGAGGTCAATAATTATTTATTTTTAGTTTCAAAGATCATTCAAAGAGGTTTAAATATTCTCTAACATTCCTTAAAAGGCCTTCTTTCCCTCCTATGCCTAACAAGTTCAAAGAGTCAAAGATACAAAAATGAGCATTATAACATTCAAATAAAGGTGGAGACACCTCATTAATTATTGGAGAAGGTCTGAATGGAGGGAGTAATGAAGACTTGAAGACCGATTTTCAAGGAGTTGAGTTATTATTAAAAAAGGGACATATGAGCAAGTATATATGAAGTGCAAGCAAGGATTTTGGCACCTTCAAAGTGGTCAAGCTTGGCCAATCATTGATTAATACATTTTCATGTTTCCCTATAAAATGATAATTTACCTCTATGCCACTTTTGGGAAGGATTGAAAAGATAAATTATAGGAAAAACTATGTAATAATTTGATGGGTTTGAAGACAAAGCTAGTCATCCTTATTTTGGGGATGCTTTGTCTCCCCTATCCTATTTTTTCTATTTGTACTCTCTTTTCTAGCATTATCTTATCACTATTTTTCTTTGACTATGTTTAAGGGATTCCAATTTTTTTTACTCACCTCTTAAAGAAATAATAAGATCATTTCCTTTGTTTTAAGGTTTTGAGTGAAGTGTATGGTGATTGTCATTGATATAAAATTGTGAATCAGTCATTTTCATATGTTATTATCTATTTTTCATACATTTATACAATATATTTGAGTTTTTATAGGTTATAATAAGTGTTTATATCAACCTTAGTCTAAGTTTGGATGAGAATTTAATAACCTTTTATTCCTTCCATGCAAATAGTGAGTTATCCAAGTCCTTTGTATGAAACACTATTGTAGAAGTCATATAGCTGAAGTGAAGAGAATGTATGTAGGTTTCTTCCCTTATAAAGAGTGCCAATTACAAGCAATAGTCATCATAAACATTGGTTCATCAACCTTATTCCAAGTTTGCATTTCAATTCAAGTGCAAGCAATATCTTTTCACCCTTTTCATAGTTAGAAATTAGTAGTTAGTAGGTTTAGGATGAAATTTAATGAGTGCATTAAGGGAACTATCTCTCTATCTAGATATTTTCTCCCATTCAAATTCACCCACACTTAGGAGAGATTCCATTATTTCAATATGAGTGGGAAGTATCACACATTATCACAAGGGTATCACACCTAATTGACAATAGTTTTTGGAATGCCTGGTGGGAACCATAATCCTTGGTATAGCTAAAGTTTGGAGCTGAAGAAAAGTATTTTCAGCAATAGAGGACACTCATCATATTTTGATCCAGAGGATTCCTTAAAGCTATAGGATTCTTATCAATAGGATAGCATAAGTTTCATGCCAAATGTTACCACAAGATCATCGAGCATAGGTATTATTTTTAATTTTTTTGATTTTCCTTATCATTCATATAAAATGAAAATATTTATAAATACAAACCCCTATCCTATAAAGTTGTTTCAATCCCCTAATTAGCCCATTTTACTAAACAATTTAAATCTCAATATCCAAATGGCTCTACTTAGGAATTGGGTTTTTGTCTCATTCAATATAGGAAGTCCACTAATTCTTGTCTAGTATGATGATATACTAGCTTTGTCTCTTAAGAACATTCCTTTATTTTTAGGAAAAGACCAAACTAATCTTATTGATTACGTAAAAGATGTATCTAACCTTTATTTTTTCCACAATGTTATCCAAGATGATGTAACTATCAAATTAATTACTACATCCGTCAAAGGAAAATCATTATAGTGGTATGAAAACCTTCCTTTAAATTTTATTACATCTTAAGATGACTTAGGTGCAACTTTTTATACATAGTCTAAAGATAAATCTGACCACATGTCCCTAGTTAAACAACTCACAACCATAAAGATGGTTCCCCATGAGTTTATGACATATATTATCCTCAGATTATAAAAGACATGGACTAGGACACCTCTTATGATTAGACCATATCTAGAGTATGCCTTATTAAATTATTTATGAGCTCTAAATTTAGACATTAGTGTCATGATTCAGTCTATGGGTAGAACTATACTTCTAGATGCATATGAAGTGGCCATTAGATTAGAGAATAGTTTTATTTGGGCTGTAAAATTAGCACCTAGACCTCCTATGCCTTTTTTCTGAGAAACACAACCAATTTCAGCCCCTCAAACTCCTCATATGGCTCCCAATATAGCTCTCCAAGCATAACTTTCATCCTTTCCTAATCAATCAACTGAGATTGAATAACTCAAGGGAATGTTACAATCCTTTGGGAATTACAATTGTTCAATTGAAAAAGCAGTAGTACCAAACTAATAGTCCTTAACAAACACCTAATTAACCTACATATCTACCTATCATTGATAGTAGACCTCCCTATCAAGGATTCAAAGAATAAAGACCTACATATCAAGATCAAAGAGATATCACATAGACCAATCCTTATGCAACCATTGATCCTAATTATCCTTATTCATCTAAATCCATTTTTCATGTGCCAACTCAAAATAGTCTAATACTAGATTTAGGTTGACATCCATATAATACAAATGATATAAAAAATTAGGCCTTAGTAAATCAATCTATGGTGATGCCTCAGATGACTCAAGAAGAGGCTTATCTTTAATAAGGTCAACATAATGAGGGTATGACATAACAATATAAGGTGCATCATGGATAAGGGTAGTTTGATTCAATATTTATGAACTAGAAACTTGATGACCATGTAGACTTGAATCATTTTGGTGACTCTAGCACTTCAAACAATGGGGTTACAATGGTAACTAGACCAAAGAATAGAGTAATTGAAGACACTAAAGAGTTAGGTGATGTTCCAAAAACACCTCCTATTATTCTTAAATGTGTCAATAATCAATTTTCTATTACAACATTATAGAAAAATTAAAACATAGAGATTTTAAAATCTCATCAAGTACCACAAGTACAAGTTCAGTCAATTATGCTAAGAGTACATCCAAAGGTGAGTATAGCTCCTTTCAATATTATTGATCATATGAATAAATATAATATCATCATGATCATGTGGAATTCCTTAGAAATCATAGGGAAAACATACATGCTTATTCTAGATCTTTCAGCCCTCTAGTTATCACCAAAACTAACCGATAAAGAGAGTGTAGTTTTGACAAATTTAAATAAGCCAATGAGATAACAAGTGAAAAAATTACATAAGGAGGTAAAAGTGGGTAAATATGAGGTAAAATAGAACAAAACACCTCCCTTTTATCTCTTTTTTATTTTTTTCAATACCTTTGTCATAGATTTTATGGTAGATAGTGGAGCTAATAGTACTATTATACCTAAGTAAATTGCATCCAAATTTGGTTTAGTATATGAAAAAAACACCAAAGTGGTATTACATCTAGATGGATCAAAAATAAATAATATTATCATGATTAAGGACCTGAAATTAACATTACATGATTTCCTAAATGTAACTATTCAACAGGGTGTAGTGGTGGTGGACTTGCCTCCATATTTTGCCATGTGTTTGTCTAGCGATTTCACATCAAAGATTGGCAGCTATTTATCAGCTAATTATAATTATTTTATGTTAATAATAATGTATGAGACTAAGTTTAATATTAATTAAGATCCTATTTCCTATTTTCATTTAGATCCTTACATACCAAGTGTTGTTAACACAAATTATATCATTTTGGATGAGGTGGAACAAGCTAGTGAAGTAGAGGCCAACTCATCTCTTGAAGGAGTTACTAATATATTATTTGATGAATGGGATTAAAAAATTTATGAACATGATATTTATAAAATTATTGAAGAGGATGGACTTAGGGTCTATCCTCTTCATTAAAATGGTGCCCACATTTCAGCCATAATGAAAGAATATAAGTTAAAAGATGACCTTTGGCAGCTCTGCTTTGATGGGTCAAGGAACAAGTATGGTACTAGGGTTGGAATGATTATTACATAACCTACCAATAAAAGGTATTTTTTTATATTAAATTTTATTTTGTTTTTTCTATTAATATAGTAGAGTATGAGGCTTTAGTCCATGGTTTGTAATGGTCTAGGAAGATGGGACTAAATATTTTACAAGCTTTTGGTGATAATGAACTTGTAGTTCACCAAGTGAGAGGGATGAATGTATGCAAGAATAAATCACTAAGATATTAAAAAAATGAGTTTGGGACCTCATTTAATATTTTTACACTTTTGATAGTCCATTAGTGCTAAGTGAAAGCACCAAGCATGCAGATAGATTGGATAACATAGGAGATCAGTTCAGTATTGCATCCGATGTGAGGTATACGAAAAATTAGTCACATATAAATATTGTGGTGACACATTCTATTCTTGAAAATAATGAGAACTAGAATGTTTTTTAAGATGAAAATCATATTGTTTACTTCTTGCAAGATAAGGTTAAATTCTCTTCTAGAAATCAATCAAATCTTTTGCAATAGTATGGGGATCAGATTGTTCAACTTAAGTCAAATAAGATGCCCAAAGTTTTGGTCACTCTTGAAAAAAACATGTTAAGTAGATATGATGAGGTGAGAAGAGATAAGTCTTCATTATTAACCAAGGAAGAACATTATGCTAATATTAAGATAACATCTAGAAAGAGTCTCAAACTGGGTAAAGTTTGTACTCCATATCAAAAGGAATAATTTATTGATTTATGTAAGGAGTTTTCTAATGTCTTTGCATTAAATTATATTAAGTTTAAAGGTTTTGGTCCAATTTTAGCTCAACATTCCATTGAGATAGAGGCTGATATAAATAAATTAGACAAATTCAAAGACTAATCAATCCAAAAATTGAACCTTAGATGAGAATTGAAATTCATAAGAATATTGAATTAACCATCATTTTCCAAATCAAGCATTCTACTTGGGTGGCAAACCTTGTTCCATTATGGAACAAATATAGTGAAATCAAACTTTGTGTAGATTTTCATGACTTAAACAAGGTGTCTCTCAAATATCATTACCCATTG
Organism: Torreya grandis; assembly: GCA_037957365.1. Classification (NCBI taxonomy): domain Eukaryota; kingdom Viridiplantae; phylum Streptophyta; class Pinopsida; order Cupressales; family Taxaceae; genus Torreya; species Torreya grandis. The sequence goes on from JARHVA010006324.1 coordinate 777,157, forward strand.
CCATACATGGATCAAATATTATATCTAGTAGCTAGTTTAGAGAGGTTCTCATTTTTGGATAATTATAATGGATATAACCATATTCTTGTTAAGCAGGAAGATCAATTTGAGATAGTCTTCACTAACAATTGGGGTGCCTTTTCTTATTATAAAATCACATTCAATTTATCTAATGTTTGAGGAACCTTTCAAAGAGCCATAGATAGGGAATTCCAAGGTATAATCTAAAGGGGTTTTTTTAATACTTAGATGATATTATTTTATTTTCAAAGAGTACAAGAGAACACATGGTTCATCTCAAGGAAGTGTTTGAGATATGTATACAATTTGGGGTGTCTCTTAACCATAATAAATTTGTCTTCGTAGTACATAAATGAAATCCTCTTGGACATGTGGGTTCAGATCATGGTTTAAGCATTTATCCTAAAAGGATAGAGTCCATAATTGCTTTATCTTGGTCTAAACACAAGAAGGCATTACAAATTTTTCTAGGCAAGATAAATTTTATAAGGAGATATATATCTCATTTTTTAACTTTAGAAAAGCCACTTACATCCATGCTTAAGAAGAATCAAAGATTTAGTTGGACTAAGGAGTTCATGAAGAGTGTTAAATATATTAAACAATAAATCCCTAGTGCTCTTACCCTCATTAATACTAATTTTTCAAAAGACTTCATCATGTATACATATGATGATGTGGACATAATTTTAGGTATACTCATGCAACAAAATCAACAAGCTTTGGATCAGCCAATAGCTTTCTTCAATCAAGGCTTGGAGGAATATGAGAAGAGGTACATTTATGTAGATAAACATGTACTTTTAATATTTAGATGTATTAAGAAGTTTAGACACTTGTTATCTAATAATAGGATATATTTAATGGTTACTCATCCAATTCTTAAGGAGATCTTGTTGAACAAGGACATAAATGAGAATAGGGTAGTTTGGATAAAAAGAGTGATGGATTATGACATTGAAATAAAGTTCACTAAATTGATTAGTGAAAAAGGACTATGTAAACACCTAACCCAAGACTTGCAAGAAAATAAGGAGGTGGTTTTAGTGGTAAATGATGAATAAGTTACAAATGATCATATATCACCTTCAATCTAGTTTTAAGACTTGGTAAGGTACCTCCAATTTTTTTTTTATCCTCCTCACTTAAGTGCATCAAGGAGAAGGTATTTCAGATTATAGTCTATTCCTTTTCTCCTTATTGATGGCATGTTTTCAAGAAAGACATCAATGGTATGTTGTTAAAGTTCATATAACCAAGACAAATAAAAAGGTTGATTGAATAATTCTATGATGGACATGGTGGAGGCCATTTATCTACAATAACTACATCCCTTAAGATCATGAGAGGTGGGTACTATTGACTAATCATATTTATAGATTGTCTTGCCTAGGTGAGGAAATACAAGTAATGTGCCATGTTTATAGGAAAAGAAAAAAAAATATTGCCTTACCTCTCTAACTAATTTTAGTGGATTAGCCTTTTGTACAATTGGGTTTGGATTTCATTGGAATTATTAATCCTCCTTAAAACTTGGGTAATAAGTGTATCCTTATTGCTATGGATTACTTCACTAGATGGACATAGGTAGTAACTTTAAAAGAAGCAAATGAACTGAGTGTGTTAGATTTTTATGAAGGTTTACTTACAATATTTAGCATTCCCTCCACCATAATTTTAGATAATGCCATGGATTTTGTGGGAGTAAGGATTAGTCAATGGGTTGTTTAACATGGAAATGGCCTTGTTGATTCCACCAATAAGAAGCTCTTGAATATCATAAAAAGGACCATTGAATATAATCAAATAATATGGAATTTCAAGCTTAATTTAGCTCTATGGGTTGATAGGATCACATACAAAAGGTCTATATCTAACTCACCATATAATTTGGTTTATGGAAAGGAATCAAGGTTTCCAATTTCACTTGAGTTTATTGATTTAAAAATCAAGCATAAACTTGAGTTGTTGAATAATGAACCAATGGAGGTAAGGTATGCTGAGATTATGGAGCTAGAAGAAATTAGAAAATAGTCCATGTTAGCCATGAAAATCCATCAATAATAAGTGAATAAAGCTTTTGAAAAAGGACCATCTTATAAGAGCTTAAAAAAAGGAGACTTGGCTATCAAGTGGGATGATGATAGAGCTAAACCAATAAGTCACATCATGTTTGACTCATTTTGGAGTGGCCCTTACACATTCTCCAACTATAAATACTACAATGATTTTCAACTTGATAAGATGGATGGTGAGGATCTTCCAATTCTAGAATGGGATACATCTCAAACATTATTATTGAGAGATAATTTATTTTTTAAATAGTTTGTTTGTTTTATTATAAGTGATATCATAACACATTTATTCTTCTTATGTTTATTTCAAATAAGTTTTTATCTTGCACATGTGTCTTGTTAGTTGGTTTCCTTTGTTTTATGCATTGAATTTCCCTATTTTTGGAGGATAAGTAGTTGTATTTTTTCAATTCAAGAGTCTTGTAGTCATTATTCAGATCTATTAGTGTTCATTTTAAAGTGAAAGAGAGATCTCATTAGCCTAAAAGAGATGTAATTTTTTTGGTTCATAAGCATAGTATGCATGCTTCCCAGCTGAGTCACTAAAATGTTGATGAATTTGAACTCATAGGTCAAATGTTCACCCTTATAACTTTAAATTTCTATTTTCATGTTGTTTTCCCTATTATTTATTATGTTTTTCTTGTAATTTCTTTTAAATGGTCATCTAAAACCTTGATTAGAAAAGTTTAAAATAATTTTGATGAATTTAAGATTGTGTTCATCATAAATTTGTGCTTGTTTAATCACCTCTTAACCTATTTCAAGTTGTTTCAAGTGAAAAAATGAGTTGAGATCATATTGATAGGCCTCATGTTTTATGTCAAGGTCATGTCATGCTTTACAATTGATCAAACTGGTTAGTGATATGCTTGGCTAACTTTATAACCCATTTAGTTGAATTTTGGATTAGTTTATTGCTTGTAGAGAAGGTTATACATGATAATGGCCATCTAATATCATAATAATGTCATGATGTACCTTTTTAGACATGAAAAGGTTTAATGAATACTTTTTTTAGTAGTTTCATTAGGTTTCTCATGTGGTTATGGTAGTTTTAGTGTCAAAAAGGCCTATTTTAAGGTTATCCATATAGTTATTCAAGGTAAAATTGACATCCAAGATTTTCAAGACCTTATTTGTTCATTTTAAGGTTAAATACATAGTTTTTAAGGAGTTTCAAGTGTCAAAATGTAGAAATAAGATTTATCTCTCTTATCAACTTCCTTAGTAACTTTAAGAAGGCCATCAAATTTTGCTCAGTATAGTTAGGAGAGAGAGTAAAGTCCATACCACTTGGGAACTGATAGGGAACCTAATTAAATTCAATTTAGTGGAATTTTTTATAATCATACACTCATATTTATGAATAATCACTAAGAGTATAGGGGGTCACTATGTCTTAGTCATTCAGACAGGGTCTAGGTTTGGCTCCATTTATTCACATTAGAAATTGATGGATAAAAATGGTTATAGTGGGATATTTTCAAGGTCAAATAGGAAATTTTTCATTTTGGATTCATCAGGTACATTGTATTGATAAAGCGTTTTTTGTTAGGAAACTAATTTCATATGTTAATTGTTAAGGTTAGCAATTTTTAAGCATGTTTGATATATCAACTAAGTGTATTCATCTTCATAGGTTTTTAGGTTCATGTTTAAGTTATAACGAACCCCTAAAATTTAAAAAAAAATGTTCATGTACCTTTATCTTGAAGAGTGTCTTCCTTGAAGTATCTTGAGTTAGATGATGTCTTTTACAAGGTATAGTTGCAAGTCTAATAAACTTCTAATGTTTGAGATTATCTTAGTGAGGTCAGCATGATCTAGAAGGATTTCCAAATGGTGAGAAAGTATTGATTTATCCTAGGAATAAAATCCATATGAAATCCTAATACCATTCTCACTTAAATCTCAAAAGAACACTTCTATTTATAATGAGCAAGTTAGAAGAACATTGTGGTAGGTGATAGGAACTGAGAGGAGCCATGAAATTTAAAAAGTTTGTTTTAAGGGAATGAATTTGTTTATAAATTATAGAAAGGTATTTAAGGTGAATATTAACATTGAAAAAAGTTTTAGGATCCAATTAGGCCTTATATGACTAAAAGACATAATCAAGAGTGTATTATTGTATTACCAACTAGGAGAGGCTTCTAAAGGAGTGTATGTTCTTAAGGATGTATTATGAAGGTGTTAAATGATTTTTTAGGGTGTTTTAATCCCATTGAAGGGATGAAAATGATCTTAATGCCACCAAGGTATAGTCATAATCATAAAAGAAGAGCATAAAACCCTATTTAATAGAGATTAAGGTACTTTAGTAATTTTTAAAGTAAGATCATGTTTTGGTTTTATTATTAATCAAGCTCTTTAAATACTTCCCCAAGTTGGTAAGGTGAGTTATATTTAGTAAGTATTTTTGGCATAATTTTTTTCATATCACCAAGCTTGTCACATTTCTTTCTTCTATCCATATAATGGGTAAAATACACACCTACAATAGTCATAGTTTAAGGCAATTTGAAGGAAACATCATGTTTTTATTATGGAGGTAGGTATTTTTATCACATAAGATTGCACCTATCTTGATTCTATAGATTTTTTTGTAAGTTCCTAATGAAAAAATGGAAAAACCTCCAAATCCATGGGACCTTGGCAATTTTGAGGTTAATATCCATAGAAGGCTGACTTCCTTTCACTAAAATATGATACAAACTTATAAGATATTAGCCTTGTGAAAATATCACTCTTTAGCACTTATTAGATCTTAAACTAGGGTTTTAATGAAGAAAAGGGGTGAAGAATTGAAATTTGTAAAAAATAAAAAATATGGTGATTGCACCAAATTTGTATAGTGGATCTAGATGCTTGCTTGGAAAGGATAATAGGGCAAAAAATAGATTGAGTTTATTTTTAGGCACAAACTTATATAAATTTAAAATCAAAGGTAGTATTTTAGATATTCTTCAACAAAGGGAAAATACATTTATTTCAAACAATACTATCAAGAGGGAAAAAAACACATATGAATTCTCTTGAGACTAAAATAAATGATAAAAATTTCCATAAATAAATAGATAACTTGTATGACATAAAGATTCTAAAGACAAGAAAGAAAAAACTCAACTTTATTTCTCTTTTAAGGCTAAAAATTGTATCAAATACATTCAAAATTCAAAAAACAATTAATAACAACAAAAAGATGGATTGGGCCAAGGGGTTTGCCCACTATTATACAAAATTTGTCATAGATGAGACATAGTGAGCAAAACATAAATACCTAGTTGAAAAATATCATATAAATCTAAAACCCTCGTGAAAAAGGGTGAGTTATTATATTTTTGATGTTTATGAGCTTGTGTAATAGCTATTAAATGGCATGCATGAGCTGGGTATCATTTTGGAAGTGGTATTGGTGTATCTGGAGATCTTCATGCAAGGTTCCTTGGATGATGGCTATAAATAACTCTCCATGTAAGAAGTGGCATTCAAAATGACTTTGTCTTTTTCCATATGAAAGATAATATTGAAAATAAAGTTCCAAACTACTTTTCATGCAAACCCTAGCATGTAAGACTAAAGTGAGAGTTTTCTAATATCTAATACTTTGTCACCTCTACCAAAAAAGGAGTGTGTAATTTGATTTTATGAGTTTGCACCTTTTCATTTCACATTAATTAAAATAGAAATTTTAATTTACAACTTGATTTTTACAACTTCCACATTTAAAAGATATAAAGTGAAAATTATATGCTTTTATCTTTCTCAAAAGAGTTGTAAAAATACACAGGTACACATTCTAATTAAAAATTGAAATTATAATGTCTCCAAAATGAGGTTACATGTGATAAAAAAATTTAAAATATTTGAGAGGGAATATTAAATTCACCTCTAAAATAACTTCAACTTTCTTGTCACTTTTTGCTCATAACTTATTTGAGTATACATCAAAGGCCTTTAATATTTCATGTATTTGTTCTTCATCTAGCCTATAATAATAAATGTTAGAAGTTGAGCAGTCTACTTGTACATCAAATAACTCTCTTCAAAAATCCTTGATACATTATATTTTAGTTCTCATTCAATTAATTTCCTTCTCATAGTTGATAAACTTATGAATTGAACTTAAGACAAAGACTATGTCTTTTCTAGACTCCTTTTCAACTATTACCTTAAAATACTCTTGAACTTGTTCTACCTTGAAGAGATAGCTGGTATAATCTACTAGCTGGCATGACACTAAATTCATCATGCCATCTATCTCATATAGGACATCAATAGCTTTATCATGAGCCTCCTTGGCTTTCTTAGTAGACTCAGTCAATATTCTTATCTAGAATTAGGTAGCCATCTGTAATTCCTCTTATCCATTAGAGTTCTTCAATATATTCTCAACAATGAGGGTATCCATATATATTGACTTTATGGCTGCCAACTTAGGATAATACATGTTCAGAGTTTGAACCTCCTCTTCATAGCTACTAATATATGCTTTTGAAATTTCCTTTCTCTCCATGATACTATAATGTTCTAGCATTGATTTGAGGGCCCTATTGCCACTTGTATTTAGTTTCATAGACCATAATTTTGTAGCCCTTCCCATGTGAGCAATTTCCCATACCAAATCAATTATAGCTTAATATGGATTCATTGGTTACACCACCTATGGTTATTATGATGTTTCACTGGGATTTAAAAATTGGTTGAGTTCTTTAGTCAACTGATCAACCTTCTTCTTAAGTTCATCAGTGGTGGCTTTGTCATGATCAATTATCTAGAAGAGAGAGTTTATACTCGACTATACATCATGATTGAATTCTTATCTTATTTATCGACCAAGGTTTATATCAAATACCTAAAATCTACAATCATAAGATCCCTCTTTGATTTATCTGGTGGCGGAATTACAATCTCCAACATATTTCTCTCCCTTATCATCAATGAATGTTCTTAAAAGGGTCTTGAGAGTATATTTTATCTTCTTCTTGACTTCTAACATATCTAAGTTTAAAGTGTTGGGGTTAATCATTATCTTTCTCTTTTTGATAATTAATTAGGATAACTAATTTGGGGTAGCCTTTTGTGTATCTATCATAGTCACCAAATAATCCATATTTGATGTAGTTGCACTAACTAACATTGTGATCAGAGAGGAATCTTTGGAAGATGACATTGTTGAAAACTTAAGAGGTGTATATTTAGGCTTCTCCTTACCAATATCTTACAAACCCATTATTTTACTAAGTGTTTGAGTTTCTCCAAGCTCAATTGATTGCATGGATACAATAGTTGAAATGGGGGAAGTAGGAGCAATCATATCAGGGATAGTGAATTTAAGAACTCATAGGAGTGTGGAAGATAAGGAACTAAATGTGTTGATTAGGTGTGTGGGGCCACTTAGGGTTGGTGAGGTAAAAATAGTGAGTTGAGAGGAAGAGGGAACAATACTCACTCTAGAGGTTGAAGTGGATTTTGGGATGGTAGTCAAGATGATTGACTTTGAGGTAATATATTGTTGAGTGGTTTTGGGAATCAATGGTAATGTAATGTAAGGAATTATGAATGGAATAGAAAGTGGGAGTGGATAAAATGGGGAAGGTAAAGTAGGAATAAGTGAAAGTGAAGTATAAATTTAAACTCTCACTATAGGGGAACCTTGAGTGTTCCCTAGACTTGTTTGTGTTGATTGTATTTGAATTATTGAGGTGAGTGGAATGGTGGATGAAGTTGGGATGAATGGAAGGAGAGGAGATAAAACTTGTGATCAATGGGAACTTGGGGTGATTTAGGAGGAGAGGTAGCTAATGGAAGTGTTGAAGCCTCTTGTAGTATAGGATTATAAGGAGGAATAATAGTTATAGGAGTTAATGTTAAAGGATCTGAAGTAGTAGATCCTTGTGTTATTAGTGTTGTCTCTTCTACTAAAATATTTATGGGTTCATTTACAACTTCCCCTTCCTTATGTGTTTCCTTTTTTTCTATATTTAGTCTTTTTTTTCATCTTATTCTTCTATTCAATTCCCATTAATGACTCACTAAGGCCCTCTACTATTGGTGTAATTCCTTCTATTTTTGACTTCAAGAGATTTCCCTTAACTTCTATGGTTTATCTTGTAACTATCACTCATTTAATCAGCTAATTAATAGTCCTATTGATGGCATGGGTTATTCTATCAAAGAGAGAAAATGACTCAAGAATTAACCACCTAACTAGTGGTAGGGGTTTCACAATGAGCTAGGTGAGGTATAACAGATCCACTCTAGAAGCATCATCCTCCAAGTCATTAGGGACTAAAACCAGACCATAATTCTTAATTTTTTATAGGGACATTATTGAGTAGTCCTTCATTCTAACCATATCTTTGTCATCACAATCCTGATAATAATCTTCATATTATGCCACATGTTCATATGATACCAAATATAATGCTTGAGTTATTTTATTTTATGGGTCAAAATATGGCCTAGACTCTAGGGTCCTGAATGTTACTTGGATCATCTCTAATTCTACACCTCTAGCCTTCAAAAGAGTTTGGCATGTATAATGGCCAATAGAAATTGGGAAATAAATCCCTACCTTGTGTCTATTTGAGAGGAGCTTATGGATTTATGCTAGTTGCCACACCAACTCCAATAATGCCCATTTATCACTTACATATTGAGGGAGGGTGAAGGGATAACCATCAAAGCTAACTGACCTAATGTAGGAATATGTGGGGAATTATATAAATAAATATCCCCATTTACTAATTTCCTCTTTTGCTTCCCTTGAGAATCTCTCCCTCTTAAGTTTTGAATTGAACATGGTGATGATGTTTTAGATGAAAGCATCATTAATGGTTCTAAATTTTTGCTTACAAGATTGAAAGGTAAGGTCAAGGTAGTAATTATACGCTCTTATTATATCATTAAGAACAACAATGACAACTAAGAAAAATCTCCCCTTAAACAAAATATAAACAACATATGTGGTCATGTAAATTCTGTTTAAGGTTTAAACATATAACAATTATTGATGGAGATAATCACTAATTAATTGTGCCCAATGTATGTAGTTCTTATTCTCTTGTATAGTCCAAATATACTGATACATCCATTGTTTACAACACTAGGCATAGAGACTGTTAGTGACTCTATGTAGTAATGTTATAACATCTCCCACCTCCTCTATAAAATTAGACCTATAAATTATTTGGGGAAATTTGGTGGAGCATTTAGGGGTTTCGAGCCATTATTTCTTGATTATATTCTAGCATCCATCTCTCTTCTCCTCGTATAACTATGTAGATGTTTGCGGAGTTACATATAAATAACTCTTGAATTTAGGAATGGCAAACAATGTGTTGATGTAGTCAGATTCTAGGTCTAGAATCTTTTCACTCTTATCATTATACACTTACCTCCTATCAGGGTCATAATATTGAGCCATTGTAAAAATCAATTCAAGACCTTGAATGATTATGGCAAAGGCTATAGCTTTTGGAAGTCCAGAGTCATAAATACTCTATATCTGGTCATACTTGAATTTTACCTCTATTATGGCCCATAAGTCTCTTAGGTAAATATGACATAAATCTGTATCACTAATTTTTGTGAGGTTGGATTCCAAACAAGAACTTTTTTAAAGAAATTTTTAATTAAAATTCATCTCTTTGGAAGGCATGGATATTATGTAAAAATCCTCTAAGTGACCAACTATGTTATTTGGTAGAAACTATTGTTATATGGTGTACTTATTACTCTTAGTGGAATATGGAGGTGTTCTAAGCATGTCCAATATCTATGATTCATGTGAATTAAGAATATTTTATTAAGGTGGGACATGCTTGAGGTAGGTACACTTTCTATGGTGATTCAAGGATGTTGGGTTCCTAGTGAAAGTGGGAGGTGCTTAAAGTATGATCACTATCCAATGTGTAATAGGAAGTTACAGGGGTCAACGGTGCTTGGAACATGTCCAATGTCTATAGGGATGCTATGAGGATAATAATATTTGGGGGAATATTCCCTAAGTTTTTAATAGTAATTATATTCTTAGGAATATTCAATTTTGTTAGGAATTTTTTTGATAATTCGATTGCAAAAAATCTAGAGGGAAAATTAAAAATGTTGGGATAAAAACACCTTTGAGGAGAAGCTTTCAAAATCATAGATTACCTTGGAATTAATTTGACACATTAAATGATTTTCTATAATACTTACAAGAGATAAACCCTAAACCAATCTTTAGATACACAAAACAATCCCTTTCTTAACCTTCTCTAAACTAGACCTTTCAATTAAACATCAAAATAAAATGGAAAGACTTGAGAACTAAATTTTTTTTATTAAATGTAAACTTGAAGTGAAAATGACTCAAGGAATTATTTATCTATAGGTTTAAGTGATGAGAATTAAAGCTTCACAGTTGTTTTCTCTTGAGGTATAACAAGCATGCATGAGGCCAGAGCTCCAAAAAAATGTTTAAAAAATTAAATATTAATAAAACTTTGCAAAGACTTAGTTTATATAGGAAAAACATTATAATTAATGTTATTAATGGTGGTAGGTGGTGGAGGTTAGACTCTTTTTAAGTAGGTCCACTCTATGTGGTTTGAAATGGCTCCATGGGAATGGGGTTTGTTGTGCACTTTGTACATTGTGAAAACATGCAAGTGCACTTTGATCTCCACTTCTCATGGAAGGGCTTAAATTTGGCTTGGTACAGGGTGGACCTTCTTGAAGTAGGTCCACCCAACCTAGATGTTTAATGAATTGGTGGGGAATGGAGCTCAGTGTGCTCTTTGCATGTTGTAAAAATGTGTAATGTACACTCCAAGCCCCACTTCTCATGAGAAAAGTTTAAGGTGAGCCAATAGAGGTTGGACCTGATTAAATTAGGTCCACCTTTTGTGGGGATATTTAATGGTTAGTGGGGATCTAGAGCTTGTCATGCACTTTGCACATTGTGAAAACATGCAATGTGCATATCGAGTATCATATTCCATCAAATGAGTGCATGGTGGGATTCAGAGCTTGTCATGAATTTTGCATGTTTGAGAATGTGAAAAGTGCATGGGGAGTTCCAAAATTTATTTACTTTGGGTTTTGGTGCCTCATGGGACCTAAAATCCATGAATAAATTTATAGTCGTGAAATTTGCATCTATAGTTTCAAATTTTGTGAGGTGAAGGAAAAATGGATTTTTTGGTGTGTTAAGGGTTTTCTATAAAAAACAAAGAGGTATCCCTTAGGTTTCTAGATGGGATTATATTTTTGGGACAAAATTATCAACATTTTTGGTAAACTCTTTGGGATGATTGCTTACAAATCATTAAAATCTAGTAGCCTTTCAAGACATTGAGCATGGATTCAACCTTACTCTAACAAAACTATGACTTAAAAAAGGAAAAAAAAAGATGGGTTTGCCAATATATGGAAATTAAATAGGCAACCAAATAGTAAAACAAACCAAGTAACAACTCATAAAGACTAAGATACATGTAGAATTACTTATTAAAAACATAATCTAACCCTATTATTTACAAAAACTCCTATCACTTATGGAACAAGTCCTAATCTTAAAATCAAGTTTTGAGGTATACCATTAAATAGAATTGGTAGTTATTCACCATCAAGATTGGTGATCTAGAATGCATTGGGCCCTTTGCACTAAGTGATGACATATGGACCACTCCATATTACATCAAATTTGGTGTGCCTACCTAGCTTTTATTTATCTACATCCTACTTCAAGAACATATCTCACTCATTGAATCTTCTTGTAGTTTCCTTTTTATCAAAATTATTCTTGACTTGTTCTTGATTTTCCTTCAAGACCTTCATCAATTGACACTTGATTTCTTCAAGTTCTATGAGCTCAGCTAGTCTTACTATCATCTCATTATTGTCAATCAAGTCTAACTAGTTATTGAGATCTAAAGATGGTATCTTAATTAACAATGGCACTTAGGCTTCCCTTCCATTTACTAACATAAAATTAGAATTACCTATGGATCTCTTTGGTGTAACTCTATCAGCCCATAGTGTTGATCTCAATTTTATATGCCACATCCTTTGGTTATCTTCCATAGTTCATTTAATGATTTGAATTAAATTATTGTTGGTGGACTTAGTTAGGCCATTAACTTGAGGGTAATAGTTTAAAGATGTACTTAGGTACACATTATGATTTATGGCCCATTCACTAACTTGAGCTCCCATAAAATCCTTAGTGTTATCAAATATCATGGTATGAGGAACACTAAACCTTGAAACTATGTTGTCCATAAAGTCCAAAATGGATATTTTTATGGCCTCTTTTAGAGAAATTGCCTTAGTCCATCATGTAAAAAAATCCATTGTTTTAAGAACCCAAATGTGACCTATACTTCATGTTGGACTAATCATGCTAACGAAGTCTAATCCACATTGGGTGAATGGTTGATCTACTTGAATTATTTTGAGAGGAATCACAACTAGCCTTTGTTTACTAGTGAAGTAAGCACACTTTTCACAATTTCTTACCCACTAATGAGCATCCTTAAATAACTCAAGCCAATAGTATCATCCTCTCATTACTTTTATGGATGTAGTTATTATTAAAAAATGTCCTCCTACCGATCCATCATGAAATTTCTTGAGCACTTTAGGGACTTGCTCATACACTATACATCTTAACAAGACTTCATTCATATCCTTCCAAAATAAAATTCCATCAACAAGGACATAAGGGATTGATTGGAGTAAAAAATACCTCTTCTCTGACTACATGAATTCATATTGGTATTCATTAGTCTGTATAAAATGGGTCATGTCTTGAATCTAGCTGTTAAAAGAATGTAGATCATCTAGATGAGGTATATTCTGAGTGTACACTGTATCAAAAACTAGTTCAATAGTTTTGATTTTGGTAGTTAGTTTCTCACATAGTCCTTTCCCTCTTACTAGCTTTGTGATCATGATATCTACATCATACTCCATGACCTTAGTGATCCATCCTACTCATTTTTAATTTATATCCCTACTTAGTATAAATTCTTTGACACTCTGGGACTAACCATCAGATGTACTTTGTTTTTGGAGAACATGTGCTTGAATTTTTTGAGTTCTTTGACTATTTCATACACCTATTTTTACATGAAGCTATAATTATCCTCATAACCATTCAAATATTGGATGAAAAAATACATTGGCTGCTTGAATCCTTCATTATTGTGCTAAGTCAAAATCACTGAGATAATTCCCTCCCCTCTAAATGCATAGAGGATAAAATCATTCTCATAGCTTAGGTTAACCAAGGTGGGGTCTTGGGAGATAGCTTTCTTTATATCTTCGAATCTTTATTTCCCCTTCTACATCTAGCTAATAATATTTCCCTTCTTTAACATTGTAGTAAGGGATTTGGAAAAGGATACAAAATTTGGTACAAATCTCCTCACAAAGTTAATTTTCTTAAGGAAGTTTTGTAACCCTTTTTTATGACTTGGAAATGCCAATGAAGATATGGATATGACTCATTTAGGGTCTATTTTAAGACCATTTTTAGAAACTATATGTCCCATGAACTTACCTTGGTGTACTGCGAACATGAACTTCTTTGAATTAAGAGATACATAAAATTCTTTGCATCTTTCAAAAATATTTCTCAGGTGATTGAGATGTGCACCAGCATGCTTTGAGTAGACTATGATATCATCTTTATATACTAATATTATATCATTTATAAAAACTTTTAATTCCATATACATGGCTCTCTAAAAATTTACCCCTATATTTCTTAGACCAAATGACATCTTCTTATATTCATATGTGCCCCATTTGGTGGTGAAGGTAGTCTTGAATTAGTCTAATTCTTGTACCAAGATTTTATTATAACCCAAATAATAGTCCAAAAGAGAAAACATCTAAGATATCAATACTATATATATAATTTGTTCCATATGGGGAAGAGGATAGTGATCTTTCAATTATGCTTTGTTTAGGTCTCTGAAATCCATGCATGGATGGATTTCATCATTCTTCTTTCTAACAAGGACTAGATTCAATACACAAGATGAGAGTTTAATCAAAAATATTATATTATATTATCTTATATAAACTTAGAGATAGCATTCTTCATCAAGGGTTCAATCTTTGAATTGGTGGGTTTCTATTTCTTCCTGATGGGTTTTGTATTTGGATCCAATTAAATAGTATGTTGTGCTAAACTTGGGTCAAACCCTCTTACATCATGATAAGTCTAGCTGAAATTATCATCAAAATATTGAAATAATTTAACAAAATCATGCTTCCTTATAATATCACATACACTACCTATCTTGAGTGACTTGCCTTTTAAGATAGTGATGGTTTCACAATCTTCCTCATTGACGGTAATATTCTTCTTCTTGATTTTTAGTTGGTCATCTACGTTAAATATATTTTTTAGTGTAACAAGACCCATGGGAAATTTATTCATTTTTAGATGTATGATTTTATTACCATAGTGGTAATACAACCTTGGTTAATTTATTTCTAAAAACTTATCCTCTTCTCTTAAGAAATTCATGATATACTTATCATTATCAAAGACATGCTAGTTAAATGTGTTATCAGGGACATAAGGCCTTACAATTAGTTTCACATGCTAGTTATTTTCCTTCGCTATTTCAACCAATAGATTATATTGAGATGTAATATAAGACATGCGATCAATATCCTTATTCTATGCTATTGGTACTACTTGAATATTTAGGGTGATGAAATCCTCGAGCAGGTCCCAAACCATATGTTTGTAAGACCTTATCAAATTGTATTTAGTCACACTTTTTGACCAAATTTTTTAAACTAAATTCAATATGATTACATATTTCTTATGAATATAATACATCCCTAACCCTATTTCTTATACATAGTCACAAGGGTCAAATTTCAAGGTTAATCCTCACCCATTCAAGTGAGTGTTTAGGATTTCTTCTATAGCTGTTGCATTCCTTTGATCCACCTATTCCTCCTTTTGATATTGCAAGGTATAGTTCATCTATACAAGAGGATTTAGATTATATGGCTTGATATGGTCCTTTATGATTGGTTTAGATCTTATCATTACTCTATTTCCATATCACATTCTAAGTAGTATATGAAACCAATCATTAGATAGATATCCTCCCATTTTTGTAGTGAAATTTCTTGAGAGACAAATGGAAAATTATGGGGGGGACATATATGACTAAAATGTCCTAAGTAATTGAAAGACTAAGACAAGCATGAATAGTTAGGTCTAGTCCTTTTATAATTCCTACTATTTTAATATTAGTCCTATCTTGTTGCACTACTCCTTTATTAACAGGTGTATATTTTGTCCTTAGAGCATCAACTATTTCCTTAGGCATCATGCAACTACTACCCCCTGAGTCTACCATATAATTGTGTACCAGATGCTTCCCTATTATAAGTGAAAGATAAAAGGTAGTAGGATTAGCATTTTTTCCTATTTTATTATTATTTTGATATTGACATAAATTTATCACAGGCATAGGCCCCTTAGCTGGAGCCTTCTCTGATATTTGGAAATTCTTCATTTGATCCCTTT
This sequence comes from Torreya grandis, assembly GCA_037957365.1. NCBI lineage: Eukaryota > Viridiplantae > Streptophyta > Pinopsida > Cupressales > Taxaceae > Torreya > Torreya grandis. Next base: position 792,808 of record JARHVA010006324.1, read on the forward strand.
GTGATGATATAGATAGGGTTTCCCATATAGTGACATTCAAATTGGTCTTATTCATTTGATCAAAAATTCTAAAAGGGATATTACCAACCTTATTTGATACTTTTATAGGGGATGCAACCTAATTTACAATATTTGGAGTGGATACTTTCACCTTGAACTAATTGGTAGGTATGAAGGTTGGCCTTTGCACTTTACTACTATTTGCCAGTTCTATTGTTGCTTTGAAACTTGAAGCCTTGTCCACTCTGAGGAGTTGATCAACTTTTATTTCTCTTTTCTTCAAGTGTGTATTAGCTACTGCATGGCCTCCACTATTAAAAAATTCTTCATCTTGGTCTGTTCCACTAAAATCATCCTCTTTCCAATTTATAAGATTTTTTTTCACTTTGAGCAAGTTCTTGTTAATCTACTTGTTGGGAGATAGATCCTTTTTGTTGATCTTACATACTTACTACACCTTACACAATTAGGTCTTGAATGATAACACCATTGGGACAAGATTCTGATTATGGGGTAGATTGCATGGATAACACCACTCTTATTCTTGAGCCAAATTATTTTGAATATGGACAATAGCCTTGGAAGCTCTTGGTGATGGTAATGGATGAGTGTTTGGAGGTATCATCTATGTATTCTATTCTTTGTATTGGTTTTTTTCCTTCATATCATTATATATACCCTTGGTAGGATTGCTTATTCCCTTGATACACAGGTTTAGATGGCTGAAAAGGTTTATAGTTTTGGATTTTTTGAACTCATTTCCAAAACTCTTGAGTAATGATTTGACCTCATGCAATTCATCTATAGGTGCAAGAGTTAAATAATGAGCCTTGATAGTGGTGGGGATTAGAGGAAGTGCAAGAGGGATAATATGGGATATTTTTTTCAATAAAGGCATTAACAACCTTGGTGTAATCTTACCATCTTGGATCAAATAATAATTGACCCTTATTGCAATATCATAAGCTATAGGAAGTGCAGTGCCACCCATTAACTGAATCATCATAAATATATCACTATTAAGGTATTTTAGGTAATACAAGAAGGCATTATTTGTAGTGGATTTAAACAATATCAAAATTCTATTCTAGGTCTTCTAGAAGTGATAATTGAGGTTAATCATTTGTTTATGAGGAGATCATTAGATAGTAGTCAACTGTTTGACCAAGGAAAGGTGATCACACTTGTCTTCAAAATGGGAACATATTATATTGCCTAACTAATACCAAACTTGGATTGAGGTGGGAGCGATTCCTTAGTACCATTTTCCCTTTAAAGAGGAGACTAGGAGTCTGATTGCAACATTGTTTTCAACCACATTAAGGATTGACTGGAGGTTAGCAATGCCTTGTATATGTTCTAAAGTGGTGGTAAAAGTTTCACTAGTAAAATATGGTAGAATTTTTAATGCTGAGATTGGTATATCATCATGCTGGGCCAAAATGAGTAGACTACCTATATTAAAAGCTATGAAATTATGATTTCTAGCCATAGCAAGGAATATATAGCTAATCAGGGTGACCAAAGGGGATGGGAATAAAACTATAGGATATACCTAAGGTTTAGGGGTTACTTATTTTATTCTCTTTTTTTATGGAGATGAAAATTATAAAAAATAATCCCTCTTACCTTTGGAAGATGATCTTGCTTATTTGCTTGGCATACATCACCTTAAACTTGTGAGTCTGTAAACTAGTGGAGTCACTAGGTGATTTGATATTTACATGAAACTTGTACAATGGTTTATGAGACTAGCAGCAATCTCTATGTAATTTTTGTGTCCCATCAAGAGTGCCATAAATTATTATCACATAAGATTCTACTTATATTTATTTTGTAGTTTGTTATGTAAGTGCCTAAGGAAATAATGAAAAAAACTCCAAATCCATGGAACCTTAGAAATTTTGAGGTTAATATCTAGATAAGGAAGGATTCCTTTCACTAAAATATGATGCAAACTAATAGGATATCAGCCTTGTGAAAATATTTATCTTTAGTGTTTTTTGGATCTGAAACTAGCATTTTAATGGGCAAAAGGGGTGAAGAATTGAAATTTGCATAAAACTAAAAATATGATGATTACACCAAATTTGTATAGTGGATCTAGATGCTTATTTGGAAAGAATAATAGGGCAGAAAATAGATTGAGTTTATTTTTAATCATAGACTTATGCAAATTTGAAATTAGAGGTAGTATTTTAGATATTCTTCAACAAAGGGAAAAATATATTTATTTCAAACAATACTATCAAGAGGGAAAAATACCATAGATGAATTCTCTTGATATTTAAATAATAGATAAAATCTTCCGCAAAGTAAAAATAACTTGCATGACACAGAGATTCAAAAGATAAGAACAGCAAAAATCAACTTTATTTCTCTTTAAAGGCTATAACTTGTAGCATATACATTCAAAATGTATAAAAATATTACTAACAACAAAAATATAGATTGGGACATGAGTTATACCCATTTTTATATAAAATATGTCATAGATGAGATGTAATTAAAAAAACTTGAATGCCTAGTTGAAGGAGATCATGCAAATCTAAAACCCTCATGCAAAAGGATGAGTTCTTATATTTCTAATGTTTCTAAGCTTGTGGAATGGCTGGGAAATGGTATGTATGATTTGGGAATTATTCTAGAAGTGGTCTTGGTATGGATGGATATGTTCATACAATGCCCCTTGGATGATGGCTAGAAATAACTCTCCATGAAAGAAGTGGCACTCAAAATCACTTTATCTTTTTCCAAATGAAAGATCATATTAAAAATAAATTTTCAAACTTCTTTGTCAGTTTGTCCAAAAAAAAAAGGAGTGTGCAATTGTCTTCTATGACTTTACACATTTTCATTTCACATTAATTAAAATAGAAAGTGCAATTTTCAACTTGCTTTTTTCAACTTCCACATTTAAAAGATATAAAGTGAAAAGTATATGTATTTCTCTTTCTCAAAAGAGTTATAAAAATACACAAACTCACTTTGTAATTATAAATTACAATTATAGTGTCTCCAAAATGAGGGCACATGTGACACCAAAATTTTAAAATATATGAAAGAGGGAAAATTTAATCTATCTTCAAAATAGCTTTAGCTTTCTTGTCACTTTCTGCTCACAACTTATCTAAGTATGCATTAAAGGCCTTGAATATTTCCTATATTCATTCTTCATTTGGATTGTAAAAGTAAATGTTAGAAGCTACACAGTCTACCTATACATCAAATATCTCTCTTCAAAAATCCTTGATACCCTACATTTTAGTTCTCATTCAATCAATTGCCTTCTCATAGTTGATAAACATATGGATTGAACTTAAGACAAACTCTGACTTTTCCAAACTCCTTTTCAACTATTTCCTTAAAATTCTCTTAAACCTATTCTACCTTGAAGAGATAGTTGGTATCATCTAGTGGTTGACATGACATTAAATTCATCATGACATCAATCTAATATAGAACATCTATAGATTTATCACGAGCCTCTTTGGCTCACTCAGTAGACTCAGTCAATATTCTTATCCAAAATTGGGTAGCCTTATGTAATTCCTCATGCTAAGTATAGATATTCATTATATTTGAAGCAATTAGGGTATCTATATATATTGACTTTATGGCTACCGACTTGGGATAATACATGTTCAGAGTTTAGACCTCTTCTTCATAGCTACTAATCTGTGTTTTTAGAATTTCCTTTATCTCCATGAAGATACCATAATGTTCTAGAATTATTGTGAGGGCCTAGTTTACACTTGTAATTAGTTCCTCAGACCATTATTTTGTATCCCTTCCCATGTTATCAATCTCTCATACCAAATCAATTATAGCTTGATCTAGATTGATTGGTTACATTGCTTATGGTTGTTATACTTTTTCACTAGGTTTTATAAATTGGTTGAGTGTTTCAATCAACTAATCAACCTTCCTCTTAATTTCATCCTTGGTGTCTTTTTAATGGTCAATTCTCTAGAATAAAGAGTTTATTCTTGACTGCACATTATGTTTGAGCCCTTCTCTTATTTTTTACCAAGGTGTTTATGAGAGACCTGATAATCTACCACCACAAGATCCCTCTTTGATTTGTCTAATAGGGGAACTAAAATATCCACATATCTCTCTCCCTTGTCATTATTGAATGTTATTGAGAGGGTCTTGGGAGTATATTTCATCTTATTTTCGACTTTTGACATGCCAAATTCCAAAGTTCTTGGATCAATCACTTTCTTTCTCTTTTTGCTAACTGATTGTGTCAACTAACTAGGGGTAGTCTTTTATGTATCTATCATAGTAACAAAAGAATCCATAGCTAATATATCTACACTAACTAACAATATGATCAAGGACCTTGGGAAGATGATAGTATTTATAGATCAGGAGGTGTCTGTGCAGGCTTCTCCTTACCAATATCTTGAAAACCCATTATTATACTAAGTATTTGAGTTGATCTAGGCTTAAATGATGTCATGGATGTAATAGTGGAAATGGAGGATGTAGGAACAATAGAAGTGGGGATCATGAATTTAGGAACTAGTGGGAGGGTGGAAGCTAAGGCACTGAATGTGTTGATTAGGTGTATGGGGCCACTCAGGGTCAGTGAGGTGAAAATGGTGGGTTGAGAGGAAGAGGGAATATTACTCACTCTATAGGTTGAAGTGGCATATGGGATGGTAATCAATAAAATTGAATCTAAGGTAATTTACTATTAAATGGTGTTTGGAATCAATGGTGATGAAATGAAAGGAATTGTGAATAGAATAGAAAGTGGGAGTGGATCAAGTGAGGAAGGGGAAGTGGGAAGAAGGGAAAGTGAAGTAAAAATTTGAAATCCAAATATAAGGTGACCTTGAGTGTTCCCTAGAATTATTTTTCTTGTTTTCACTTATATTATTGAGGTGAGTGGAGTGGTGGATGAAGTGGGGATGAATGGAGAGAGAAGAGCTAAAACTTGTGACACAATGGGAACCTAGGGTGCTTGAAAAGGAGAAGAAACTAGTGGAAGTGTCGAAGCCTATTATAATATAAGAGTAGGAGAAAGGGGGAAAATGGTTATAGGAACTAGTGTTATAAGATCCAAAGTAGTAGATCCTTATGTTTTTGGTGGTCTCTTCTACTGTAAGATCTATGGGTTCATCTACAACTTCCCCTTCCATACTCATTTCCCTTTTTCTATCTTTAGTCTTTATTTTCCTCTTATTATTTTGTTTAGGTCCCATAAATTACTCACTAGGGCCCTCCACTATTGGTGTAATTCCTTATGTTTTTTAATTTCAAGAGCTTTTCGTTAAATCCTATGGTGTCTCTTGTAACTTACACTCCTTAGCCAATTAATAGTCTTATTGATGACATGGGTTGTTCTATCAAAGAGAGATAATGAATCAATAACTGAACACCTAATTGATGGTAGGGGTTTCACAATGACCTAGGCTAGGTATATTAGATCCACTCTAGAATCATCATCCTCCAAGTCATCAGGGACTAGATCAAAATCATAATCCTTAATTTGCTACAGGGACATTCTTGAGCATTCCCTCATTCTAACCATCTCTTCATCATCACAATCCTCCAAAAAATATTCATAGTATGGCACATGTTCATATGATACCAAATCTAATGCATTAGTTATTTTTCCATATGGGTTAAAATATAGGCTAGACTCTAGGGTCCTTAATGTTACTTGGCTCATCTCTACTTCTGCACCTTTGGCCTTTAAAAGAGTTCGGCATGTATAATGGCTAATATAAATATGGAAATGAGTTCCTACCTTATGTCTATTCGAGAGGAGTTTATGTGTTTCTGATAGTTACTACACCAACTCCAATAATGCTTATTTATCATGTACATACTATGGGTGGGTGAAGGGATAGCCACCAAAGCCCACAACCCTAATGTAGGAATATGCAGGGAATCATATAAAGAATGATCCCCATTTAGTGATTTCCTTTTTTGCTTCCCTTGAGAACCTCTCCCCTTAATTTTTTAATTGAACATGGTGATGATGTTTTATATGAAAGCATCATTAACTCTTCTGAAGTATTGCTTACTAACCCAAAGGGTGAGGTAAGGGTATTAGTTGTACAATCTTGTTATTTCATCAAGATCATCACCAAGACCTAAGAATAATATACCCTTAGACAAAATATAAACAACATATGAGGTCATGTGAAATTTTTTTGAAGTTTAAACCTCCAACAATTATTGATGGAGAGAATCACTGATTAATTTTACCCAATGTATATATTGTTTATTCTCTGATATAGTCCAAATATATGAATACATCAATTATTCATAGCACTCAACATCATGACTACCAATGACTCTATGTATTAATGTTATAACATCTCCTATCTCCTCTATAAAATTAGACCTATACATTATCCTAGGCAATCTAGTAGAGGAGTGCTTAAGGGTCTTAAGCCATTTTTTTTAATTATATTTTGGCATCCATCTATCTTCTCCTCATATAACTATGTAGATGTTTGAGAAGTTATATCCAAATAACTCTTGAATTTAGGGATGACAAACACTATGTTGATGTAGTAGGAGTCTAAGTCTAGAATCTTTTCTCCCTTATCATTAAACACTTGCCTCTTATTGGGGTCATAATGTTAAGCCATTGTTAAAATCAATTCAAGACATTAAATGTTTAGGGTGAATTCTATAACTTATTAAATTCCAGAGTCATAAATACTATGTATCTAGTCAATTTTTAATTTTACCCCTATTCTAGCCTAGAAGTCTCCTAGGCAATTATGACCTAAATCTATATCACTTATTTTTATGAGGTTTAATTCTAGATAAGAATATTCTTGAGGACCTTTTGAATTTAGATTCATCTCTTTGGGAGGCATGGAGATTATACAAAAATCCTCTAAGTGACCAACTATGAAAGTTGGCAAAACTTGTTGTATGGTGCACTTGTTCCTCCTGATGGAACTTGGAGGTATTCAGATCATTTCTAATATATAAAGTGAGTGTGACTTAATAATATTTAGGTAAGGTGGGATGTACTTGAGGTAGGTCCACATTCTATGGTGCTTTAAGCATGTTGGGTTCCTGATGGAAGTGGGAGGTGTTTGAGGCACGTCTAATGTTCATGGTGCAATGGGAAGTTGTGAGGGTCAAGGGTGCTTAGGCCACGTCTAGTGTCTACAAGGATACTAGGAGGAGAAGAATCTTAGGAGGAATATTCCATAGGTTTTCAATAGGAAGTATATTCTTAGGAATATTTGATTTGGTTATGAAATATTTTGTGAATTAGATTGCAAAAAATCTAGAGGGAAAATGAAAATTTTTGGGATGAAAACACCCTCGAGATGAAGATTTCAAAACATTAGATTACCTTGGACTACCCTAGACATGTAAAATCATTTTCTATAATACTTAAAATAGATAAACCCTAAACCAAACTTTATATACCCAAAATTATCCCTTACTTAACCTTCCCTAGACTACACCTTTCAACGAAACCTCAAAATAAAATAAAAAAACTTGAGAACTCAAAAGCTTTTAAGAAATGGAAATTTGAAGTGAAAAACACTCAAGGAAGTATAGTGATATAGGCATAGGTGATGTGACTTGAAGTTTTACAGTCATTTTTTCTTGAGGTACAACTCATGCATGAGGCCAGATATCAAAAAATGCATTTAGCAAATTAAACAATGATAATATTTTGTAAAGAATTAGTTTATATAGTAAAATCCTTATAATTAACATGAATAATGGTGGTTAGTGGTGGAAGTTGGACCTAATTGAAGAAGGTACACTCTCCATAGCTTGAAATATCTTTGTAGGAGATAGGGTTAATCATGCACTTTGCACATTATTTAAATGTGTAATGTGCACTTTAATCTCCACTTCTTATGGAAGGCCTTGAATTTGACTTGGTAGAGGATGGACCTACTTGAATCAAGTCCATCCTATTGGGACCAACATACCCCTATTTCTAAAAGTTGGGGCCCTTGAGATGTTTGAAACCTTGTTGTTACCAATATTTCCTTACTCCTGGGTTTTATTAGAATTTAAATATTATCCATTCTAATAAGGTGGTTTTTTTTTTCATTTAAACCCTAGTGTGCTTAATGCCTCTAACATTTCACCTTCTTTTGTAAGTAATGTAGGATTTAGGGAAAATACTAGTTTTTACCAAGAAATGATTCACTAGAGTCTTGATAGTAGTGGTTTGTTAAATATTAACCTTTGTCCCTTCCTAGGAAATCCTATGTTTAAAACCCTAGGTATGTAATCCTCAAAATTTGAATTTAAATTTTGAGAGGGAATCATTTGGTGAGAATATTCAAGATAATAATTTAGACCTAAGCTTAATTTTATATTAAGGCTTAATCTCGTTTATTAATGTTACTAAAACTTAATGTAAAAGTAATAATAAGTCATTCAATATTATTTTAAATATCTTTGTTTTTTCCTAACCACCCCATGGAATCCCTTGACAAGGCCCCCTTCTATCTTCCTAAGCTGAAACCCCTTTTCTCACATAAAAAATTTAGCCCAAGTTTTTATCCTAATATCCCTTTGTATTTATTAATATCAATAGGGCATTACAATAAAAATTTAGCCTCATCTTATTAACTAATGATCCTAACTTAAAAATCATACATCTTTCAAGATCTAACCACTTGCACTCAATCATGCATTTTTATCTAATGATGCATGACTAAGGGAGATATGATGGTCTATACTTCATCATAGGGTTTGATCTGATGGTGTGAGTCAAGGGTTAAAATTTCAAAGCTCCATGAAGTCTCCAAGTAAAAACCACTCACACATAACTACATCATCAAGGGTCTCACACATTTAATGTATCTAATCATGTGTAAAGCCTCATATCTTGATCCAATGACTATCACTCTTTCAATCTAGTGAAGCACATTGAGTCCATGACCCTAAGAAGCTCCATGAAGATATTATATGTCACTCTAACATTTGACCATATGGAATTCATGAACTTAAATTTAGCATTCATAATCATGCCATTTATCCTCCAAAAATACACCTATGACTTTAGTGAGATAGTCAAATTTAAGATAAACAAATATTTTTGCTTAAGGTGGAATGTTTTGAGTTTTAATGGGTCTTGTATTTATTTTTTAATTAAAATTAGGATAAGTTATTTAACCTAAATATCTATTTGAACTTTATATAAACATAAGCATCATGCATCTTAAAAAATCCAATGGCCTCCTCTTTCTCATACTAATTAGATCCAACAGTGTGAAATATTCGTGCAGACATTGGAAGGACTAAGGGCTTAACACATGGAGCAATCTTAGAGAGAGGGGATCAATTATTCAATAATATGTCATGTGGTATAATTATAAGATTAGAAGCTCACAGCGACCAATAAGATAAAAGGACTAGGATTTCAATCAATAGTCCATGCCAAATTCATGGATCTTGATTTGATGGAAAAAAATAAAAGGAAGAATTCAAAGGCCAACCTATAGTTCCCACATGGACAAATATGAAAATTATCATGAAAAAAAGATAAATGGAGGCCACATAAGATCCACATGGGAAAAAGATGATACAACTTAGATTTTGTCCACCTATAAATGCAAAGTTATAAAACAAAGTCTCAATTAGATCTTGAGACACAAGTGAGCCTTAATCCCAATCACCTCCCCCATTAAGTCTCCTAAAAGACCTAAAACTTACATAAAAAGGGAAATTAAGAGTAGTCGTATTGAAATTCAAACTTCCTAATTAATTTCAAGCACAAAACGGTAATACAAAGGTTTCAATCAAGTTAGTGCTAATATTTTTGATGGATTAAGAATTCATGGTAGTAGGAAGGCAGTAATAGTAGGAAGATGTCAAATTTTACCTTTCCACAAACCATTTTGGAAGTGTTTTTAAGGATACATAGTTGGATATAGAGGCATTTAATAATGGGTAAAAAACCTCATCTAAGCTCTTCTTCACCATTAAAAAAATACAATCCCTCACATAGAATGAGAGGATAATTAAAGAAACAAACATTAGATACAAGGACCTAGTAGCAGTCCAATTGTCTGGTCTCCACCATGTGCCTGCCAAATAAGAGGTACTCCATTGCATAGATGTGTTTTCTCTTTTTATTGATTGTAGAGTATATGAGGACTAGATTTATAGTTATGGCACCTCTAAGAGAGTAGATTATATTTCCCTTGTATCATTTTAGGGTTACTATAATCTTCCTCATTCCCATGTGTATGTGCCCATAATTAAGGATTGGACCACCAAAAATGACCTAGATACCATCTTTAGACCTTGTCTGAATAAAATAAACTTTATTTTTAGAGACTTAAAAGGTAGAATTCTGATTTCCCAATTTAGGGAATGGATTAGGGTTATTATGACCATACTAAATAGAATAACTGGAGTAGCCACATATACCTATACCAACACTACCTAGGTTTCATATGTATACTTCCTAGTTGAACAAAAACTTACCCCTCCCATTAGGGAAATGATAAGCATCCACCTTAGTAGGAAATTCAAAACCATCACAATAAAACCAACAAATAATTTTTCATGATGTCTTACTTACATGATGCCTTGATGGCCTCCACCAAGTTCCCCCATATCAATAATTAGTCTCCTAATAATAGAATATCAGTTTCTCACCATTACTCCAAACTCCATATTTAAATATAGAAACCACATGTAATTAATTTGTGATGGCATATATCCCTCCTTATTTGAGGCTATCACTAGCTCTCACATGCCTAGGATGTACCCCATGATCAACAAATATTTGAAGATGAATGGGATGTATGGTATTATCTAGGTTATAGCATGATGTGAATTGAGGGAAGAATGTACTCACCTTTTAAACTCCCTATTTATGTGCCACCCAAGCTTGTTGAGAAAGAAATCACCTTCCAACTCATCAATGGGATTTATGAGGTTTAAAAATAAAAGAAGAATGGCATCCTTCATCCCTTTCCTATTATAATTGGAAGGACCACACTACATTATTGGAAGCAAATAAACATCATGTGCAGGCAAAGAGGAGATTTTATCTTCAAAATGGATGAAGTTAGAATGTGAGATCATAGAGGAATAATAAAAAATTATTTTTAAGATAGGAATCTATTCAAACATGTATATGAGCATCAATCTAGAGTTTTTTACCACATTTTACACCAAGGCAGTTAGTTTTGAAGAGGTATTGGTAAGATTAAGAGAGTACAATGCCAAACTAGAACATAAGTTGACACATGAGTAGAAGCCAACATAGGACATTTGAAAAATACACCTTCTTTAATATCATTTTCTACCTTATACCTAAAGACCACTTCATTGATATTCCCAAGTAGAGGTGTCATCATCACAAGCACCTATTAAGATAGTTTTTCCACCTCCTAAAGACCCTAGTAAGCAATAATTGGAATAAAGACCATGTGAGGGATCTTCATCTTCAGGTCCTCTCTAAAGACCTCCACCTTAAGTGGATCATGTAGACATGGTGCCTCTTGATCCATATGAGATAATAGAATAAGTCTTTAAGGCTCTTGAAGACATTTATGGGTTAAATAAGGAAGAAATAGAAGACCCATCTACCCAAACAAGGGGACTTGTAGAAGCCCTTGGAAAATTGGAAAAGGCTGAGAAAGAGAAAGGGAAGGATCATGAACTAGATTTAGTCACAACACCTAACAAAAGGAAGAGGAAGGCTAAGTTGTCCCTTGTCTCCACCAATTTAAAAAGTCCAAAACTCCCCTTTCTATGCTCAACCCAAGAAATAAATTTATTAAGTGATGAATTCCCCATTCATAGGCCAATCATTCTTTACTGGTTCATCTATGAGAACTTACAAAAGATTCTTGTTATGGCTCATTCATGGGCATTATCTAAAATTATCAACATTGATGAGGACCTTTATCCCTAGATTATGGAAATGATGAAGGATGAAGAATAGAGAAGAATAGTGGAATTAGGAGGTGGTGATAAGAAAATGGATGCTCCCATAGAACCCAGTGGAACCAAAGTGGAAATTTCAAAATCCACTCAACTAATTGATCCTACCACTATAATTTTATTCAATCTAGATACCACAAGATTAGAGAAGATCACCACAAGGAAAGCTATGGTGGGTACTAAGGAATTTACCTTTCAAAAGGTGGAACCTTTCATATCCCTAAATCTAGTTGGAAGACAAGAAGTGGGAGAACATCCCATCCATCAGGAGGATGTGGAGATCCTATTTGGAGCCTAGTCAGCATAGGTAATGGATATATTTAGGGGATTGAAGCAAAAAATTACCATCTTGAGGATGTAGAAGCTAAAACTTGAGACCCAAGCCATCCTCTTTATGTCTGATGAAATGATAAAGATGCTTTATGAATCCTTCTTTGACATGTTTGAGGCCTTAAAGGTCATAAATCTTAGATATTATGTGTTAATACAATAAGCTCAAGTAGCTAAAGCTTTGGTCATCTAGTGGCAGGCCTTAAAAGACCAAATTACTGAGCTCATCAATGTATAAGTAAAGAGATATATCCCATACTTTAGGACTATTAGTCTAGGATACTTCAGTGCCATCCTGGGCATTATTGTTGACAAGGTGAAAGAATTGAGAATATGACATAATGATGTCAATGATATCATAAGGGATAATGGAGATTTGATCAGTAGGATTGAGAAACTCCTGGGAACAATGTTGATAAAACCTTCACAACCCACTATTATGGGGTTGATTGATGATGAATAATTTAAGAAAAGAGCCATTACTAGTATCCAAGAGATAAAAGGGAAAAGCCATGGACAATATAATAGTGATAAACACAGAGTAATGGATCTCATATTTAATTTAGGAGAGAGGATAATAGAGGCCTTGATCATTAAGGAGGCCATGTTGAGGAATGACAAAGAGTTTGAAAAATTAACAGATCAAGAAAATGGATGTTTGATGAAGCCTGTAGTAGATCTTGAGATGATAAATGAATAACATACTAAGGTTAAGGACATCATATAGCAATGATATCCAAGATGCCCACCACCAACATAATAAAAGATTCTATACATTGTAATTCCACATACACTTTGTAAAAATAAAATATTCTATTGTATAATTATATGCTCTTTTTTTAGCACTTATAGTTTTGGGTTGGTATAACATAGAGGGTCATGTGTATAATAGAATTTTCATATAAGGAAAAATATCCTTAATGTAAACATATGTATCTTGAGAACTAACTGGTATACTGCCTATGTTTTCTATAAATAGATAGTGTTACCACTTTGTAAAGAGAGATATTTTTTTATCAAAATTATATACTCACACCAATTAATATAGATAAAGAAAATTTTCAAAGATTGTCTATCCGGTTGTATTGATAGTTGTATCCTTTCTCTCAATTATTTGTCTAGATCTTAAAATTAAATGGTTTTTTTAATTCTTAAACTACATTAACTCATTTACATGGTTACTAATCTGTGCTTTCCTAGGTTAGTTGGAAATATCATGAGTTACTTTTATTTAATTTGTATTATATCAAAGATGTACATCAAATATTTAGATATATAAATAAAATATTAAAAATAAACTTGGCTTTTACTTGTAATTTCAATTTATTCATAAAAATTGGCTTGGTTTATGATGAAAATTAAGATTTATCTATTTTACATTATAAATTGGTTTAAATGTATATTTATGAAACTAAAACTTTGTCATAGTGTTTGAGGTAAATACTTTCAATCACATTTGTTTCCTTTCTGCCTTACCCTCTCCTATTTTATCTTTTTTTACAAAGATCTTAACTATATCTTAAATTTCATTATAAATATCCATTTAGTTTAGTATAACATCAATATTTTACTAAGAAACCATCAAAAGGTTGAACCAAGGTGGATCCCAAACACCAAATAAAATAAATTTGTGGAATAATCTACTTGACTCTGTTGCTATTTCACCATTGGCATCATAATTTCCAAATACCTACAATTCATGCCCTAAATTCTTGGAATTCTAAAATGAGTAGTGTTTTTTTAACATTGAAAGCACCTATGGTACATTTAGAATCATCAAAGGGAGAAGCTCCACTAGTGATAGGAGGGCCTTTATGCTAATTAGCCAAGAATTGGTGTCATTTATATGCCTTTAGATAGATATTTGATCCTAAGTGTAAATATTGGTAGTCTTGGAGGTTTCTGACATATCTTTGTGATTTATTAAGGCAAATATCATAGTTATTTTATAAATGATTGCTATTTCTAGTAAATATAGCTTTGAATTTGAGGATCTATAGAATTTGAAATTAAAATATCTTCTTGTAATCAAAGATTAGGTGATCCCTAGAAAATTATGGTTCATCTTGAACCCAAACTTGTAGAGATCAATCATATTTACACAACATGATGCATCCTCGAGCTACCTTTGTGTAAATTTGATGTCCTTTGTCATTTTCACGTATATCTTTGTAGAATTAGTTTAGTGTGTATGTCTAGTCCTTTCTTCTTGTAAAGATTAACCTAATACACCATATTTCAAATATGATCTCAAATATTCAAAGCCAGAATTGCCTAAAATTCACACTAGATCACACTAAAAAATAAGAGAGACTTTACTTGAGCTACAAAGTCATCAGATAACTAGGAATGATAAATGTAGATGAAGAATTTATAACTCTTTACCCACTTCTCCTATTCAATGGACCTTTGCATTCAGACCCCATCAAGTTATGGCTCGGTTAGGGAGTTCCCCCATTAATGTATAAGGGGTAGTCCATGATTTAGCATGTAATCCTAAGAATTATTTGCCCATATTTAGTCCTACTGGTGTCATAACTACATAAGAACATGTTAAGTCTTTTAAAGCTACTTTGAGGTTATTAAATGTCATACATGAGGATTTAGTGTGTAGACTATTTCCCTTTACTTTCGAAGATGTAGTATGTTAATGGTTCCTTAATTTGCTTGATGATTGCATTACCTCCTAGAATGATTTCAACACCATTTTCATTGATCAATTTGGTAAGAATATTAGTCCTTATGTCATTTATCATCAATTCATAGCCATCAAGAGAGATGCTAGTGAGCCTATAAGATCTCTCAATGCTAGATTCCAAAAAATGTATAGCAAGACTATGGAACCTTACAAACATAACAATGTTCTAACCCTATAGATCTACAAGGATGTAGTAGATCCTAGTACTTTTATATTTCTAAAGAGATCTATCCTGATTATAGTTTCATTAGACCAAGCCTATTTTGAGGTAGTGGTTATTAGTGATTAAAAACAACCACAAGGATAAATGGCTTACTTCATTCCTAATGTTAACCCATAAATGCCTAATCTAAACATTTTTACAAATAATAAAAAAAACACCCTATCTCTTAATCAAATCCCAAACTTAAACATTTTGCCTACTAGTTATACTGCTCCTAATCAAAATTTAGGATTCCTAAGTTACCAGGCTACTAATGTATCTTCCACTAACGATCAAAAGGCCTTAATACCAAGTCCTAGTTCAAGAAATAATTAGGTCCATAATTATAAGACCCTTAAGAGTGAAAATTAATCTATATTTAAAATGGTCTAGAAGCTCACCACCAATTTATTTCAATTGCAAAAATAAGTTGGTAATACTAGTCAAAGTTCTGGAAGGAACTTTACTTTCAAGAAGTTTAATAGATGAGGAAATAGGTTTCATAATGATTTATTTTACAATAACAAAAATACTAATGAACCCCCTCTACTAGTAACAAAAACATGGACATTAATCTCATAGACATTGCTTTTCCTGACTACTGCAACTACTGCTAATCATGATGAGATTGATTGCTTTGAATTATGAAAATCCTTTGAATATTTTAAGGATGAAATAGATATACTTGAAGTGGTCCCTAATAAGGATAGTGCTATAAATGCTTCTAGATACAAGTCTTTAGACCAGGTCCACATGGTGAAAATCTTCCAATTCCCTTTTTTAAAAGATAATCAACATGAGATTATTCTTGAAGAGATTCAAGCATTCCAACAATTCTTGAAGATATACTCTCTAAGGAATAGGTAACATAATCAACCTTTAACCAATTTAACTCCTCCTAAAATTTATAGGACCCCTCCTAACACTACTTCAAAGAATGACCCTGGGCCACCCAAAAGAAGTTCCTCCAAGCCTAATACTGATTCACCAAGCAACACTAGATACAAAATTATTGAAGATATGAATAAAATCAAGGCCAATATTACCTTTCATGAATTAACTCAAATTACTGAACAAAGAGACTTATTGTTAAAATCCTTGTTTAAGAAACCTAGGAATCCACTTAGATTTGATAGTGCAAATGTAACCATGCAAGTAGCTAAAGAAGAATCCCCCCATTCCTTCTCATAGTTAGGATATTTGGTAAAAACCTCTAAAATTACCTTTTGGATTCTAGTGCTTCAACCAATATCATGCTTGCATGAATTTATGATCAATTGAGATTGACTATAATCAAGTCTAATATGGTGGTTACCGAATTGGACAAGTCGAGGGTCAAAGTCATTGGGGAACTATTAAATCTACACATGTAGTTAGCCAATTAACCTAAAGTGAAACAATTTATTGACATTCAAGTAGTAGAAATTTCTATTGCATATGGAATAATTTTAAGTATAGAGTGGACCAAATTCCTAAATGGATATATTTCTACTAATTGTTCACACCTATGGCTACCTTGGAAAGGTGTTCTAAATCAGATAAGAATGGAAAGAGAACCAAAGATGAAACACATGATAACTGAGTACAATGTTGTTAATGAAAGTGTCAAATTTTTTGATTCCAACTTAGTAGTCTTCACCTTAGAGACTACAAAAATGGCTTATTCCCAAGACACTCCTACTATACCTAGTTTGTGGAAGCTTTATGTTGATGGTAATAAATGCAAGTCTGGATCTTGAGTTGGTATTGTTTTAATAAAGCCTACTGATAAGAAATATTATGCATCTTATAAACTATAATTCCCATGCACCAACAACTTGGATGAATATGAGGCTCTTATTTTGAGGTTGCAATTTGTTATTAAAAATAAAGTTAAAGAGCTACTAGTTTGTGGGGACTCTAAACTTGTAGTCAACCAAGTGAGAAGCAAGTATCAATATAAACTATCATACCTCAAAAGGTATAAGTTTTGATTTTGGGACCTAATAGAGTCTTTTCAGGCATTCAACATCCTCTCTATCCCTAGAGATGAAAACAAAGCTATTGATGGGTTGGCTTCTAATGTAGCCAACTTCATGCCTAATTAAGATTCTATTAATTTTAGTATTGAGCTAGTACCTAGTCCCTCAGTCCCAAATAATGTGAACAACTTCCAAGTCTTCAATGATGATCAATAGATCCTAGAATTCATGACTAACTCAAGAGATTTTAAAAATCATATTATTGATGAATTTGATGACGATACCTCTAAAAGGGAATTCAGTGGCAAGATAATCTAGATAAGTGATAATAAGATACCTAAAGGGATAGTTTCACTAGAAAGATTATTTGACCAAGACAAGCTCATATAAAAGCCTAAGGTCCCTAAGGTAAATGGGAAGGACTATAATGTAATGAATCTTGGACCCCAAGATCAACCCCAATAGGTTAATATGGGGAAGGCTTACACAAAAATGGAAAATATAAAAGATAGAGGGTTACTCACCATGTACAAGGATGTAATATCCTAGTATCATGATGATATAAAGATCTTTGAACCAAGGGTTATCACCCATATTATACCCCTCAAGGAAAGTTATAAGCCCTTCAAGTAGAAATAGAGGCTAGTTAACCCTATCCTAGAACCCATGATATATAAATAAGTTAAGAAGCTATTGGATGCAAGGATTGTGTTTCCCATTCGACACTCTACTTTAGTTGCCAATATGGTCCCAATCAAAAATAAGAATGGTAAAATTAGGTTATGCATTGACTTTAAGAACCTAAATAAAATATCTAAAAAGGATAATTACCCCTTGCCCTTTATGGACCAAGTAATACATGTTTTAGGATTATTCATGATGTCTTTCCTTGATGAATTCTCAAGGTATAACCAAATTTTAGTCTATAGAGAAGATAGAATGAAGATAGCCTTTTCCACTAGGTGGGTAACTTTTGCTTACAAAAGGATGCCCTTTGGTTTGATCAATGTAGGGGATACCTTTTAAAGATCCATGGACCATGATCTACATTATTTAGTTGGAAAATGAATTATAATATACATGGATGACATAAAAATATTCTCCAAAAATAGATAATATCATTTCACATACCTTCAACAAGTATTTGAGAGATATAGAAGATATGGTATTTCTCTTAACCCTAATAAAAGCATCTTTTATGTTACTAAAGGAAAGTTTCTAGGTAATTTTATCACTAGGGATGGAATCTCTATATATTCTAAAATTGTGGAAGCCATCTCTAAGATAGAGCTTCCAAATATTCAAAAAAAACTAAAGTCATTGTTTGGCAAGATAAACTTTGTGAGGAAATTCATCTCAGGGTTTCCTAAAATTGTCAAACCATTGAATGATAAGATTAAGAAGGATTCCAAGGTTACTTAAAATTAGGAGTCCAAGAAAGAATTTAATAGCATCAAAGAAGCAATTAGTCAATCCCTAGTACTGATAAGTCCAAACTTTTCAAGGGACTTTTTATTTGTACTCATTTGCTTTTGATCACAGCATGGCAACAGTCCTAACTCAAAAATTTGATAGTAATGATCACCCAATTTGTTTTATGATTACCAATTAAAATAATGCTAAACTAAATTATTCCCTAATTGATAATAAAGCATATGCACTAGTCAAATCAATAAATAAGTTCATGCATTACATCCTTAGGAACAAAGTATATGTTATCTTACTAGACCCTATCACAAAACTCATGTTGATTCAAAATGAATTAGGTAAGCATAGATGCAAGTGGATGTTATTACTACATAAGTATGATATAGAGATGAAAACTACTAATCTGGTAAGGTGTCAAGGCCTTGTCCAAATGATTGTCAACACCAACCCCAGGCTACATATCATACAGGTTGAACAATAAGACTTCCATCCAAATGAGTGGTATGATTCCTTGATTTAATTATTGATTAATGGTGTTTGTCCTATATAAATTTCAAGAGATTTTAAGATGGCCCTAAGACTCAAATCTTCCCACTATTTGATCAAGGATAGAGTCTTATATATAAAAAATTTTAAAGGAGTCTATTAAGGTGTGTATCTAAAGAAGAAGCTTCTCAAATCATGAGTACTTTCCATGAAAAGCTAGGTAGTGTACATCAATCAAGAGGAACAACAACCCATAAAATCCTTAAGGATGGTTATTATTGGCCTACCATTTTTAATTATACTCACAATCATGTGAGGAAATATCATTCTTGTGAAGTCTTTAGCATCAAAGAACCAAAAGTAGCCATGCCTTTGCAACTATTAATGATTGACAAACCATTTGCATAATGGGGATTGGATTTCATAGGATTAATCAACCCCAATTATTCTAAGGTCCATAAATATGTCCTAACTAATACAAACTATTGAATAATGTGGATCAAAGCTATATCCACCAAATAATTCAAGGCAAAAGAAGTGACCAACTTCCTAAATGAAAACATTTGCACTAGATTTGGAACCCCAGTCTCTTTAGTGTGTGATAATGGATCAACTTTTGTGTCCATAGAGATGATGGAATGGGCCTATGATAATATCATTTATATAAAGTTTGATCTAAATCATTACCCCAGGGAAATAGAGTTTTTGAATCCATTAACAAGAATTTAATCAAGGTAATCAAAAAATTAGCTTAAGATAATCCTAGGTGTTGATACAAGCTCCTCAAATATGATCTATAGGTAGATAGGATCATAATTAAATAAGACCTAAAGGAATCATCATTCCTATTGGTGTATGCCCAAGAACTCATTTTACCTATCACCCTCAAGCTGCCCACATTCAAGTTTCTATAGGAATACATGGAGGAGAGTCAAGAACTTGTGAAATCCAGATTACTAGACATCATTCAGATGGAGGATGCAAGGGAGGAAGCCTTTGATAACTTTAGAAAGCATCAAACCAGAATCAAGAGATGGTTTGACAAAAGGTCAAAATTGAAAGTATTTAGATAGGGAGACCTCATCCTCCTTTGGGAAAAGTCATCCAAACCCAAAGTCAAGAATGGTAAATTCACACCTCTTTAGATTAACCCATATCATATCATTGACACACTTGGAAACAATTTCTTCATGCTAAAAGACCTTCAAGGAGAATGGTTTACCTTTCCCACCAATGGGAAATATCTCAAGCATTAGTTTTATGTAGCTCCATCAGGGGTATTCATGGAATAAAATATGTAAGACCATTTAAATTAGAGTAGGTAGGCTAGTTATTTTATTTTATACTTTTATTTATTGTCTTGTTTGTGTATATTTATTTGCCTTTTTTATTTCCTACCCTTTTTTTCTTGTTGTTGCTTGATTTGGTGCTTGTATTTTTTTATTCTTGCTTTATTCCTTGGCTTTAATTGTTCTTTATAGAGATATTTTGGTGTTCAAAATATCTTGTCTCCCTGAAATTCCTAAGGTTACACTAATTAGAGTATGAACTGCATACATATGATGACCATATACCTAAAATGTGAGCTTGGTGCTATAACACAAGGAAACTGGTAAAGGCCAATGAAGAGATCCCATGTTCTATGTAAACCTAGACATTATTGGCATATGAATATGGATTTAAAGAAGAATTTCACTTTTAAAATAAAAGTTAGTCTATTAGGATAAAACCATGTTTTCACTTAACAAGACATCCTTGCCTAGGATAATGGTGACAACTACAAGTGATTTTATGAAATCAAAACCCTAGGCTATAATCCTTAAACCTAGCTACCTCAATTCCCAACCTTGCTAAAAGCATTAAATATATCTAAAAAATGTAAAAAATAAGAATTTAGTGAAAAATCTAAAGTTTTTCACGCAGAGGTGATTTGGGTAATCTCCACTAGGGCTATATATGCTTGGATAGAAGTAGAGCAAGGCCTTGATTGGAGATAAAGGTATCTCTATCAAGGATATAGATGTCTGGCTAGTAGTAGAACAATGCCCAAGCCTTTTAAACTAAAATAATAACCCCCCTAAATGAATAAATAAGCCTACTAGCCAGTACAAATGATTAAGGGCATGAAACTTAGAAGTTGTTCCTTAAATCCCATGGAAAAAATTAAGTGGAATCAAAGAAAATACACAACATGACTATGTCCTATTAAACTCAATTTTGTAGGTACAAAGCTTATTTTAACCATGAATAGACCTATAATGATGACATGGATCTACTAGAGTAAAGGACCTAATTATTGACCTAAAATAGAGTCTCTAGATTCTAACATATGGCTATGTTCCCCTGTGAGTCACCACTTTTTTTGCCAACATACCCCTAATTCTAAAAATTGGGTCCCTCAAGATGTTTGAAAGCTTGTTTTTACCAATATTGACTTACACCTAGGTCTTATTAGAATTTAAAGACCATAAATTTTGATAAGGTGGATTTTTTTCACTTAAACCCTAGTGTGTTTAATGCCTCTAACATTTCACCTAGTTTTGTAAGCAATACAAGTTTCAAGGAAAATACTTGTTTTTAACAAGAAATGATTCACCAAAGTCTTCCTAGCATTAGTTTACTAAATCTTAACCTTGGTCCTTTCTCAAAAAATCCTAAGTTTAAAACCCTAGGTATGGAACCCTCAAATTTTGAATTTAAATTCTGAGAGGAAATCATTTGGCATGAATATTAAAGATAACATTTTAGACCTAATCATAATTTTATAGTAAGGCTTAGTCTCATATATTAAGGTTACTAAACCTTAATGTAAAACTAATAATAAATCTTATAATATTCTTTTAAATATCTTCATTTTGTCCTAACTACCCCATAGAATCCCTCGACAAGGCCCCCTTTTGACTTCTTAAGTTGAAACCTCTTTTTTATTAAAATAAGTTAGCCTAAGTTTTTTATTCTAAGACCTCTTGTATTTATTAATAAAAATGGGGATTTAAAATAAAAACATATGATAAGCTTATTAATTGATGGTCCTAACTTAGACATTATGCATCTTATAGGATCTAACCACCCATACTTGATCATGCATTTTGATCCAACAATATGTGACTAAGGGAGATCGAATGGTATACACTTCATTATAGGGTCTGATCTAATGGTGTGAGCTAAGGATTGAAAGCTCAAATATCTATCAAGTCACCAAGTGGAAATCACTCACACCTAACTACATCAGTAAGGGCCTCACATATTTAACATAGCCAATCACATGTAAAGCCATGAATCTCGATCCAAAAGCTATCGCTCTTTCGATATAACAAAGGGAATTGAGTCCATGACCCTAGGAAGCTCTACAAAGACATCACATAACACTCTTGTATTCAACCATATGGACTTCAAGAACTTAAATTTAAAATTCATGTTCATGTCATTTGGCCTCCATGAAGATGCCTATAATGCAAGCGAGACCATCAAATTTAAGAAAAATAAATATTTTTGCCTATGTAAAGGGGAAATTTTCCAAGATTTAATGGGTCTTGTATTTATTTTTTAAACAAACTTAAGCTAAGTTATTTAACCTAAATTTTTATTAGACCCTTACAATAATGTAAGCATCATGCATCTTATAAGATCGAATGGCTCCACTTAATCTTACCAATTGGATCCAATAATATGAGATATTTAAAAAAAAATTGGAAGGATTGAGGGCTCGACACATGGAGCAATCTCATAGAGAGGTGATTAATGATGTGATAATATGATAAGTGGCATAATTACGGGACTAGAATCTCATAACAACCAATAAGATAAAAAGGACTAGAATTGCAATCAATGGTCCACATTGAAGTCATGGATCTTGATCTAATGGTGTGAAATAAAAGGAATAATTCAAAGGCTAATGGTTAGTTCCCATATGGAAAAATATGAAAATTATCATGAAAAGAAGCTGAATGGAGGCCACATAAGATCTACATGGGGAAATGATGGTAGAACTCAGATTTTATCTACCTAGATATACAAAGGTATAAAATCAATTATAAATCAGATCTTGAAACAAAAGTGATCCTTAATCCCAATCACCTCCACCATTAAATCTCTCAAGATACCTAAAATTTACATAAAAAGGAAAATTGTGAGTAGTCAAACTAGAATTCAAACTTGCTAATTGATTTTAAGCACAAAAGAGCAATCTAGAGGTTTCTATCAAGTTGATGCTAAGGTTTTTAATGGGTTAAGAAGTCATGGTATAAGGAAGACAATAATGGTGGGAAGAGGTCAAACTCTACCTTTTGATAGACCATTTGTGTAGAGTTTTCCAGGATGTAGACTTGGATATTGAGGCATTGAATAATGGGTGAAAAAATTGGTCTAAGATCTTCATCACCATTGACAAGATATAACCCCTCATATAGAATAAGATGAGAATTGAACAAATCAATATCAAATACAAGGACTTGGTAGTATTCCAATTGGCTAGTCTTTACCATGTGGCTACCTAACTAGAGGTACTCTATTACAAAGATGTGTTTTATACTCTTATTATTGATTACAAAGTAGATGATGACTAGATTGTTAGGGATGGCACCTTTAAGAGAGTAGTTTATAATACCCTTGTAGCCTTTGAGGGTTACTATAAGCTCCCTCAGTCCCATGTGGATTTACCCAAAATTAAGGATTGGACCACCAAAAATGACCTAGATATCATCCTTAGACCTTGGTTCAATCAAGGAAACTTTTTTTTTAGAGACTTCCAAGGTAGAATTATAATTTCCCAATTTATCGAAAGGATTAAGGTTATTATGGCCTTACTAAATAAAATATCTAGAGCTACCACTACCTATGTCACCATTACATGGGTTTCATATGTATACTTCCTAGTTGAATGATAACTCACCCCTTACTTGGGGAAATGATAAGAATCCACCTTGGTAGGGAATTTTCAGCCATCAAGAGAAAAACCAACAAACAATTTTTCATGATGTCCTACTTTTTTGATGCCTTGTTGGCCTCCACTAAGTTCCCCCATTTCAAGAATTAGTCTCCCAACAATATAATCTTAGTTTCTCACCATTACTCCAAACTCCATATCTTCAAATAGAGAAACCACATGAAAATCATTTATGATGGAATCCACCCCTCCTTGGTTGAGGCTATCATTGGCTCTCCCATGATTAGGATGCACCCCATAATCAAGAGATATCTAGAGATGATGGGGGATGTATGGTACTATCCAGATTACACCATGATAAGAATTAAGGGAAATATGTCCTCACCTTGTAGACTCCCTATTTATGTGCCACCCAAGTTTGCTGAGCAAGAAATCACCTTATAGCTCATCAATGGGATTGATGGGGTTTATAAATAAAATAATAAGGTCCTCCTCCATCCCTTCCATATTATAATTGGAATGACCACACTACAAGATTTCAAGAAAATAGACATCATGTCTAGGTAAAGAGGATCCTTTATCTTCCAGATGGATGAAGTTAGAATGTGGGACCCTAGAGGAATAATAAATAATCATTTGCAAGACAAAAAGATGTTCAAATAGGTATATGAGAATTAAACTAGAGTTTTATACCACATTTACACTAGTACAAATGGTTGAGGAGGCATTGGCAATATTAAAAGAGTATAATGTCAAACTAGAGCATAGGTTGACACATGAGCAGAAGCCAATAAAGGACCTTTGGTTAATCACCCTCTTTAATATCATTTGCTACCGTATACCTCAATACCACCTTAAGGATCTTCCTAAGTAGAGGAGTCACCATCACAAGCACCACCTCAGATAGTTATACTACCTCCTTAAGACCCTAATAAGCAGTAATTGGAAGAAAGACCAAGAGAAGGAGTTTCATATTTAGGTCCTCTCTAAAAACCTCCACCTCTAGTGGAGCATGTAGACATGGTGGATCTTGAGACATATGAGATACTATAATAAGTATTTGAAGCTCTTAAAGACATTTATAGGTCAGATAAGGAAGAAACAAAGGATGACCCTACTACCAAAACATGGAAACATGAAGAGGCCACTAGACAATTGGAAGAGGCTGAGAAAGAGAAAGGGAAGGAGCATGAAATAGGTTTAGTCACAACACCCAACCAAAGGAAGAGGAAGGATAATTTGGCCCTTGTCTCCTCTAGTTATAAAAGGCTAAAGCTACCATTTTTACACCCAACCCAAGAAATAAATTTATTCAGTGATGAATTCCCCATTCATGGGCTAGTCATTCATGATTGGTTCATATATAAGAAGTTAAAAAAGATTCATATTATGGCCCATTCATGGGCATTAACTATAAGTATCAACAATGATGAGGAACTCTATCCCTGGATTATGGAAATGATGAAGGAGCAAGAAGAGAGAAGAATAATGGAAGCAGAAGAAGCTAGTGACAAGAGAATTAATGGTCCTAGAGAATCTAATGGAATTAGAGTGGAAATATTAGAAGCCACCTAGATAACTAAGCCTACCAATACCATTTTCTTCAATCAAGATACCAAAATCTTAGAAAATATCACCACAAGGAAATATGTGGTGGGTACTAAGGAGTTTACCTTTCAAAAGGTGGAACCTTTCACAAGCCTAACTCCAGTTGGAAGACAGGTAGTGGGATAACATCCTATTGATCAAGAGGATGTGGAGAGCCTAGTTGGAGCCCAATAAACATAGGTAATAGATATAATTAGGGGATTAAAACAACAAATTACCATCTTGAAGATGGAGAAGCAAAACCTTGAGACCCAAGCCATCCTCTTTGTTCCTGATGAAATGATAAAGATGTTTGGTGAATCCTTCTTTGACATGTTTGAGGCCTTAAATGCCATGATGATCAAAGATGAGGCCTTAATACAATAATCTCAAGTAGCTAGGGCTTTGGTCATCCAGTGGTAGGCCTTAGAGGACTAAATTTCTAAGATCATCAATGTATAAGTAAAGAGACAGATCCCAAACTTTAGGACTATTAGTTTGGGACACTTAAGTGCCATCCTAGGAATTTTTGTTGAGAAGGTGCAGGAATTTAGAATATGGAACAATGATTTAAATGAGCTCATAAGGGAGGATGGAGCTATGATCAGCAAGATTGAGAAACTCTAAGGAACAATGTTGACAAAACCTTCACAACCCATTGTTATGGGGTTGATTGATGATGAAGAGTACAAACGAAGAGCCATGACCAATCCAACAGTGATAACCATAGAGTAATGGATCTCATCTTCAATTCAAGAGAGATGATAATAGTGGCCTTTAGAATCAAGGAGGCCATCCTAAGGAATGATAAAGAGTTTGATAAATTGGAAGATCAAGAAAATGGATGTTTGATGAAGCCTAAAGTAGATCTTGAGATGATCAATGAATAGCACACTAAGTCTAAGGACATCCTACAACAATGATAGTTAGGAGGCCCACCACCAACCCAATATAATATTTTATACATTTTAATTCTACATACACTTTGTAAAAATGGAATATTCTATGGTATAATCATATCTTATTTTGTTAAAAAATATAGTTCTGGGTTAGTCCAACATAAAAGGTTATGTGTATAATAGAATTATCATATAAGGACAATTGTCCTTAATGTAAACATATGTATCTTGAGAATTGACCGATACACCACCTATGTTTTCAATAAATAGGCAGTGTTACAATTTTATAAAGGGAGAGATTTTTGACCAAAATTCTATACTCACACCATTTAATATAACTAAAGGAATTTTTACAAGATTTTCTATTTAGTTGTATTGATAGTTGTAACATTTCTCTCAATTATTTGTCTGAATCTTAAATTTTTATGGTTTCTTTAATTCCTAAACTACAACAAATCATTTATAGGGTTGATAATATGTGATTTTATAGGTTAGTTAGAAAGATCATGAGTTACTTTTCTTTAATTTGTCCTATATCAAAGATGTGCATCAATTATTTAGATATAGAAACAAAATATTAAAAGTAAACTTGGTTTTTACTTGTAATTTCAATTTATCCTTAGAAATTTGCTTGATTTATGATGCAAATTGAGATTTAGTTATTTTACATTATAAATAAAATTTAAATGTAAGTTTAAGAAATTGAAACTTTGACATAATGTTTGAGGTAAAGATTTAGAATCACATTTGTTTCCTTTCTATGTTACCCTCTCCTCTTTTCTCTTTTTTTTCAAAGATATTCACTATAGCTTAAATTTCACTATATATATATATATATATATATATATATATATATATATACATACATATATCCATTTAGTTTAGTATAACATAAATATTTGACTAAAAAACCATCAAAATGCTGAACCAAGGTGGATCCCAACCACTGAATAATATAAATTTATGAAACAGTCTACTTTGCTCTACTGCTATTTCACCAAAGCATCATAATTACCAAATACCTATAACTCATGCCCTAAATTCTTGGAATTATAAAATGAGTAGTGTTTTCTGAACACTTAAAGAACCTATGGTATATTTAGAATAATTAACACACCCTCTATAGATGGTTTAATGAATTAGTGGGGAATGAAGCTTAGCGTGCACTTTGCACATTGTAAAAATGTGCAATGTGTACTATAGGTCTCACTTCCTATGAGAAAAGGTTAAGGTGGGTCATTAGAGGTTGGAACTACTTAAATTATGTCCACCTTCCATGGGTAAATTTAGTGGTTAGTAAGATCCTGAGCTCATCATGTACTTTACATGTTGTGAAAATTTGTAATGTGCATACTCAGTTCTAGATTCTGCTAGATGGGTGCATGGTGGTATTCAAATCCCTCCATGCATTTTGAATGTTCAATAATGTGCAAAGTACATGGGGTGTTTTGGATTTTACATACTTTGGGTTTTGGTGCCTCATAAGACCCAAAACCCATGAAGTAATTTGTAGTGGTGAAAATTGTATCTAGAGTTCTAGATTCTGTGAGGTGAAGGAAAAATGGATTTTTTAGAGGGTTAAAGGTTTTCTCTAAGAAATAAATGGGTATCCTTTAGGGTTCTATATGCAATGAGATTTTTGGGATAAAAATCTCAATAGGTAGTTTTCACTAAGAATTCAAATAATATCCATGATAATAATTTGATATCTTAGGATTAATAAGGTAAGTAAAATGGAATTTATCATATATAGTCATTCAAGTACCAAATGTGTACCTAAAATCATGTTTTTGACTTATTCAGTTAAGGTGGTCTATAGGTGATCACGTGAGGACATAAGTAGATAAGAGGAAGAAGTAGAAGTATAACATTTTCATAAGGTGTCATGAGGTGAAGTAGGTATGCATAGACTTATTCATGGTAATAATGATATTGAAATTATCCATTCAAGGTAATAAACTCTTAGTTTAACCCTATATGCTTATCATAGGCAAATCAAGAAAAAAAAGGTTATGCTTGTGTATGAGGAGTCTCAAAAGGTGGTAATGGTTCAAGATAAAATAAGTTATAAAGACTATGATTAATGAAATTGAAATATTTAAATGGTTTAAAATATATCCCAAACACAAATTCAATTTTTACATCTACAATTTAGAACTCATAATCACCACTTATAAGTTAGCCTAATTGAGCCTAACTAAGCTCCAAGGACAATAAGATGAAAGTATATAATGATGAATAGTCATTTATTGGATTTTTAATTTATATATAAAGTTAAAAATATAAATATAAATTAGATGTCTCATGAACTCACTCATTTTTATGGTATATTTACAGTCATATAAAGTGAAGTTATAGTTAGCTTGTGTACTACAGTGCATGAGGAAAGTTTGTGTGAGAGGAAAAAGTGAGGGGTTTAGATATTTTCACAAGTAAAAAGTAATTTATAATAGGTTAAAATACCTATTAAATTTATTATTACAATAAATTATCCATATAACCCAATGATATAGTGAAAGTCACCTACAACCACAACACCTATAGCCACCATGCTTATAGGCAATGTTTTCTTAGAGTGAGAATGTAGATAGGGTTGACACTTGTGATGGTAATGAGTTTCATATAGTTGAGATTATATGAGAACTTAGAGTAAGTGTTTAATTAATTTATGTCTCAAATAATGTAATTCATTTCCATTATAAGTGTTTAATAAGATCAAACTTAGTAAAATAAGGCTCAATGTAAATGACATAGTCCATTAGAAACTTATAGTACTACTATAGATAAAGGTAATGAGAATATATTTATCACTAAAATTTGAATGTATAATACTGGAAAGGTATTTTATATAACCTTCATTAATAACTTCATCAAGTTTTGATCCAGTGATGAGGAGAGAAACCCAAGGAATAGACCTCTAGGTTGAACAAACATAGTTTGTATAAAAACCCTTAAATAGTGAAGAACAAGGTTTCTAACATTTTGTAAGGTTAGTGTTGTGGATTATGATTATGAATCATT
This sequence comes from Torreya grandis, assembly GCA_037957365.1. Classification (NCBI taxonomy): domain Eukaryota; kingdom Viridiplantae; phylum Streptophyta; class Pinopsida; order Cupressales; family Taxaceae; genus Torreya; species Torreya grandis. The sequence goes on from JARHVA010006324.1 coordinate 822,227, forward strand.
TCATGGATCATGGAAAAACTATTTATAGATTTATTTTATATTAAATTGTTTTTTGAGGTCTTAAGACCCAAAATGACCTTTCTCATCCTTCATACATAATCACCTCGACTCGAGAAGCAAGTTTGTAGAGATTAGAAATCCACCTAGGAAATTAATGGTAGACTAAGGTTTATTTAGGTGTTTTATGGGGTATCATACTTCAAACATATATAATTGGTTCAAACTTTAGGTCTTACAACTATATAAACAATCAACAAGAAGACTAAAAACCCTATTTTGCATGACAAAGATCTTGAATGGGTTAGATTTTTGCTTAGAACATTCATGAGGTTTTTCATGGTAATTAAATCCAATATGGGATTATATAGGTGTCCCCTTTATACAATTTCATTGTATTAGTTCTTGGAATGGACCCCTATCCTTAATGAATCATTGTTAAGACCATAAACCTCTTTAAACCCTTAATAAAACCTACAAATGATCTAGTGGAGTAAATACAATTATTAATGCCTTAAAATGCCATAATTTAACCTCTGAATGATCCTAATGTCGTTCAAAACTCTCCTAAGCTTCAACGTGTTTAATCACATGTGTAGGTACAATATCATATGGTATAGGACAAAATATGTAGTTTAAAGCTTGTTTATGAGGGTATAAGTTGTGGAGTGATATTTAAACCATTGAGATAAGATTATAGTGGATTTTTTTAGGTTTTATAATCATTTTAACTCTTATAAATTTCTCTCAAGTTATTATACCATCCTTGAAGGTTGGCTATTTGATCAAAAGGTGACAAAAACTTAATTTTGCAAGCCAATAATCAATGGTGAAGGCCTATGAGTACAATAAAATAAATAAATATCAAGGAATGAGTTTTATAAATATGTTTTAGGTAATAATAGATCATTTTAAATCACCAAAACCTAAAAATTTCATGTAAAACACCTCAAAGTACGTCTCAAGCATACACAAGCACTTAGGCTTCCCAATGGCCAATTTATGGTTTGGCCATCTACTCAAGGCCTCAAAACTTTAAATTTGATATGGATCATATGGTATTAGTCTATGTAAATTGAATAAAAAACTTTTGGTAGATTTCACATTTGTGGATGGCCATTTGGGCCAAATCTTTGTTTCTAGGCCAAGGATGGCTAATTAGGCCTAAATGGAGAGGGAAATGGTAGAAAAGAGACACTTACACTAAGCTTTGGATCCTAAAACTTGGCATGGATTTTTAAGGAGATAAAGGATACTAAATAATTTGTTTTTTCTAGTATATTTTGCACACTCTTTTGCACAAGGAGCTTTACCTATTTTTAGGGCTACAAGTAATGGGTAGAAAAGTAAATAAATGGAACAAAATTGCATATTTTAGAAGATTTTATGTATCCAAGTGCCTTTATTAATGTCTTAAATGATGTTTATAATCCATCCATGGAGTAAATTTTCTTGGTTCAAATAAATGCCAAGTTTTCTCTTTCCTATGCTACTTTGCTTAAAGAGGAGTTCAAGTGAATAATCAACTAAGTCAAGACATAAAAGTTATTAAAATGGTTATAAAAGGTTTATTTTGTCTTACATGCCACTTAGAGGTCAAAAATAAGTTATTTTTAGTTGTAGATATAATTCAAATAGGTTGAAAGAGTCTCTAACACTCCTAATAAGACCTTCTTTCCCTCCTATGCTTAACAAGATGAAAGAGCCAAAGATACATCAATGAGCCTTATAATATCCCAAGTAAGGTGGAGATACCTCATAAATTATTGGATAAGGTTCTAGTGGAGGGATTAATGAAGACTTTAAGACCTATTTTCAAGGAGGTGATTTATTATTCAAAAAGGTACATGTGAGGTAGTATATAAGAAGTGCAAATAAGGATTTAGGCACCTAAAAGTGGTCAATCTTGACCAATAAATGATGAATAAATTTTTAATTTTTCATAAAAAATGCTACTATACTTCTATGGCACTTTTGGGAATGAGTGAAAAGAGAAATTTTAGGAAATACTATATATTAATTTGAGGGGTTTGAATATAAATCTAGTCATCCCTAATGTGGGGCTACTTTGTCTCCCCTATCTTATTATTTTATATTTGTACTCTCTTTTATAGCATTGTATTATTACTCTTTTTATTTGGCTATTTTGAAAGGCTTACAAATGTTTTTAATCACCTCTTGAAGAAAAAAGCTCTTTTCTTCAATTTTTATGTTTTGTGTGAAGTGTACGGTGATTACTATTGACATAAAATTGTGAATTACTAGTTTCCCTATGTTATTATTTGGATTTTGTACCTTCATACATTATATTTGGGTTTATACAGGTCATACCACGTGTCTAGATCAACCTTAGTCTATGTTTGAATGAGAATTCAATAACGTGTCATTCCTTCCATGCAAAGAATGAGTTATCCAAGTCCTTTATATGAAACATTGTTGTAGAAGTCATATACTTGAAGTGAAATGAATGTGTGTAGGCTCCTTCCCTTCATAAGAGTGTTAATTTCAAGTAATAGTGGTCATAACCATTGGTGCATCACCTTTATTCCCTTTCTTCATTTTAATTCCAATGCAAGTAGTATCATTTCACCCTTTTCATAGTCATAAATTAGTAGTTATTAGGTTAAGGATCAAAATTAGTGAGTGCATCAAGGGAACCAACCCTCTATCTAGAGATTATCTCACTTTAAAATTCACCAACACATAGGAAAGAATACATTATTTCAGTAAGAGAGGGAAGTAACACACATTCTCACAAAGGTATCACTCTTGATTGACAATGATACTTAGAATATGATAATGGTTAGGTGGATAATTGACATATCCCCCAATCTATAATTATTTTTAAGGTCCTTATAAGTATAATACAATACGTCATGAGCCCAAGCAAATTGGTGACTCCTATCCTCTACTATTCAAACTATGGGAGCTTAGTTATACATAAGGCAAATGCTCCCCTTGTCTCTCATTAGATGTGAGGCAAGGATCCCTATTATCACCATGTAAAGGTTTGGGATAAGTTCCTACTCACATTTCACTAGTCTCACCCCTGATTAACACCCATATCATGTACATTCATGTCCCCATAGAACTCAACCCAACTTAAGAACTCACCTATATCAATGGCCTCTCTTAGATTCATTACCATGCTTATAACTAGCAGTCCTAAGATATTATAAACATTGATGAATGATAATCCACTCACTTTGGGATTTTGGAAATTGGAAAGTGTTCTTGTTATCATCTAAGTATGTGAATATGTTTCAAAGTAACCTAATCTCTAGGGAAACAATCCCTACTAGAGCTATACTAAGAATCCTCATTATATCCAAAGTAGAAAAATTGTCAAACATGAAGCACCAAAACCCTTGAAAAAAACTTCAACTCATTATCCTAACTTTTATGGATGTAAGCATTGTAAAAAATTTATAAGTAATGACATGACTTAGTCCTCTAGCTCAAAAATTGACCAAAACCTTCAAAATTCCCCATATGATAAACTTTCCACTTAACATAGGTAGAAATTGTAAAACTACTACAATCGGTAACACAATATTAATTATTTATAGACCAATGGTTACAAAACCACTATGGTGGTTTTATAATCCCCATAGATGACTAATGGAAGTTTAAATACCATTATGAATACATAGTTACCATGATGGAGGCACAATTATTGGTTTGTGAAGATTGATGATTTTGACACAATATCCACATTTCCACTAGCTAGTTGCATTAAACCCAAAACCCACTAAATTTCCCAAGATTCATCTATATATATATATATATACTCTAAACACTATCATAAACCCATCATGTAGGAAATTTAAAAATCACTAGAAATAGATATGTTTGTCATATAAAAATGCAATCCTACACCTATGACATGAAAATAAGTATAACTAACTCGTGCCTATATGATTGTCTTCCACTAATACACCCGACATCCTATGTTAATCCTATTTTATTTGACTAATCTATTGCATCATTATGTCACATGTATCCCATAACTCAAATGCAAAAATGATTTCTATTTTTGAAAAGATTTCAAACATTTAGTTTATTTGACTATTCGTTGCATTTCAAAAACTTTCCATTTTTGAATATTTTATTCCAAAACTAAAGTTTATCAGGTATTACGATGTGTTTGAGTTTTATCCTTGAACTAACCTAAAACATGTCAAACACTGAATATTATAATATTTCTTTTCACATATTTTTATTACAAAGTACGTCATTTTTCTATTTTAGTATTAAATGTCAACATCAATTAACATCGATCTCAATCCCCAATGTGATGTTTTATGTATTATTCTCACCCACACATACATTCTAGGTAACACTTATCTGTGTTTTTATTAATTAGCATATATCATGATTTTTCAAAAAACTAAACTTGATTATGATTTGTTGCATGCAAGTCATAAAGATGTCTCGACTAGATTCACTATGATACATAGGTAAGTGAGGTAATTTTCATAACATCATTTTGAAATTATAACACCATTACCTTGGAAAAAAAATCACCAAATCATGATGACTCATCTCCTTGAGGTGAAATATGTACACACTCAAATTTTTCATGGTGTAATATTTCATGAAAAATATGATGAGGATGTAATGATCTTCACTAAAACATGTCCAAACCTAATACTATCACTATTTATAATATTTTTCCTCATTCATATACTTTTAAAACCTAAAATTATATAGCTTATTTGTGTTAACACTTATACTTTGTGGAAAACTAAAGTAAAAACACACTGAGAATTTGAGGATGTTTAGCTAATTATTGATGGTACCTTCACTCTATCCATTACAGACACTGATCAATAATGGAATTTTGATAGATCCAATCATAAGGTAAATTTTATAGTCATGTTTATGATATTATATGACATAAATACTCAGACATAATATTCTAGTATAAAAAGTAATTCTAGGATAAATTCAATGCTATTTATGAAGCTAAGAACAATAATACCTTTTTTGCATCTTTAGAGCCAGATTCATTATCCCAAGATGAATTAAGGTGAATTTTTTAATCCATTATGTTACTTGTTATGAATATACTGGACTCACTCATAGAAATTTGTGATAAAGTGACATATGACTCCCTAGTTTGAATTAAGCTAAGAGTGTTTTCACTTTCCTATGATATCTTCATGATTTAATTGAATGTCACATATTAGAAACCAAAATTTGAGACAATGGTTAACATGTTTTATTATGGATATTACATATAAATAAATGAATAATGATATTAATAAATTTATCTTGCATTTAATCATAAGGGGAAGAAGACCATGAAGGCTCCAAAATAATCTTCAAGGCAAAACAAGTAACAAAACCAAAATAGGAAAAATTATCACCCCCAAAATATATTTATAACTTTTGGAAAGACATGCAATAAAATTGAATATTTATTATATAATAGGTTCAAACAGGGCTCATTAATTAACAAGAAATCTAAAAATTAGCAAGCATATAATAAAAATCCACCATCCAAATAAAATTTGAAGAAACCTTTCCAATTAGAACAACATGGGAAAATCACTAAAGATGATAATTTAAAAGAACATTATCTATATACCAATTAATAAAATTAACATACCACCCCCAAAACTACATTATGATGTATGGATTCTAGTGCAATAAGGCAGATGTCTAGAATTAAGGATTTGTCTACCACCTTAAATCATTCATCATCTCATGGTAATGTTTATCTTCATGATGATACTTATATAGTGTCTAAGTTTTTGGTACATATACACACCCAAATATTGATAGATGAAAATATTTGTGAAAAAATACATTTATGATGAAATGATCTCTACTAAAACATGCTCAAACTTGATCCTCTCCATCTTGTTAGTCTTTTGCCTCTTTTTGGCCCTTTCAAATCCCATTTATTATTTATTTTTGAGTATTTTCCATTTAGTTTTAATTTAGGTTAAATCACCATGATTATTTCATAACCATAATGAAGGTTATGCAAACGACCCTCACAATTTAAATAAAAACCATAACACTTTTGGAATCACCATTTATGTAATGCTTGTTTCCATCACAATATAAATATGTTTTAAAAAATTATCGAGAGTTGAATTTTCATGCATTTTCACCATTTTTTTTTCATTTTTAATTATTTAATTTTTATTTCACCTTATTTATTATTTAGTACACATTTATTCTTTATTTTGTCAATCTCAATAATCTCCAATTCAACTCAAATAAGCTCCCAATCAAGCTTAAATTAACTCCAAGTCATAAATTATTATTATTAATTAGAAATATTTAAGATTTTTTTGAATTTTAGATCCAAAAATTTAATTATATATTGAATCTTACAAGTTTTCACATAGACACAGTGAACCTTATATTGTTTATTAGAACCTAGCTTTAGTTTGTAATAATTTTCTAGTCATTTGCACAAGTTAGAGAAGGTAAGTTCATGAGTTTTCATCAAATAATTTGTATTAAATGATAAACCAAATTTAATTATTTTAGTCCTCAAAATTGTGTTTATACTTACATTTTATTTACATTCCCTCTTGTTTTAGAGTTTTAAGGTCACCATTAAACAACATTTCAAGGAGCTAGCTATTTAAAAATTCAACATTTTCATCTTTGATTAGGTTGGAGGAGTAATTTTATTTTGTGTTTAAATAATTATATTATATTTATTATTTAATAGTTTTCATTTTTATATTTTATTAAAAAATCCAAAAATAAATTGTTTATTTTCTCTCTTATTGCATTGGAAAAGTAGCTTCATTTATTAGTTGCATTCAGACATCATAAATATTAAAGAATAATAGTTTTCACTTTAGATATATGATAAATAGGTGAATATTAAAATTATATACAACCAACCAACAATATTTGGTTTTTAGCATTCATAGCACACATTGAAATACACAAAAAACACCAACAAACATGAATACACAAAAAATACAAAACCTAAAAGAAAGTTTGAATTAAAAATGTTTTCCTTATTTACAAGCTAAATAAAGTATTTTTATTTGGTTATTATAATTTTATATTTTAATTAATTCAAATAAATATAATTTTAGTTGCATATAAGTTTTACAAATCATTCAAAAACTACCAAAACTTGCATATTACCTTGCATACAAAGATTATATCTTGAAAATATTGAGGTTGCATTTGCTTACATAAAATTTGAGTTTACATATATTTTTACATTTGCATATTCAATATTAAAAGTATAATTATATCTTGATTGAAAACACACAAATAAAAACATCTATTTTAGTGCATGTAGGTGTAATTATGCATTATAAAAAATAAACTAGAAGTAAGAAAATCAAAAGTTTTGTTAGTTTAATTTTTAGTATTAATTATCATTGGATTATTAATATATCAAGAAAATAATCAAAAATTAAAAAAAATAAAAACATTCATTTCCTTTATTTATAGGCTTTTTTATTCCAACAAGTAGCATAGTTTTCTTTCCATTTGTAAATCCTTGTCAAAAACTAAAAAAAACAAATCAAAAACCTTGTTAAACTGAATACAAGTAAAAAATATTGATAAAACATAATACTAAATATTTAAAAACAAAAAGTACACATCTTTCTAATAAATTTATAACAATCAAACCATTAATCTCCAAACAAGGCTACCTCAATCTTGGATGGTTCTTTGCAAAGGAGCCAATCTCCAAAGAGCAAGAAATTTCCATAGATTATATTCTCCCATAATAACAAGAAAAAATTAGTGTGACATTAAATCATAACATATAATGGAATTTTTGTGTTCCTATCCTCTCCCAAAACTTATCATAAACCAACTTAAATTTCTTGTTGAGTAAAAGTATCCAATAGAATCCCTAATATTGATACCCATTCACATCTAGGACACTAAGTTAAAAAGATTCAGATATAAGCATCCCCCTTTCCTTTATTTATCATTAGGTATCTCCTCATCTTATCTCATTTAATTCTATAATGACAATGAATGACCCCAATCAATCCAATAGAGCTAAAAAATTCTAATGGTCCTTCAACCCAAATTTGCCCAGTTTCTTTAACCTAGTATCAACAATGAACTCTATTACAGTGTCCTCATCCATTATGAGGGTTATTAAAACTCCATATATTCCTAGTTCACTAATTTAAATGATAATTATGATGTAGGTGAGTATATTTGTAATTTACACAATCATCCTTTTTCATCTTTCACTAAAATCCCTACCACATATAAAAACCTAACCAACTAGCTCTTTCATCCCTTCCCATTCAAGTCTCTCAACTTCATCAATCTAACCAACTAAATTATTATACCACTCATCCCATTATACTTTCATTGATTGTCTTGACCAAACTTATAGAATTCAAGTACATGGAGATTAATGTGTTACTTTATGTATAATACCATCTATTTGTCTTGAAATTCATACTTGTAACATCATAGATTCCATATATGTTCTAGGACTAACAAATAATATGTCTATAAACCAATTAATTGATCATAATATCAAGGTTGAATTTGATTGGAAAAATGAAAAGATGTCCTTTATCATTAGAGACAAGTAAAAATGATCAAAATTTATATAAAAAGCTTATATGCTTAGTAAAATGTTTCTTATTGATATTTCCCATTAATATAATCAAGACATTATCATAAAAAATATAGAATTAACTATTTTTTGTCATGAGAAATATGGAAAATTAAATTTTGGTTAAATGAATGCACTAACAAAACATAACATGGTAAGAGAGCTTCCTTCTCTTAAGATAATTATTAATATGTGATCCAATTTAGTAGATGGAAAACAATGGAGAGATCCATTTGGTATAAGTGAATATTAGGATCTTGAGCCATTGGATTTAATGTAGACCGATTTGTATGAGAACATGCTACTAAATATTAGTGGATTCTAGTATTTTCAACTCTTTGTCAATGACTACTCATGAAACATGGGGGTATATTGATGGAATATTAAGGATGAATAGTTTAAAGTCTTCCAAAAATTAAAAACCACTATGGAATGATAAAATGGTCGATTAATTCACATTCTTCACTTAGATTAAGGGTGAAATAAACTAGTAAATAGTTATCCAATTTTCTATAGGCATATGACATTTTCTAGTAGCTAAATACACTTTATACTACATAGCATAATGTTGTTTTATAATTTTATAATCAAACTATTATGGAAATGTTGCATAAAATTATTGAGGACTGACATGTACTTTTAACATACTAGGCAAAAGTCATTTAAAAATCAATCTATCTAGTGAACATGTCACACACTAGAGCTCTTAACGATGTTACTCGATAAGAATAATGGACTAGGAATAACCCTTATATGCCACATCATCATGTTTTTGGATATAAGTAACATATTAATGATACTAAATAGAATAGAATTAAATTATAGAATAAATATATTACATGCATTTTTATTGGCTATAATGAAGGTTCAAAGGCATACTAACTCACAAATCCAAAAATTAGGAAGATATATTTCAATAGGGATGTTACATTTGATGAAAAAGGTGAGTCCAATTCACCCTCAAAAAAATAATATAATACATGCATTAGTCTTGTAAATATTCCTCATATGGATAATTGTAGTGATGAGAAAAATTATGATTGTCAACTAAGCCTCTAGAAATCTCTAATATTATACAAGGTGTGCCCAAGTAACATACAAACATAATATGAGATGAATAATGGGATGGAGTTCCTAACACTTCTATTACATGATTGAGGACTCGTAGCATGGCTCATAAAGAGAAGAATTTTTGTCCTAATGATAAAATTTAAAAAATAACTTGAATCATCAATAGTTTTTTAATCCAAAGAGTCAAATATATGGAAAAAAACCATGTATACAAAGTATCAATCACTTATAAATAAAAATACATGGAATTTTGTTGATCATCCACCAAGGAATAATATTATTGGATGTCAGTGGGTATTTAAAATAAAGTAAAAAATAGATAGAACAAATGAAAATAATAAGGTGATACTTGTATAAAATGGATATACATGGAAATAATGCATTGACTATGAGCAGAATTTCCCTCCCATTGCTAAGATAAAGATAATCACAATGTTTTTTTATATTGGTGCATAATTTAGATGAAATTTCATGAGATGGATGTAAAAGTGCCTTGTTGAATGTATATTTTTAAGATAAACTATACATGACTCAACTAGAGGGTTTTATCACACTTATTTAAGAACAAAAATTATGTAGGTTTATAAACAAACTATATGCTCTCAAATAGGCTGCCTAGTCCTTGTACATCAAAATTGATGAGCATCTTGTATAACATGGATTATATATGAGTACATATGATCCAAATTTATACCTCAAGGAGAAAATTGGGAGTTATTTATTCTAATTTTATATGTCAACATTCTAGTCATCATTGGTAGCTTAGTCGATATGATCAATGAAAAAAATAATGATTTCAAGTGATCATTCAACAAATCAGATCTCGGGATTCTACACTACTATCTTGGTTTGGAAGTATGTAAAAAAGGAAACCACATATTTTTATCTCAAAAATTACGTAAGCCAATAAATTTCTTGAAAACTTTGGATGATATACTATAATCTTATTACAACACCAATTGAGATAAGGCTTCAGTTGTCTCATTTAAATCCATCACCACTAGTAATGCCACTCTTTACAGATAATTTATTAGGATTCATTTACTTAGCCTACACTATGATAGATATTAAATACATTTTTATTTATCTTTCATGCTTCATGAAGGATCTGAAGTTATGCCACTTGAAATAATTAAAAATAATATTGAGATATATTCAAGGTAACATGGATAATAATATATAAATTAACAATAATGATAATTTATTCTCAAAATATCACACAAAGATAAATCATTCAAGCTATAATGATGATTAAAAATACACATATTGATTTGTTTTATATCTAGGAATTAGTCCTATCTCATGGGGGAGAATGAATAAAAACTTTGCTTCTAGGTCTTCCACTAAAGTGTAAAGACCCCAAAATTTGAGCCTTAATTTTTTTTTTTCCAATAATTCTACATTTAATGCTCATTTCAAGACAAATTGAAGTATTGAGGCATTATTTAGTTCGTATACATATAAAACTTAGTGATTTTGGAGATTTAAAATTATAAGTGCAACACTTGTTGACTTAATAGTAACCAATGAGGTCTAAACTCCAAACAAATCACCTTGTGATTAGATGACTAAGCCCATAGTTGTGGTCAAATAATCCCACAATTTTCCATTCAGCTTAATTATTATTTATGTGAAATAATTATCAAGTTATTTTACATAATCAATAGGTTTTGCCTCACCTAATCAGGTCATGAACAAATAATTTCTCTTTAGCTTGCCTTTTATTTTCATCATCACTTATAATTATCATGGACATAAGTAACTTCAATAAATTGATGATTTATAACTAGGTTATCATTATAATTTAATAAGTTCATTAACTTATATTTTATTAGGATAAATTACTAACAAGATAGATTTAATAGATTAGGCAAAAATTGATTATTAGTTTATAGAATTATTGAAGTGAATTTAAAAAGTTTATTGTTAGTTTTAATTCAAATTGGATCCATGGGACTTATTCCTTATGTTACTGTCGTCATATAATTTATTAGCATTCACTATTTTAGTCATTTAAATCTTTATATTTTTGTTTTTGATATGGTAAAAACCCTAATTTTTTAGGGACCAAGAACTAGTGTATATAAAAGTGTAGTAAAAAAAAGCAAGCCCTATGGGCTGAAAGACAAAACCATAAAATAGAAATAATAGATAACTAACCATGCAGAGGAAAATAAAAGGAAACTAAATAGTAAAGTTATTCTAGGAAGGGGATCCCTCCATAGGTACCTTCACATCGTCAATCACCCTCTCCAATGCAATCTATCTATTCTTTGTGATTTTGGCCCTAGTTCTATTTTTGGGTCTCCATATCCTCCTTAGGTAAGATCATTTTGGGTCTCTTATGAAACTATTCCTTTATAGGAGTCTTCTTATTGGGGGATTTTTGGGGGATCTTAGGGGAAAACTTATTCACCTCCACGATATGTTTTTTCACAGGGGTCCCTTTAGCCTTTATTATTTGAGAGAAATACTGGATCATTTTGGCAACCTCCTTGTTCATGTAATTCTAATCCTAAATTAAACCTACTAAACACATCCTTACCTCATGAAGTTTTTTATTAAACTTTCAAATTGATCCTTATTCATTTTAATTGCCTATGACATGGGGGTATTTCCTTTCCCCACTACTTCACCTAAAATTACTTCCTCTATCAAAAGTGGTTTAGGATTGAAAATAGAGAGTTTTAGGGGAGGATCCCTAATTGAGCTTTTAGAATTGGGGCTAGCATGGGAAAAACTAGTTATTAGGAAGTGAGATATTGAGGTAGGATCTTCCTCAAGGGATTATCCCTCAGTGGAGGACCCCTCTAATGGAACCTCCTTCAGTTGAAGGGTATTTACATGTTTTACATGTAGAGGAATAAGGCCTTGGTGTATGATGAGATTGGCTTCATTGATTTGGTATGCAATAAAAATGCTCTCCAAGGATTTTAAAAGGTAATAAGGAATGCTAATTTTGAATCCTTAAAAATGGTTTAGAAAGAGAAAGTGATGAGAAAAAATGATGGTATACTTACCTTCAAGGGTGATATACTTAATTATTTTCAAGCAAAATCTAGGCCAATGACACATAAGATTCAAGTAAAGAAACTACTTTTTATCCATTTTAATGATTCAAAAAAAATTTATAGGAGTTCTTATGTTTTTGATTGATCTTTGAATATTATTTTTTCTTTCACATGACATCCCTATAGCTTCACCTATTAGCTCCTCTATTATAGATATTATAACACCTCTTATTTACACAACCCTCTTATTCCACACTATAATAAATTCCTTTGATAAGTCAGCATTGTGGTCAGTGACCCTCAACATAAATTTGATGAGGCCCCCTCTATGTAGGTTCCTTTAAACCTTCTTCATAATTATGACCTCCAAGAATTAAGTTGGTTCAAGCAGGTCCCTATCTCTACCCATATAAATAGTAGCCTAAAATTTGATGATGGAATTTACTAAACCTTAGTAAGACTTAGAGATCATAGCTTGAAATAAACTTGAAGTACATGATTTCTCTAACCCTTTGTTAGTAATTTTCCATGTGGTAGAATGATGGCAGGTATGATTTTTGAAAGCCTTCACTTAAGAAGTAATATTTATGTGTGTGACATCCATGTCATCATCCTATCCATAAGTGACTTCATTTTGAATAGCTGACATGACATTTTTAGGGATGTGGCATCCAATGTGCCAAGTAGATAAAAGAGGGAGACCTATTCAAATATTATAAAGTAAGTTTACCACCCCATTCCCTTTGTGGTATATATGAATGATGGAAGAGTGTGTCATATCCATCAATATCTACTTGTCATAATGTATTATGGATTTTATTGTGTAGGAATGGGTAATTTTACCTTATAAAACATTAAAGATATTGAGGGAATCCTTTCAAATGACAATTTTATCCATCTTGAGGCTAGAGGCAAGTTGAATACCCAATAGTGCTGCCTGAGATTTGGCCATATTGTTTGATTAAATTCTTAGGGGGGGCTTTATAAGAAATGATCAACATTCCTTATAAATTTATTATGGCTCCTCCCCCACCCATAGGTACTATATTTATTTTTGAAGTTTCATCGAAGTTGAGCTTAACCCAAATTTTAGGTGGAGGCTTCCACCTAACATTTTTGTGTACCAAGTATTTGGAAGGGAACTTGATGTTTTGTACTACCTCCCAATTTATGAAGACCAATTGTTCAGAGATAGATCCCATATTTTTGTCTATGGGAGGGAAGGCTCTCTAATTTTCAATGATTGCATGACAAAGGTAGAGGAAGACAAATTTTGGATATTGTCTTTTTTTTAGAACAAACTATAATTTTATGATTTCCAAACACTCCAAAACTAGTGTGGGAGGGTGAGGTTCCAAAGGAAGGATAAGGATGGAAGGCTTTAAGGATGTTTCCATTGCTTGATGAGATCAAGAATGTTATTTGGTTTAACCATGAGAGATTGAATTTGTTTAAAATCTAGTCAAATAGGCATGAAATGAAAGGGCATGATAGAAAAAAACGATGGACTAAGTCATTAACTTCACTACATAGTAGGCATCAGATAAGTATGATAATTCATATTTTAACCAAGTAATCCATAGTTAGGATTTTATCTTAAGAAGCTACCCAAAAGAAGAAATTTACCTTAAGAGTTAGGTTTTTTATCCATAAGTCTTTTTAGTAGTTCCATTCATCCTCTAGATTCATATCAGTAATGTGTCTAGAGTAGACTGAGTACTTCCCACTATCTTTAGTTGACCACAAAAAAAGATCTTCCTTAGAGAACATGGGGGTTTGTACTTGTTTGATGGAAGAATTGAGATTCTAAATCACCTAGGCTTCTTCAGTAGACAAACTTATATGGGGAGGAATTTTCAAGATTTTGATCCCTTAGTCTCATTCCAATAATATTTGACCTTTGTACCTCATCTTTATTTTAACCTCAAACATGAATTATCCAAAATAGCTTGTGAAGTGAGGGGAAGAGTTGACATCCAGTCATCCTCCTAGAAATCAATTTTCTCCACATCTTTGATTTTTCATTTAATTCCTTTTAGTAGTAGATCCTTACAACTATTGATGGCCTTCTAGAAGGTGGATCCATTAGTTGGGCCTTCCTTCCAGAGTAGGAAATCTTCCTTGGAACCTTCCAAGTATTTAGACTTGACTATTCTATCCCATACTCTATCTTCTTTCATAATCTTCCATCCCATTTTTTCCAAGATGGTCCGATTCATGGAATTAATACTTTTGATCCCCAATCCCCCATTTTATTTAGGTAAGTATTATTTTTCCCAAGAGACTACGTGAAACTTGAAATGGTCCTTGGTACCCCTACATAATATTTTTTTAATTTTTTTTTCTATCTTGGTTTCCACCTTACTGGGTATCTATAAAATTGACAATAAGTATATTGGGATGCTTTGTATCAAGGCTTCAAATAACTAAAATGTTCTTACCTAGGTAAGAAGTTAACCTTTCCACCCTATAATTGTTTTCTAAATTCTATCAATGAGGGGATTACAGACGTTGGATTCCATTTTTCCTTCAAATAGAGGAATGGCCAAATATGTTGTTGGTAATTAACTCACCTAACATTTTAGAATTCTTTCAATCATTTTTTGTAGGATCATAGGATTATTGATTAAGAAAAGATAACTCTTGTGGAATTTTATGCACTAGTTAGAAATTGATTCATAGTTTTTGATAATGGATTTTAGTTATCTAGCTTCCTCCATCAAATCTTCTCCTAATATTATCATGTCATATGTAAGTTATTAATGGATGATTGGTTCGGTGTTAATATCTACTAATATTCCTTAGATTAAATATTGTGTACAAGCATTCAATAGGCTTTTCCATAAGGTTTTTCCACTATAATGAAAATATAGGGGAGATAGGGTCCTCATATCTTAGACCTATAGAAGTCAAGAAAAATCCTTTACAAACTACATTCAATATTATAGAAAATTTGGGCATAGAAATGAAGTTTCATATGATTTTCCTTGGGTCCTAGTTGAATCCCAATTTATCAAGGATATTCATTAAAAATTTCTAAGAAACTTGATCATATGCTTTATTCATGTCCAGCTTAACAAACATACCTTATCTTGGGGATTTGTAGGTAGAATGGATGGCTTCATGAACCAAGAGGATTCATATTATTTCTCCTAACCACAAATTCATCCTATTATTCCCTAATAAATTTTATATATAAGGTGTTGTATTATTTTCATCAAGATGATTGAGTAAATTTTGTAATTTTTTTTTACATAGGCTGAATAGGAAAAAATCTTGTAGATTATTTGATCTTGGATTTTTTGGAATAGGGACCAAAAAATTATTGTTTATTTCTCTTAGAATAGTTGTAGATTGTAAGAACTCACTCACTATTTCCTCAACTTTGATGTGGATAATATCCAAAAAAATTTTAAAAAGAATGGGGAAATCCATCAAGATTGAGGCCCCTAAATCCATCCATCACAAACATGGTGTTTTTACCTCTTAAAGTTATGGAGTTTTAGTAAGCATAACATTTTTAGAATTAGAAATAACCTTATTAAAATTATTCAAAGTACTCTCAACCAACTATTCATCATAGGAACCTCCTTCCATGAGTATATTTTTGAAGAAATTTATTTTATGGTAAGATATATCCTCATATTATTTTTTAATATTTTCATTTTACATTTTAAATTAAGTTATTTTATTCACATTCCTATGTCTAGTCATTGAGTGATGAAATAACTTATGTTTTTATCCCTTTCCTTTAGCCAAGTGCACATATATTTTTATCACCAATAAGTCTCTTCCCTTTCCTCTAAGTTATGGATTTGACAAAAAAATCTTTTTCCTTTTGGTAGATATGTTTATTGTTACCTTCCAAAGTTTAAATTTCTTTAATTAAAGTTAATTATTCCTCTAAAGCCTTTTTTTTAAAGTAAAATGTCACCAAAGACTTATTTGTTCCATATATTCAGCTTTACTTTGAGTAAGTTTAGTTTTTTAGCTGGTATATACATATCAATACTTGAAAATGCTTCTTTTCACCATTCCTTTAAAGATTCAAAAAAAATTGGGTGGTGGATCCACATCCTTTGAAATCTAAAAGGAATGTTGTTTGGTTTTAAAACAAATTCTCCTTCAAAAATCATGGGATTATGGTCAAAACCAATTTTAGGTAAGGAGAATATACTATTAGTGAATTAGATGTACCAATTTAGGTAGACCTAAATCATATTATCTTCTATCCTCCTATTCTACCAAGTGAATGGGTTTCCTTTTAGGTCCACATCCACTAAACCTACTCTTGAGATCGAATCATTAAAATCCAACATGTTTATAGTGAGGTATATTAATCCCCCTCATTTTTCTTCTAGAGTAAATGGGGAATTAAAATCAACAACAACAATCCAATTTCATATTTCAAAGGCCCTATGGAATGAGGGGAGTTCTTCCTATAGTCTATGTTGAGCATTTTTAGAGTTTGGAGCATAAATGTTGGATCGAATCCATTCCTCATTATTGTCTAAATCTATGAAATGAATATAAATATGGTCATTGGTATTCTAAATTAGAATACCTTATAAATTTTTTGGATTAAAAAATGTTACAATACCTCCTGAGGATCCTTTCGAGGAAACTACACTTGATTTCCTCTAAACTTTATTAGCACATAAACTTAATGCATTTTCAAACATTTTTTTTCTTGGACAAATAAAATGGTTGGGTCAATTATATTTATAAGATTATAGAGGGTCTTATAATTTCTAGGTTTGTTTAACCCACTAAAATTCCATGTAAAAATATTCATTTCTTATCCCTAGTTATTCTGAGGCTTTGATAGGAACCTTTTACAATTTATTTTGTTGTTTCAATATTTCATGTGACCATTCAGGGACATCTACCTACTAGTTTTAGGATGACAAAAACATTAGATTTATTCCTCCCTTTATATTGTTGGAAATTTTAGTGAAACCCTCATCTTAGATTACATCTAGGGTTGGTGATTTACTCGAAGAGCATTATCCCTTATCTTTGGGGGTCTCTAAGATATTGAGAGGGGAAGATGTTAGGGCATCCAAACCGAGGCCTATTTCCACTATTCAAGGTAACAAAAAGTATAATTTTATGAGCTAAATCCTAATTTACTTCTAAGAAGGTTCTAATTTTTCAATGCCAACCTAAACCCAAGGGATGATGTAATAGGGGTGATTGGGGGAGAACAAGGGAAAAGTTTAGGGACTATGAAGGCGAAAAAGGGAGGAGAATCTCCAAGGACCCTCTCAAGGGAGGGAGGGATTCAACTTGGGACTAGGTTTTTGGGGTGATAAGGGGATCCATCATAGGGTCAACAAGGCTCAATCTTCTAGGAAGAAGGTATGCATGCTTAGCGGGGTGACCACCACCATTTGCATTTGAATATGTATAGTTATATGATTGTATTGAGTGAATTTATTTTTTAATTACAAAATTGAAATGTTACAACATTGAATTATTTATTTTTTACCATGTCATTAATTATCTATAAATTAAAACTCAACATAATTAATATCACTACTAGTATTCTAATTGATATTATCAAAAAACCAATACACATAAGGTGTGAGCAAAACTTGGTCCCATATATATATATATATATATATATAATTCAACATAATTTAGTTACATAAAAATTTCAATGGAATAAAAAATGTTGTTAAAAGATTTAGTAGAGTCATAAATACATCTTCATAATATAATAAGTAAAAAAGTAGTTTTTAAGGCTTCAAAATATAATACACAATCTTGTAGAAATTCAAATAAAAAATCATTCAATAGTAACACTTGAGATATCTCTAACTCTTGATCTCACATACAAAAATTTAAAGATAAACCCCCACTAAAGAAAACATTATCGTGCGTCAAAGATACCACACATACCCATAACCAATATTAGGGCCTAATGTATTTATATGAGACACAAGAAAATAAACTTTTGATAACTAATCTATTTTATTCTTATTGTTAATATTTTTATAGTAGTTATTTTTTAGATTATTTATGTGACTCACCCAACTGGATGAGATAAATAACTTGAAACATTATAAAAACCATGAGATTAGGTGTTATTTTACTCTACATTTGAGAGGGCGTTCTTCCTATTATGATGGTATCTTGAGGTTTTAGGTAATTTTAACCAAAAAGTATGAAAAATAACAAAAATGGAAGAAAATGGGAAACTAGGGATGGAGATAAAGTAGAAATAAATGTATAAAAAAATATAAAACCTACAATGTAACAAAAATAAAAAACTAATTATATTACCCATATTAATGGAGTGAGTTGGATAGTTCAACAATGGAAACATGTATCTATAAAAAGGGTAAGAAAGACATATTTCACACAAGTGAATGAAAACATCACCAAAGAGGTTTTGAGACATAAATTTATATGGAACGCCTCTATATTTTAGGTTGGAAATGAATGCAAAGTCTCAGTTTCCTCATTTTAGACAAGGTTTCATCTAGCATCAAAGAGTCCTGGTTTGAATCTTCCTATCAATATGTAAATGATGACATAGAACAACCAAAGAGACAGAATCAAGATTACTTGGAAGCTTAAATTCTTCCTTCAAACTAGTTTAAATGTATGTAGTAAAAAACTATTCTATACTATTTCCATCACAAAATTTAAAAACATAAGGGTTTAGACTTAATCAATAAAATGTAGGTTTTAATGGATTTATTTATTCATAAACTATGAATAAAAATTGATAAAAAATAAATAATAAAAATATATAAATATTTTGATTAATATTACCAATTTATTTGCATTATATTCAAAAGATTCCTTGAAAATGAATAACTTGGTACAAAGACATAGTATTCCTTTCCCATGATCTAGGAGGAAGAAATTTTGAACCCCTTTACAATGAAAATCCACATTTTATAGTTTTTCCCATTTAAATTATCTACATAACTAATGTCTAAACATGACTTAACTTATACTTAGCTTATTTTATCTTTTTAGTTTCTAGGATTCTATTTACTTTAACTTTATATCATTGGTGATTTTATCATCGAGTCTAATTGACCTTATTTTAGTCATCCATGGGCATTAATAAATTTTAATTTATTACTCCATATGGAATTCCATCCAAACACCCAATGTTATATAATCATTTAGAAACTTTCAAGACCAAACCAAACTTATTATCTCAATTGCCACATCATGAAATTAGTTTGAAATAATTAATAACTACTTATAGTTTGACAAGCACTTTATATTGTGTAATTTTTTTAAAAATTAAACTTTGATTTAATCATGGAATACAACTAGATTAACACTTAAAAATTTCATTTCAATAACTTTCCTTACTTTTTTGATCTTTCCTTATCGGTTAACACTATAGCAAAATCAAATACTTATTTGGGTCTTTGAACCTTCTCACCATCATGAAACAAGTAATGTAGGTTCATAAAACAAATGGAAATTGAGAAAGATGATTAATATTGAACATAATGTTTTTACAGTCAAATATACTTGACCAATCTTTGAAATTTTGTTAACACTACATAGTTTCTTTGATATTATACATGTATTATGATGTAGAAGCATCACTACCTCCTTCGTAAATGCTAGTCTAGTTTCATGTTTTGGAGTATTAGTAGGCTATTTTTGTATTTATAAATGTTTAAGAAACATTTTTATCTATTAAAATTCTAAAAAAATTGAATTTTATTGACTAAGGCATTTTCCCACCCAAATGGTCCATTCAAATATTTGAATAATCTTGTTGTGTTCATCAAGTGTTTTGATGTTGTAAAAGTTCAAAGTGTGATGACCTTGTGTCATTATGGGTTTCATGAGTAATTAAGTATTTTTAGAATATTTAGGAAGTTTATGAACTTTCCCCAACATACAAAAATGAAGTTACAAAATTTAGTTAGAGGAGTTATTGATATAAGTAGGTTTTTTTATTTGTAGCAAGGTAGGTCATTCAAGATGAAAACATGAAGAGTATGGGGTTGTGTATTGAATGAAGGTAGTAAAAGAAACCCCAAATGAATAAAATATAATTTTATTTATTTAATAAGTAACTTTCATATTCAATTTTTCTATTCATGTGCCATCATAATGATTGAGTATACACAGTGATGGTGGAAGGCATAACAATCCTGTGTTTTGAGGCTTTAATATGAATTGGTGAGTTATACCATGATTTTTGAATTTAAATGTATGTAATTTATTGTATATATTAAATGTGGTGTTTATATCATTTCATTATATACCCTTGCTAATGTGAAGTATGCACAGGTAGTGAGTACACAAAGTAGGGTAACATAGTATAGTATAGATAATTAAGATGTTTATAGGTGTGGATATAGGTTTCATGGAATAATCTGTATTTTATTAATAATATTAAATTTTTTAAACAGTTAAAACCCTTTTTAATAAGTTTAAATCATTAATATAGCTCACTTTGCTCTTGCATAAAGTGACTACATTTTATAATATGTTTGAAAGAAACTAAGATGAGAAAGAGTTTCATGACATGATTTTATTGATAAGTTTTTGAAATTGATTAATGTTTAGTGTGTGGACACAATTAGTTTTAAATTTCCATGATATATTTGTTTTATACATAAGGTTTTAAATTGTGCCAAAACCCTATGAGGTCCCATGTGAATAGATATAAGGCTGAGCAAGTGTATTATACAAACAAAATTCCTATGGAAGGAAATTGGAAGCATTCTCATGCCTGATAAGTCTTGGTTTCAAATTAATTAATATATTTAAATAATTTTAATTTTTTTACAGGAGTATTTAAAAAGGAAATTTTCTAAATCTTGGTAAGAACATATTGACTGTGTATGCATATTGGCAAGTGATTGTGAAAAGTAGAAAATACAAGGAATACACAACAAATGAGTAGCTGATAATATTAATGTAAATGAAAATATTGTTAGTGAATTTTAAAAGGTTTATTATATATTATTATGTAAATTATTTAAACCATTTTATGTAATAATTAAAATAGATCTATAAATACTTGATGAATCTAGATAGTCAAGTATAGAATCAAGTACAAAAGCTTAACAGAGTCATTAGGGAGTCAGTGTGACATTTAGATACAGTTTTTAGTAGTTGGATAGAGGTGTATAAATTTTCATAGTTTAATAATATTCCTCATATAAATACATTTTATTTATTTACCCTTCTTGGGTTTGAGAAAACTAGATATCCTTTCTTTTATCTTATAACCCTAACTTAGGGTTAGAAGATAAAAGAAAGGATATCTATAGTTTGAACCATGGAAACCCCATGATTTTTGGTGATTAATTATAAAACCATTTAAATGAAAATATTTTGAGACTTTTATTCTGGTCTAGTTCATATCCATATGAAAATAAGAGACTGTAGGTCCAAAACCTAAATAGAGTCCTAATAGGGGTAACTAGAGAGAAAATAAAGCCTAGAAAAGTGACTTAAAGGTTGAATAAAGAATTGAAACTTTGAGGATAGAAAAATAATGATAAATTGTATCTTAAAAAGTTTTTTTTTCCCCCAATGTCCTTATAATTTCATCCAAGCAAGATTTCTATTAAAAAAAGTCTACAAAAACTAGTCAAAGAGTAGATAGACTTATGTAGAAGTGAGTTATGTCTTTATAGAAGGTTTTCAATTGAACAAGGGGTACTAAATGAATTTAGTTAGCATGTTTGAAGTATAAATAATCATAAAATAATCAAAGGAAATCAAGAACCATTTAGTGCAGATTGCAACCCTTAGCCATTGATGAAGGAAGTGATTCATTGAACAAGACAAAGATAGAGAAATATTATATAACTTCTACATAATTCTGGTATCAAAGCTAGGTTAGATCAGTGGGAAGTATATAAATAAGGTGGTAAAAAAATTAAGCTACACATTTGTTTACATTTTCATGATTTGTAGTTAATTAAGTTTAATGAAAGTATGATAAAGGTTGTTTGAAGATACTGCTCAAAGAAGATTGAAGCTATTTACAAGAATTTGTCCAGTAGTTTGATAGGCAAGAGAGGCTTGAAGAGAGAGAAATAGCTAAATAATATCATTGATATAAGGATATATCTTGGATGAGGATGGAGCAAGGTGAAAAATACTTGCTTAAGGTGAATCAAGGTGAAAAATATTTACTTAGAAGAGTACAACTACCCAATATGAAGGACCATATGAGAAAAGAAGAGACATGTAAGATACTATTAGATGAACATATATAATTATTGTTTTCAAGTTTGTAAAATCACTTTTCATGAATACAAAACAAAGATGCTTTGATCTTATCAAAATTTTCAATAGCTTATTAAGGATCATAATTTTGATACCATTTATGTCCATAGTCTAGAAGCATGTTTTTAAACTAGGTTAATTTTTATTCCAAAAAGGTTATGTCATGCACTTGCCAGATAAGATCACACTTTTGAAAATTCTCTATGGAATTCTCCACACATTGATACTCTATAAATTTTAGTGTCATATCATAATATATAGTGAGTGATAGAGGTTATTACAATGGTTGTTGTTGAAAAGGAATTTCAGTCCCTCATGTACCTTATGGGGGAGGTCCACCACTAATTCATGCACCTACTTCAAATCCTCTAGCTGAACCATCATTGATTCCTCCTCTTTCACCCCCCCCAATACAAAAAATAAGTGCAAATACATTATATGCTGAGGTAGGTTGAGTAACTATAATCAAGACAATAATTTACCCAATAGTTATGCTTGGTCTACTAGGCATTCCAAATTGGGCCATAGAATAATTATGTAAAGGAAAAGAAATAGATAATAAACTACTATCTAAAACTTGTTCTAGAAATATTTCTCATAGGTTTTATTTATGACTCTACACTATTTTTATCTCAATTATATAAAAATATACTATCTAAAAAACATGAGCTCATGCTATGGGTGGGGAATTGGGCATGTCCAAATTAGGGTCTTTAGTTAGCATTACCTAAATTGCTTATCCCATGCATACTTGATCTGGCATCAACTACATACGTATGGTTATGGAGTCATCTTTACACTCTTATGCTTCTATATAGATCCTTAAAACACTTCTTGAGTCATCTTGTCCCCTTTCTAGACCACTTCCACTCATAATTGTTGGAAATATTATCATTGATGTCAAAGGTCTAGCATTGTTGGTGAAAAAGGCCCTATATAATTTATTATCGAAATGTGTTTTTAACATTCATATTTTGGCTAAATGTGTTGATATTTTTTAATATTAATGAATATATTTTTGGCTTTATAAAGTCAAAAAAAGGGTCCATGAGGAAGTCAAAGAGTCATGAAGAAATTACAAAAGAGATAGAGGACGTATTTTCCCATGAAGGGCCACCTTGAGGAATTTGAAGGGTCACCAAGTAAATAAAAAAGAGTAGGGGTAAATTTTTCCATGAAGAGTCATCTTAAGGAAATCAAAAGGTCACCAACATAAATACAAAAGGGGAAAGGACACATTTTCTCATGAAGGGTCACTATGTGACATTTTAAATGAAAGGATTCGAATGGCCATGCAATTTTGGTGCCATTTTCCATGAGGAGTGAAGGTCAAAAAGGGTGAATGCCAAAGGTATTTTAGAAATCTATATATAAAGGCTTGAGAAGCCATTTGAAATATTCAAGAGAGTGCATGGTTTTAATTATTTTATATAAGAATAAAGGAGATAATAGAAAGATATATTATAGAGTTCTATCATTTGTTGAGAAAGAAACACTGAGAGATAGTTGTGTTTTATAAATAATAGGGGTTGGTTCCCTTGTGGGTTGGTTCTCAAAAATCAATATAAGGGGTTAGTGTTCTTATGGGTTAGTTCTCATAAATTTGTATTGTGTTGGTACTTGACAAAGTAGTTGGTGCTCCTGCATATTGGTGCTTACAAACTTTGTAATTTTAGTTGGTGCTCATTCATATACTTGAGATTATTCTCCATGGTTTTTACCACATTGAGTTTCCTCATAAAAATTCTCTCTCTCTCTCTCTCTCTCTCTCTCTCTCTCTCTCTCTCTCTCTCTCTCTCTCTCTCTCTCTCTCTCTCTCTCTCTCTCTCTCTCTCTCTCTCTCTCTCTCTCTCTCTCTCTCTCATGTGGTGCATGTTATTGTTTCAATTTTATTGCATATCTTGAATGTATGGTGAAGTGGAGTTTAATTAAGTAAATTTTTTATAAGATATATGATATACTGATTCACCCCCCTCTCAATACATCCCATGCTTAACAATTGGTATCAAGTTAGGTTCTTTTTAAAAGAGTTTAATGGCTTGAAGGTAGATCAAGGAAAGCATGATGGATGGATCACATCAAGGTTTTTATATAAATAAGACACCTTTATTTGATGGGATAGATTATGCCTTTTGGAGAATAATTATGAGGACTTACTTGATGTCCCTTAGATTTGACATTTGGAAAATAGTGGTGGAGGAACACGAAGAGCCACAAACACTTGTAACTACTTTGATATAAAGGAAGGAAAGTAAAAATAATGTTAAAGATTTAAATGCTATTTCATGTGGTTTATGTGAATTAGAATTTGTTAAAGTTATGCAATGAAAATTTTATCATGAGACTTGGGTAAAGCTTGAGAATATTTACAAAGGTGATGGAAAGGTTAAACAAGTTAAGATCCAAAATTTTGGAAGATAATTTGAGAGTTTGAAGATGGAAGAGGAAGAAAACATAGCAAGTTATATTTTGTAGGTTGATCAAATATTTAATTAGATTCATGGCCTATGAAAATATTTAGAAGAATCAGCGGTGGTACAAAATTTTTTGAGACCTCTACCAATGAGATATGAGGAAAAGGTTTTGGCAATCAAGGAGATGAAAAATCTATCCAAGCTAAAAATGGATGAACTACATGGTATTATTATGACATATGAGATGTGGACCAAAAAAGAGAAACCCTCAAAGAGGGAAGATGGTTTCAAGACATCAAAGAAAGACAAGGCTAAAATTCAAGAATCAAGTGATAGCTCTAGTGATGAGGAAGATGACAAAGGAGCTATATTCATTTTTAAGCTGAAAAAAGGCATAGGTAAATATCAAGAAAAAATACCATTTAAATGTTTTAAATGTGGTAAGACTAGAGATTTTCTAGCTAAATATCCATATAAGAATAATGGTGACAATCAAGAAAGAAATTCTACATACAAGAAGAACTTCAAAGGCAAATTCAAGAAGGGATGTGGGAAAAAGAGTTTATATTCTAAAGATCCTAGCTCAATCGAAGATAGTAAAGTCAGTGACTTAGATGAAAAGGAGATTTTATTCATGAACATACATGAATATGCCTCCATAAGTAAAAGTATAGATGATCAAGAAGAACATGATGAAGCTGAGGTGAATCTAGAAGGAGAACTCATTTGTGCCTTAAAAGAATTACAAGATCTTGAGTAGAAGAATTGAAGATTGAAGTTCTTGATCAAGAAAAATTAAAAGGAATCAAAGGAAATAATTGAAGATCTACAAGCACACATTGAAGAAGCCAAAAACAATGAAGAAGATATAACATCTTAGTTTTAAAAAGTAAGTGAAGAATGTGAAAGGTATGTTGTTGAAATTGCCTCTTTAAAAGTAGATCTTGAGAAAATAAATAAAATAGTCAACGATAAAGTAGTCAATGATTCAAAATTTGATAATAATACTAATATGTTGATTAAGATATCATAAAGTCAAAATTCAATATCAAATAAGATAGGTATCATATTTGAAAGGAAAAAGAGCTATGCTGAAGCTCTTACAAAAGAAGAAACAAAATGGGAAGAAGTCAAGAATGAGAAGGACAACTCAAACAATGAAGGTTGGAAGGACCAGAGATACAAAATAAAATTAGGTAAAAGATACACAAATCATAATAGGTTCTATTTTCATGGTTATTAGTTTTTTTGTAATGGTTATGGTCATAAGAAAATAGAATGTTAGAAAAGAGCTAACAATTTTAGAAATAAAGAGAAGGAAACTCATGTAGATTCAAGCAGAAGCCACAACTCTTTTGTTCCTCTATTAGGCTTTGATGAAGAGGCCATAATATGTTACAAGTGAAATAATTTTAGATACCTAGAATGGTATTGTATAAGAATGTTTGACTCAGTTAAGAAGGACCAAATTTTCCAGGATCCATTCATCAAGAAGAAAATTCAAATAGGTTCATGGTAGAAGAAACAACTTGAAAAGTCTATGTTAGCCTTGATAGCTTTGCATGCAATAAATGAAGAAAATCCATGGTTCATTGATAGCATATGTTTAAGGCACATGATAGGAGATAAGAATAAGTTAATAAATATAAAGAAGATCAATGGTGGCATAGTAAAATTTGGAGACAATACCACTAATAGAATAGCCAAAAAAGGTACATTAAGTTTGGATAATGGTAGAAGTAAGATTGAAAATGTTTTGTATGTATAAGGTCTTAAGCATAATCTGTTGAGTGTAAGTCAAATGTGTGATCAGGAATACACACTAAATTTTTATACAAAAGGTTTTGAAATTAGGATAAAATATTCAAACATGTTAATTGTAGCTGCTCAGAGGATATGCAACAATTTGTATATGTTATCAGATATCAAAGGTCAAAAATGTTTTTGTGTCATGTTGAGGAAAGTTTTCTATGGCATAGGAGAATGGGGCACATAAATTTTGACAATCTTGTCAACATAAGAAATAAGTAGTTAGAGATATTCCAAATATTGCAAAGCCCTTCAAGATGCTTTATGAACCATGTCAACATGAGAAGCAAGTCAGAAGATAGTTCAAAACAAAAGAATATTCAACCACTCAGATGTTAGAGCTTGTTCACATTGATTTTTGTGAACCTATGAGAACTCAAAGTAATCAAGGTGATAAATATTTCATGTTGCTTATTGATGATTTTACATGTATGACTCAGGTGATATATTTCAAGAAAAAATTAGAAGCCTTCGGCCACTTTAAAGTATTCAAGGATTTTGTTGAGATTGAAATTAATTTGAATATTTAGTGCCTAAGATCAAATAGAGGAAGATAATTCATGTCAGATGAATTTATTGAGTATTATGAAGACCATGGGATAAAGAGACATTATTCAGTAGCTAGAACTCCATAGAAAAATAGAGTAGTTGAGCAAAAAAATAGAATAGTTTAGGAGATGGTGAGGATCATGCTAAATAAATCCAAGATACTACATAAATATTAGATATAAGTAGTAGGTAAAATAGTGAATATTAAGAATACATAATTGTTGAGAGTTAACAGTGATAATACTCCCTATGAGCTATGGAAAGACAAACCAACTATAATTGATTACTTTTGAGTTTTTGGCAGCAAAAGCTTCATAAAGAGAATTGATTGAAAGTTGGGTAAGTTTGAATATAGAATAGATGAAGTTATATTTATTGGATATTATTTGAAAATTAAAGCTTATAAATGTTATAACAAAATAAACAAGAATATTTTTGAAAGTGCAAGTGTCGGG
The DNA here is from genome assembly GCA_037957365.1 of Torreya grandis. Classification (NCBI taxonomy): domain Eukaryota; kingdom Viridiplantae; phylum Streptophyta; class Pinopsida; order Cupressales; family Taxaceae; genus Torreya; species Torreya grandis. The sequence continues at coordinate 850,353 of JARHVA010006324.1, forward strand.
ATAGATGAAGATGTAACACAAAGAGCTAGTGATCTAGTGACACTCCTAAAATCATTAAAGGAGAAGATTTTGAAGAATCAGATGAGGATGAGAAGAAGGAGAAAAAGGACACCAAGACCCAATCTAAATATGTTCATAGAAATGATAGGACCAAAGTTTCCCAAAGTTCTGACACAACTTGTCAAATTTAAGAGCACACAAGATTACCAATGTATAAGCAACTTAAACATGTGGAAATACCCAAAAGAACAAATAACTATCAATGAGAAATAACACAGAATATGAGGGGCAACACACAATTGTATTCAACTCATTACAAAGGAAATTACAATAAAGAGATCACACTCTTCTTCCACCTCTACAAGGCCTTCCACACCTCAAGGGCTCCAAGTAATCTTCCTTCTTGAGTAATCTTCTCGCATAGGTCACAACACACAGCTAACACAAGCTGTTGTTCACCTCATTATACATCCAGTACAATTGAGTACAAATCGGTACTCCAAGTAGATCTAACCATGATCCTTCTCCTGATGTATTGTTGTCACCTTGGATCTTGCTCCCCCGTTGATCTCCTTTCTGACCCTCACATTTACATATCCCAACAGACCAACCCTAATCTTACTTATCACATGTAGATCTCCACCATGATCCTGCAACACCCTGCATATCAAACCTGATCTTACATACATGGGGAATCCTACTTGATTCCACCATGGGAAGAACTCTCTAAGTTCCACACTTGGGTTCTGCAAGTTCAACACTTAACAATACAACCCATGAGTCTATTATATAGATCTCATGCATACACTAATTAGACTTGCGGCTCAAGACTTCGAACTAGTCTTTATCATGCAAACTCCACATTCACTTAACTGACTATTCGTCAATAGTAGTTCTGACCACCATAGGCGACCGACGTCAGTCCCTGCCTAACTAGAGGTGAGCAACGCCAGCTGATCTCCTGCTAATGCCGGTTTCCTCTACGCTTCCCCTGACCGACATCAGTTGTGGCCTACCAACGTCGGTGACTGTCATGCTCAGAAACCTCCCTATTTACCTAAGGTGAAGCTTTTAGCTCCACACCCTAATAATCTCCCACTTGGAGATAAACAACTGCACCCGTACCTATACTAGTACTTTGTCTATTCTGCATCCTAGCTTGTATTCCTCTCCAAGCTCCCACTTGAAGACAACCCACCACACTCCCTGTGGTGCTACACCTATGTCTAAATTTCTCCATTCTTTTGCCTTGCTATACTCCCACTCAAACAATAACCCCTGTGAGTAACTTGTAATCAAAAACACTTAACAGATCTGAACCACCTATTCGTCAAGCTTGCTCTGAGAATGTCCAGCCTCACTCTGATACCATTTGACAGGACCAAATTTTCCCAAAGTTTTGACACAACTTGTCAGATTTAAGAGCACACATGATTACCAATGTATAAGCAACTTAAACATGTGGAAATACCCAGAAGAACAAATAACTATCAATGAGAAATAACACATAATATGAGAGGCAACACACAATTGTATTCAACTCATTATAAAGGAAATTAAAATAAAGAGATCACACTCTTCTTCCACCTGTACAAGGCCTTCCACACCTCAAGGGCTCCAAGTAATCTTCCTTCTTGAGTAATCTTCTCTCATAGGTCACAACACACAGCTAACACAAGTTGTTGTTCACCTCATTGTACATCTAGTATAATTGAGTATGAACCGGTACTCCAAGTAGATCTAACCATGATCCTGCTCCTGATGTATTGCTGTCACCTTGGATCTTGCTCCCTCATTGATCTCCTTTCTGACCCTCGCATTCACACATCCCAACAGACCAACCCTGATCTTACTTATCACATGTATATCTCCACCATGATCCTACAACACCCTACATATCAAACCTGATCTTACATACATGGGGAATCCTACATGATTCCACCATGGGAAGAACTCTCCAAGTTCCACACTTGGGTTTTGTAAGTTTAACACTTAAAAATACATCCCATGAGTTTATTATATAGATCTCATGCATACACTAATTAGACTTGTGGCTCAAGACTTCAAACTGGTCTTTATCATGCAAACTTTGTGTTCACTTAACTGACTGTTTGTCAACAATAGTTCTGACTGACACAAGTGACTGACGTTAGTCCCTGCCTGACTAGAGGTGACTGATGCCAGCTGATCTCCTGCCGATGCCAGTTTCCTCTGTGCTTCCCCTGACTGACATCAGTTGTGGCCTGCCGACGCCAGCGACTGTCATGCTCAAAAACCTCCCTGTTTGCCTAAGGTGAAGCTTTTAGCTCCACACCCTAACAAGAAATCATAATAAGAGTGACATCATCAAGAATATAAATGAAAGAGTTCACACTAGAAGTATAATGGTAAGTGAATCTGAGCAAGTTAATTTCTCTTTGTTATCCAAAATTCAACCTAATTTTTTTTTAGAAGCTAGACATGATGAGAATTAGGTTAAGGAAATTGATTAATAATAAATCAAATAGAAAATAATGATACTTGGGAATTAGTGCCTAGACCAAAAGATGAAAATGTGATAGAAATAAAATGGGTATATAGAAATAAGTTGAATGAAGATTGTGAAGTTACTAAGAATAAAGAAAGGTTATCATGTAAAGGATATACTGAAATTGAGGACATAGATTTTGAAGAATATTTTAAACTAGTGGTAAGGCTAGAGTCTATTAGAATGTTTCTTGCATATGTAGTGTTTAAGAATTTCAAAGTGTTTCAGATAGATGTCAAGTTTGCCTTCCTCAATAAGAATCTAGAAGAGGAGGTCTATATTGAGTAGCATGAGAGATTTATTCTCTAAAATGATAGTAGCCATGTATGTAGATTAAAGAAAGCACTGTATAGATTTAAATAAGCTCCTAGAGCTTGGTATGAAATACTTAATAAGTACCTAGAAGATAAAGGTTTCAAGAGAGGTTTTGCTGACAACAATCTCTACATCAAAGTAGAAGGTGAGAACTAGTTGATTGTTGTGGTACATGTTGATGACATAATATTTAGAGGAAACATCAAAAATATGAAAAAATAATTTTTTGATAATATGTAATAATAATTTGAGATGTCTATGCTTGGAGAATTGCCATTTTTCTTAAGGTTTCAAATATTTCAATAAAAAAAGGAATTTTCATATCTCAAAATAAATATGCCTAGGAGATGTTGAAAATTTTTTGGTTTTGAGGATTATGCACCAGTTGGTACACTAATGGGTACAAGAAACAAGGTAAGGATAAATATTCACCTGTTATAGATCAATATTTGTATAGATCTATGATTGGTAGTTTTTTATATTTAACAACATCAAGTCTAGACATCAAACATGCAGTAGGCATGGTTACGAGATATTAATCAGCTCTGAAGGAGAGTCATGTTCAGTTGGTGAAAAGAATATTCAAATATGTCAAGAGGACATTGTATTATAGATTATGGTATCCCATAGGTAGAGATTTCACTTTGGTCGCATATAAAAATTTAGATTGGGTAGGTTATTTAAATGATAAAAAGAGTACAAGTGGAGGATCTTTCTTTCTCACTGATAGCTTAGTATCTTGGCTAAGCAAGAAGCATAACTTAGGATCATTTTTTATAATTAAATAAAAATATATTATAGTGGTGTTGTGCTATACTCAAGTACTTTGGATGAAGAAAACTTTAGAAGACATCAAGGTAAGAAAAAATGATGAAACTATATCTATTTTTTCTGACAACAAAAGTGTTATTAATATTGCTAAGAATCTAGTGATGCATTCAAGAACAAAACATATTCCTATCAGATATATATTTTTGAGAGAGCAGGTGGAAAATCAATAGGTTAAAATGGAATATATCAATACTATATAACAAAATGTATATATTTTTATGAAGGCACTACCAAGAGACACATTCAAGTATATGTGGGAGAAGTTGGGAGTAATTTATTTTACTTCCTACCATTGAGGATCAACATTAGTTTAGGGGGAGATAAGTTTTATCTATAGGATAGACCCTTCTCCATTTATGTAAAAGTGGGAGAAGAATAAGAATAGGTACAAGAATAGGTATAATTTACTATAATAAGGGGGAGTTACTATATGTTTTTTACATGGTAGTATGTGTAGGTTGGCATGTGTAGTACAATTTTTAGGATGTGGTAGTTATAGTTTGAGGTTTCCATCAATGATAAAGGGGGATATTGTTAGAAATATTGTTATTGATGTCAAAGGTCTAGAACTATTGGTGACAAAGACCCCATAGCATTTATTGTCTAAATGTGTTGATATTTTATTTAATATTAATGAATATATTTTTGGTTGCATAAATCAAAAAGAGGGCCCATAAATAAGTCAAATAGTCATGAGGAATAGACAAAAGAGGTAAATGAAGCATTTTCCCATGAAGGGTCACCTTGAGGAATTTGAAGGGTCACTAAGTAAAGACAAAAGAGGAAGGGTGAATTTTTCCATGAAGAGTCACCTTAAGGAATTAAAAAGGCCACAAAGATAAAGACAAAAGTGAAAAGGATGCATTTCCTCATGAAGGGTCACCCTATGACATTTCAAATGAAAGGATTCGAAGGGTCATGCAAGTTTGGTGCCATTTTCCATGAGGAGTGAAGGGTCACAAAGGGTTAATGCCAAAGGTCTTTTGGAAAGCTATAAATAAAGGCTTAAGAAGCCATTTGAAATATACAAAAGATTGCATGGTTTGTAATTTTTTTATACAATAAAAGAGGAGATAACAAAAAGAGATATTGTAGAGTTCTATCATTTGTTGAGAAATCAACATTCAGAGATAGTTGTGTTTTATACACAAGAGGAGTTATTGCTCCTATGGTTTGGTGCTCACAAATATTTTTAAGGGGTTGGTGTTCTTGTGGATTGGTGATACTTCAAGTTGGTGCTTGAAAAATTTGTAATTTGAGTTGGTGCTCATTCATATATTTGAGATTGTTTTCAATGGTTTTTCCCAAATTGGGTTTTCACATATAAATATACTCTCTCTCTCTCTCTCTCTCTCTCTCTCTCTCTCTCTCTCTCTCTCTCTCTCTCTCTCTCTCTCTCTCTCTCTCTCTCTCTCTCTCTCATCTCTCTCTCTCTCTCTCTCTCATGTGGTGCATGTTATTGTTTAAATTTTATTGCATATCTTAAATGTATAGTTAAGTGGAGTTTGATTAAGTAAAATTTTTATAAGATATATGATATATTGATTCAACCCCCCTCTTATTATATCTCATTCTTAACAATAATTATTTATTGAGCTTTGTCATACTTGCGCTTCTAAAATTCTTGCTAATTGGATACCATACTAAACCAAAAAATTATACTTCAAAAATTCCCCATCATTTCCCCACCAATGATATTGTTCATGTGAGAAAGAGTTTAGCATTACATGAAAAAAGTCTGAAGTCCCAAATATAGAAAGAGCTTCTTAACCTCTAATGGAAAGTGTATGATATATTTACCTAATGATTCTTAGAAGAAGTGAAAATAAGCTTCATTGAGATAATAATATGTCGATACTACATATTTCAAGTTTTAAATATTTAAAAAATCATGCCACCAAAAATCAACAACATGCATCCAAGGCACTACTAAGTGTGATAAAGTGGACTGACATTGTAGTGTCCAAGTTATCTTTTATTGATGGTTTGTCAACTTGTCTTGAGCATAAGCTTAAATCCAAATATGAAGGTGAATAGGTACACCTATAAATAATGTCTCATACAATTATTTCTATAGATTCTATTCAAACCACATAGGTATGGAGATTCTTAGTTCAAGAAATGGTATTGCAAAACTATCTTCAATGCTAGTAACCCATCAGTTAATATTTTCAAGGAATAGTCATTTAGAGCATCTTCCACCATCATTTAGGCAAGAGATATAGGTCATAAAATTATAACTAAAATTTTAGGTTTCTTTTTGTTACTCAAGCATAAATTCCTTTGGGCAATGCATTGATGTGACTAAGAGTTGAATGTGTTGGATTTTCACAAAATAATGAGTTATTACATACTCCCCCAAAACATGTAATGAGGCATTGATTCCCATGGGTTTTGTCATGTGAGGGTGGGATAAAAGATAGGAGTGATCCAAAAAATATACATTAATTTTCTCATTTTATATTCCATTGTAACACATGTTCATTACTTAATGATTAAAAATAAAAAAGGCATAAATGGTAACTATGAATGTTACTTCAATTAACTGAATAGTAACATACAAGATAAATCAAAAAATTATCTCCATAGTTATTTGAAAAATAATATTAAGGAAACATAAGTTCCATTCATCATATTGATAAGTGATATTCAAATATTACATAATTATAATGTATAATTCAACTCACTCATATAACTATGTCAATACTATCCAGCTGAGTATAATAAAAACAAAAGTAACAACCTTACAAAGTTTAATCCATGGGTATTTATTCTTGGTTTTCCCTAAAAAATTAATTATAAACATAATTACACTTATGGTGGCTCACCAATGATCATCAACACACTTGATTCATGGTGGCCAATTTTACTGATTTCTTAAGGACACAGTCCTTGGTGCCCCTATATTCTCTCTTCAATGTTGGATCCTTTTCACCGAGTGCCTATATTACTATGGGACAGTGTTGGATTCATACTTCACTTAGTATTTTTCATCCATGCAAACCAATCCTTAACTAGATATTTCTTCTCACATGTTCCCCAAGTTTTCTGTTAAGTTTTGAGTCCTTCATTCTCTATCTCTTTATTTTTCATGCACATTTAATATGACTTGGTACTTTCCCACCATGGACTCCCATACCATGGTATTTTTCACCTTGCCTCTCCACTCCTTTCCAAATAATACTTATCCAAAATTTGGGGCCCAATAGAGGAATAAAAAGTGTTATACATTCCCTTTGAAATTGTTTAGTAACAAGAAGCATCTTAGATTGGTTAGTCAAAAAGTATATTCTACTAAGGAGAGATAATCATTATTCATTATTAATATAGAAATTAATTTTATAAAAATATATAGCCAATTTCATTTAATGATTTTAAAACATATTACATATATTAGGAAATAAACATTCAACCATGAAAATCATATCTTGAATCATAAAATATACATTATAAAAATCCATTATACAAAAATGAGAAAGAATGAAGATAGATAGCCTACATTATATTATTTATGGTTCACTACTTATGTAATTTCCATGGAATTATGTATAGTTTATCACTAACTACTTGAATTCACAAAAAAATGTCATAATATTATAGGATTCTTTCGGTAAATGTTTAAGCACCTGAAATAATCATTATTATCCAATGTCAATGAGTACTATATTGATTGATTTTATCAATTTTTTTGGCATATATTAGTATACCTACTGATCTAGATGAATTATATGTGATTTATTAAGCTTGGTATTGATCATAGCTCTTAACTTTGTCTTTCCTTTCCATGAAAGCAATGATCCAATTTTAACACATGATTAATCTAAAAAAAGTGGTTAATTATTTTTTGGATAACCCTAACTCTCCTCATTAAGTGATTAAGCATTGCATAGATTTGCATAATATTTATAGATCTCAAACCATATGTATTTATCCAACTTTCATGTACATGTGATCAATTATGATCCACTATAATGTAATTAAATTAGTTTAATTTTGACACTTGATAACATGGAACTTTGAAATTTTATTTTTATTTACACTTGCCTTTGGTTCTTTTTCCTTTGATGGGTATTTAGATATAACTAATTTTTGATAGTGTCTTAATGATGTGAAAATGCATTTATCAAATTTTAAGTGGTTATTAATGTAATTTCCAAGTGAATAATACCTTATGATTTTATTGTATTATTCGATGATTATTTGATATTTCTCTCCATAACAAACATAGAAAACATGCGTAGGTAACCCAATGGATACATTTAAATTTTCAAAAATAGTCATTGAGGGTCTTAAAATACCACAATTAAATGTGGACTCTTATAATAACTACTAGTGCCTAAATATTATTAACAATGTCCAAAAATGGAAAAATATTATTCTAGAATATGACAGAATATTACATAAGATTATAGAGAATTATTTAAAATGCTATGGAGATTTTGAAAATGAATGAAATAAAATTGAGTTGACCAAGTCAATATATAAATAAATAAATAAATAAATAAGGCAGAATGTGATCAATATTCAAATGTTTATGCAAAATTCATTTATGTAAAAGATATGTCAAAATTATTATTTTCAAGTGTCTAATACCAAATTTTGGTGTTTATATAAGACAAATTTTTAAAATTATATAATTTTATATATTTTACAAAGAATTCCTTCAATCACAAAGACACTAAAACAATGGGTAAGGCTTTCATATCATGTGTTTTTAAAAACATACGATGCGATTTTTGGGTTAGATTACCCATATTTCATCACTAATTCAGTAAATCACTCAATCATTTCCATCATGGATGCACTTTGGGCCAATTTTATCCACATTAACCAAACTAGGAATGTTTAACCTTTTTTATATGTTTGGTTTAGGTTTAAAGGATAGAATAACCTATATACAAGGATGATTAAAATTATTATAGAGTAGGCCAATTAATTGAAAACTCAAATAGGTGAATATTATAAATTAAAATGTTGAGTTATGTTAAATATATAAAGTATATTAAAAATAGTGGTTTGATTGAATTAACACTAAGAATAGATAATACTTATCTTATCTATAAATTCGTATGAATGTTTGATAAGTACAAAGGTGAAAACATGTACGGACAAGATCAAGATATAGTAATCATATTCTAGAAAGATTTTTTTGGAGGCTTAAAAACTTGTGTCAGCCTTGTGACACTTGTATCGATACAAATGTCTAGATATTTATGAAATTGTCCACTATGGAATATTTTTTGTATTCTAGAGTGACCACCTAGAGCTTTCTAGATTTTTCATCACCTTTTTAATAGATTTTATTTGTGTACACATGTTGTAGATGATTGTATGTGGATCAAACCCTATATCTTCACCTTAGGTATTTACATCTTGTCAAAAATGTATTAGTGGGCTCACAATGTTGAGTTGACCTCAAATACCCCTCTATCAATGAGAAATACCTATATATCCAATACTATAAGGAGGGCCCTATACATATATAGCTCTCCCCTAAATGTTGGCTTGTGTTTGTATAAGGTAATGCAATAATATATATTTTAAATTGATAAATACTACTCATGGCTTGTTATTTGGGTGCTTTAGACATGTAATATGATTATTTCTATGATTTTTATGAATATAGGGAAGAATAGGGTAGTATAACTCAATTGTTTAATCAATTGAGTTATTCTGAATAGGTGTTTGACTAGTATTTTCTAGATGGGTAATGAGGAGGCTTAGATTTGTATTTACACCACACATTTTTAAAATTATCTCATGGTAATATTTAGTAGGACAAATAGACCAACCCACCCATTAATGGGTCAATAGCAATTTTAGGTAAAAAAGGAAAGGATAAGAGTGCTTAGATGTTTCCATCATTAGGGTAGTTCAAATTTAATTTTAATGGTGCTTCCAAGGCTATCTATATCATCCATGATTGTAGTGGATCCTTGATCAAGGAAATTTCCCAAAAAAATTTAGATGGAATAAATAATGAAGTAGAAGCCAAAGCATTGGTTACTGGAATTGACCTTTCCATTCATTATAACATTGATAAGCTCATCATTAAAGGAGATTGTCATATTATAATTTTAGTGATTTTGAAAAAATCAACCACATCTTAGAAACTTGAAAATATTTTATTTAGTGTTTGGGGAAAATTTACCAATCTTTCCTCTTTAGAATTCAAACACTATTTCTATGAGGCTAATTCTATTATTGATTTCCATGCTAATTATGGAATCGATCAACTTGAAATAATAAAAATGGATAATATTCATGATACTTGGGGATATTTTTCATCCTTATCCTAAATCAATATGGGTTTTTTATTTTTTTAAAATTTGATTTCATAAATAAAAATGGAAATTTTGTTAAAAGAAGAAATTTTAAATTAAAAACAAATTTGAAATTTAGATATTGACTTTGATGTTTTTGGATGGGCAAAATATTTTTCAAAACATTTTTAATAATCAATTTCATTGATTATTTTTCCATAGAATCTCTTGTCATTATTTTCAATCATGTCACCTCATTATATTTTTAGAAGCATCTTTGTGGCATGTATGTCTCCTAGAGTGGAAATTAAGTGCATTAATAACAAGTATTTTGTATAATTTTCTATCAAGTGATGGATTTGCATCATTTACCTTCTCCCTTAGGATATGAGTAGTTAGTCATAGAGCTTTGGATTTTAGCATGGATCGAGGGGTATAACTAACATTAGAAACATTGACAGTGTATGTCAGTAGCATAGTAAGAGAAATGGTATTTATTAGAGGCATTACACAGGCAAAGGTTAATAATATCTTCTATATTCCATCTAAGGAAGTTTTTCAAGAAATTTCATCAATTTTGGGCAAGGATTAATTGGAGCAAAGCTTACATACTTGAGTCATTTCAGTATTGGTAGTAATGTTTTCCATGAATATCATGGATACTCTATTTGATGTAGAATTTGTTTCAAATTTTGTTATGTTCTTTGTCAAATCTAAACATCATCATGGTCTAGTGGAAGAAATTACAAATTTTGAGTTAGGCATCTACCTAAGCTCCCTTTCACTAGTTTAGATCATGTTGAATTATTTCCTCTTTCATATTTTAGAGCATTAAATATAAGATTCATGGTCCTTGTGGGTTATATAGAGGAGATTCATTAGAAGTTATGTTTTAATGACTCAATAAAGGGTCATTTCCTGTCTCTACCTCTCCTATCTCATCTAAAAATATCAATTATATAAATATATTGTTAGAAGGAGGCCAAGCATGAAAACAAATAGGTGGATGGATTCAAGCTTCTAGAGAAATTGGTGGCTTAGGGGAAAGGGTATCCACTCCCTCATGGTTGACAAAGACCTCATGTCAAGTTACTACAAAGGCCATGCAGGGTTGTTTAGACATCAATAAAGTGTCCACTTCTTTGGGTGGTTGTAATATAAAACATAAGGGATACAAATTGATAGTGGTAGGTTCATCATCTTCTATTGGATTTAATGACAAGGAAATCATAATTGTGGATGACTTGGAAGATAAGGTGGTTCATGAATAAACTTGGTTAAATAACTAGTTTTTGGTTTTCTTTCTCCATCTATTTTTTTGGGTGGCTTTTTGGCCCTTTTGGGCTTATCCCTTTATCTAGTAGTTGGGTTTTTTTTTTTTTTTTTTTTTTTTTTTTTTTTTTTTTTTTTTTTTTTTTTTTAATTGCTTGTTTTTGGCACACCACTTTGTTTATCTTTTCACTATTTATTACTTACAACTATGGTTCTTCATACTTAGCTAGTTTTTTGTATTGCCTTTTATTGTAGGGAAGAAAATTAAACCCCAATATTAATCCAAAAAAAATACAAATTTGCCAACCCATAGGATTTAAAATATTTTCAAATTAGATAAATTTTGAAGACTCGACACTTGATAAGAATCTAGGCACTTATGTCAATGCAAGTGTTTGTCAGTCTAGAAAGTTATTGATGATTTGAAACTAACAATGAAATTTATACATCAATTTTTAGGATTTTTATACAGTGTAGGAGATTTAGGTCATCATAAATGATATGGTTTCACTCTAAGATAAAAAATTAGGCATAATAACATGAAAAATGCAAGCTTTTGACAGTAGATATATATATAGTAATGGAGGGTAGATCCATAATATGTAACTTTCAAATATATAATACTTAGATGATATATAAATCATACTTATGTATCTACATCCCCCACCCCCTCTTTAATATAGTAATTCATAAGGTTTAAATTATTAGTTTAAGGGAAATAAATATTACCTAGGTGTGCATAACACATTTTTCATTTGTTTGAGACACTTTTAGTGTTTTTAAAGTTTATGACTTATAATTAGGAACATGTTACAACATTTATAAATGTATATAATATATAATTTTAAATAATTAATATTAATTTAATATAAAAAAAACTAAGGAAGTAGTACACATGTGTTTTGATGTAACCATGTTTTCCCCTTGGTGCTTTGACTTGGTAAATATGCTTCCTTATGAAGCATTCAAGTTGAGAGAGGTTCAAAATTTAACCTTGGAGTTTTGAAGAAGGATAGTATAAGGTAATCATACCCTTAATATGGTGCAAGGGTGATTTTTTACATGGGTATTAAGATCATTGAATCTCAATCACACAACTCAAGTGATAGTATAGTAAAAGGAGACAAATGTTGTAGACAAGAAAGGCCATTTAGGGTATAACTACCTCACCTAGAAAATGGAAGTAATTTTAGGCCATTTAGGGTGTTTAATATCAATTAAATTAAAAAATGGACCCAATTTATATACATAATAATGGCTCAAAATGATACTTCTGGGTGAAAATGATGCTTCTTGGTAAAGTATTATTACTTCTTAACAAATAAGTTTGAATAAGTTTTTATAATTATTCGTGCACTTTCATGGAATATGTACATCTAATGTGTCTCAAGCTAAATTATATATCAAAATGTATCCTTTTATTTATAATTATGATAATATTTGTCACAAATATAAAAAACTATCCAAAATCTATAAAAATTAGTTGAATGTATAGAATTCTAACCCAAGTGTATATCTAAATCATGTAAATTATAATGAAATGATAAATATATTAAGAATGATATAATTGTGTAGGTCTTGTCTCTATTACTATTGTGATCCTAATTGACCTAAATTTAATTGATTTGTGCTAATATAGACTAGTTGTGAACTATTTGAGACATATTTTGTTGTTTTATTGTGGTGTTATAGTTCTAGATCTACATTGATACATTTTCATTATAATTGATGAGATAATTATGGATTAAATTTTCATTATAACATTTGATATTATTGCTTAATATGTATTGATTCATTATTCATTTGGATGTATTATTTAAATTTATTTATTGAATTTATTATACTGAGAGGTCTAGATGTTGCTAATAGTCTATTTGTTGACTATAGGGAGAGGTACTTGAGCTAGATTGTGTTTGGACCCAAGCATTAGGAAAACATGGAGAAATAATATGAACAAATGAAACAATGAATTCTATTATAAATTTTGAGCTTGTTGATATTAATGATTTAGTATTATATTTTTATTATTTAACTATTTTGTGTTATCATTTTATGATTAATTTAAATATTAGTTGATTTGAGTCAATTTTTATATTTATGAAAACATAATTTTATTCAATATTACCATTCATGAGATTGTCATTGAGTAAGTCATAATCATTTGGTGACTATTATCTTATTATTGATATTATCATTTTTCATCATTTTAGTGTATTATGTTTTCATGGAATCCATGCTTGTTGACTTAGACAATCTATTTTGGTCACGTAATTGATCATATGATTTAACTATTACTTTGATTTTCAATGTCTTATTTCATTTTTTATTTGTCTTAAGGTTTTTTATTTAACATTTAAAATCAACCTTATATGCTTGTAGAATATATTAAATGCATTTTAACTTTATTTTATTTAAGGATTATGCACTAAGGGTTTGACCTTTGTTGAATAGAGATGGGGCTAGATCATCTCAGTCACATTCCCAATGTCAAAGAACTAGAAGAACTAAAGGAAGATTCCCTTGATACCCATATATTTTATGTTTCTAAAATCCCCAATTTTTTTGAATAAATTTCTAACTTCCTTGAATAAAGAGTATTCCCTATGCACTACCAATAATGAGACAAGAAGCAGTTTATCACTAGATTTTTCCTATATACCATTATAAATGGACTTTTATATCATTTGGGGAAGGATGAAGTATTTTTTAGGGTAATCCTAGAACATGAATGACCATATCTCTTAAAGGAGGCACATCAATAAATAACATGAGGACATTTTACTAAAGAATCTACTATAAGGAAATTTTTACAAGTGGTTTATGTTGAGGTATGTTCCTAGTGTTAGTATTAAGGCATTAATGTTTTCATTGATGTCAAAGTTAAATTGAATTCACTTCATATTAAAATTTAGAGTTGATGTCATGATTAGTGAAGCGGTGTAAGAAAAATAAGTCTTGTCTCTCTATTAAGAGAAAATTTTAGGGCAACACAGTATTTATACTAAGGTTTGATGACATTTCAATATCATATTAAAGATAAAAGGGAAGCATTTTGATTGAGCTCTAAGTGTTGAGGAGCATACAAGGTAAGCACATGGGTCAAATAGTCCATTGTATTATATATGAGGTCTTGGTAAATGGTTTTAATATGATAGAGCTCATAAATTATATTGAAGAGTAGTCTTGTCTTCATAGAATCATGTTTTGAGAATGACATCATTAAGAGCTAGCTTGTTTGTGTCTAAACTCTGAGTCCTTTGTATGTTGAGTAGCCTGGTCTACCTCTATGAAGAATGTGTATACATGAATCATGGTAAATATTTATGGATTGGGTTATTAAAGGCATAATAAAGTGTCCTAATCTTTTTTAAGAATGTTTAAGAGACAAAATTTCTTACTGTTTAGTTTCAATGTCTAGTTTTGAGACTTAACCTTCACTTGAAAGAATCTAGTGAAATGGCATAAGCCTAGTAGCATGATGAGTTAATCCTTACAAGGATTATATAACCAATTTTGGTATTATATGAGCCTAGTATAAGTCTATATGACATGAGGGTGGAGTGTTTAAGATAGTTCAAGGGGTTTCAAGGCATGATCTTATATTAAGTATGATTAAAAATATAAGGCTTGTGTACAAAGTGGCCTATAGTGACATAATGAGGGGTCAAGATAATTTTAAAAGGTGGTAGAGATATTTATATAATTTACAAATGTGTGATAGGTAATTTTAAGTATGTGGAAAAAGTTTGAATTCAATATATAAAGTATAAAGCATGTAGAAAAACTTAAAAGTGATGAGATTCCTAAATTGGCACATATAGGTGATTACTTGATTGAATCTAAAATTTCTAAAGCTATGTAACTCTAAAAATATTATCAAGATGTGTTTCTCACTAAATTTTTAGAGGTCAGAGTAGTTGATCCATATCTAGGTGAAATGCATATCAAACTCAAGGAATGTGCACTGCCCATAAAGAAACAACCATACAAGTTGAATCCAAACATGAAGTTGAAATTGAAGGCTAAAATTGATATAATTTAAGAATAATGTATACTAAATACCATATAAATGTTATAATAGGTTAGTCCCAGGGTATTTTAGCCTAGTAAAACATGGGAGATTGGAGTATGTGGTGATTATAAAATTATAAATGATGCATGTGTGAATGATCCATTTTTTATTCCCTTCATAGATGAAGTTTTGGAATCTATCATAGGTCATGAATTTTAGTCATTCATGGATGGATTGAGTGGATATCATCAATACCCATCATAGAAGAAGATAAAACTAAAATTAATTTTCCCATGGAATGGGGATCCTTTGTGTACAAAGTAATACCTTTTGGCCTCAAAAATGCACCTATAATTTTATCTCACATAGTGGTGAATGCATTAAAATATTTCATTCATTATTTTTTAGAATTTTATCTCAATGATTGTTAAGTATTTTCCTTATTTACAAAAAAAAATTCCAATCTTCACTTCATTAGAATGCTACCAAGCTCTATGCATTGCCCTGAATATAAAAAAATGTTTATTTTTTACACCTTTTGTTATCATACTAAGTCATGTTATGTATAGAAAAATATCTTTGGTTTACCAAGATAAAATTATAGTCATTCTAAGCATGCCTCCACCATTCAACTCCATAAAAGTGATATATTTTCCTATCCATATAGAGTACTATCAAAAGTTTATCAAGGGGTATCCATCCATTTCATCCCCATTAGAGTATTTACTAGACATAGCGACAAATTTATCTAGACTTATGAGTATCAATAAACCTTTATGAAAATGAAGCAATGACTAGTTATTGTGCCTATTCTCATCTTTCTAGGTTAGAGCAAGCCCTTTAATGTTCATGTTGATATTTTAGGTGTCATAATCATTATCATGCTTGTGCATCTATGAGAGGGTGGACTAGACCACCCCATACATTTTTCAAATTAAAATTTGTCTGATGTAGAAAATAACTACATGACAATTGAAATCAAAGCACTAGCTATAGTGTTCACACTACATATATTTTGACACATCTTCTTGCAACAAAAGTTGAAGTTATCATGGATCATCAATATTTGTACTACCTAATCAATAAATGCTTATAGGATGCATTTCTAGATGATTGATGCCATTTTAAGAATTCCAATTTTGTATTAATGTCAAGTTAGGTATAGAAAACGTGGGGCCAGATAATCTTAGTCACATTCCCATTGTTGAAAAACTAGAAGAACTAAAGGAAGATTCCCTTGATGCCCATATATTTTATGTTTCTGTAATCCCCAATTTTTTTGAATAAATTACTAACTTCCTCGAATAAAGAGTATTCCCTATGCACTACCAAGAATGAGACAAGAAGTAGTTTATCACTAGATTTTTGCTATATACCATTATAAATGGACTTTTATATCATTTAGGGAAGGATGAAGTATTTTTTAGGGTAATCCTAGAACATGAATGACCATAGATCTTATAGGAGACACATCAAGGAATAACAAGAGGACGTTTTACTTAAGAAGCTACTATAAGGAGATTGTTACAAGTGGTTTATGTTGAGGTATGTTCCTAGTATTGGTATTAAGGAATTAATGTTTTCATTGATGTCAAAGTTAAGTTTAATGCACATCATGTTAAAAATTAGAGTTGATGTCATGATTAGTGAAGTGGTTTAAGAAAAAAATCCTTGTCTCTCTATTGAGATAAAATTTTAAGGCAATATGGTATTGTTTCTAAGTTTTGATGACATTTCAATATCATATTCAAGATAAAAGGGAAGCATTTTGATTGAGCTCTAAGTGTTGAGGAGCATAAAATGTAAGCACATGGGTCAACAAGTCCATGGTATTATATATGAGGTCTTGGTAAATTTTTTTAATATGATATAGCTCACAAATTATATTGAAGAGTAGTATTGTCTTCAGAGAATCATGTTTTAAGAACGCCATCATTGAGAGCTAGCTTGTTTATGTCTAAACTCTGAGTCCTAGGTATGTTGAGTAGCTTGGTTTACCTCTATGAAGAAGGTGTATGTATGAATCATGGTAAATATTTATGAATTGGGTAGTAAAGGCATAATAAAGTGTCATAATATTTTTTAAAAATGTTTAAGAGACAAAATTTATTACTTATGAGTTTCAAGGTCTAGTTTTGAGACTAAACCTTTACTTGAAAGACCCTATTGAAATGGCATAGGCCCAGTAGCATGATGAGTTGATCCATACAATGATTATATAAGAAAGTTTGGTAGTATATTAACCTAGTATAATTCCATATGACATGATGGTGGAGTGTTTAAGATAGTTCAATGGGTTTTAAGGCATGATCTTAGTTTAAGTATGATTATAAGTATAAGGCCTATTTACAAAGTGACCTATAGTGACATAATGAGGGGTCAAGATAATTTAAAAATTTGGTAGAGATATTTAAATAATTTAATAATTTGTGATAGTTAATTTTAAGTATGTAGACAAATTTTTAAGTCAATATCTGAAGGAGAAATCATGAAAACCTATGATAAGGTCCCTTGTGTGCACATAATGAGGTTTTATAGACCCAAGAAGAGATTTATTATACTTGTTTGAATGTGAAAAATTTTAATTAGAGCCTAATAACTTGATGTAATTTTGGTAAGGTCCCTATATTTATTTATTTTTCATTGGTTTTGAAGATTAGGGGTAATCCTTTATGAATGATTGCTAAGAAATGAAACTAGTCAAAACCCTCTCAAAACCCTTGTAATGACTCGATATGAAAGATATAATTGGTTATGGCTCATAATTATATTTTTGAACTATTTGGGTGTTTTGAACATGTAAATGACTCTTTAAGGTTTCTCCAAGTGGTTTTGATTTGTCTAGACAATGAGTAGAAGTAATAGGAAAACCCTTATTTTTAGGGATTTTTATATAGGGGGAATGGTTGACCAAGTTAAAGCATGAAAATGGATGTATGATGATGTGTAATAAATATTTTTTATTCCTATTAAATATTATTAGTATGTTATAAGAATTTTTTTATAAACTAGTCATGTAAGTTTGCCTATTGCTAAATAAGCCTAATGAACAAAATAGTGACAAAACTAGGTGAGAATGAGATTAGGGATTAGTTATAAAGGAATATAGATGGATCCTAATGCATTTTTTAATTATTAAATTCCTATCCATCATATCCTCTTTATTTATAAGTGTTAATTATTCCTATACTCAAGAAAAAAGTTGTTATCAAACTGGTATATCTAACATAGTGAAGTCTGTGTAGAGTGAAGTAGTGAGATTGGTCTCTAAGACCAATATTGATATATAAAAATGAAAAATATATTTTTATATATTATATAAGGATTATAATTTTTTATAAAAAACTATTTTAATATCACATAAGTGTTCCCACATGTGTTCTAAGAGTTGATTTTCTTGACTATGTTTTCTGATGCTACAAACAACATTTTGTGCGTATGTGAAAATGATGTTTCAAAGTCATTTATAAATAAGGTGAAGGATAAAATTATTTTTAATGTGTTATATATATAATATTATCATTTAATGTATTTTTATTCATTTTAAGTCCCTATTTAAGTTTTAAGAGTGAAATGATTTTGATTGTTTGTTGATAGTGTTTGGTGATTCTGAGTAAGCCTTTAAGAGGAGTGTTCCTAAGGATTTTTGGCATGTGTGGTGAATATAAAATAATTTGGGTAAGTATCTTAGGACATAAATATATGATAAATATTATTTAATGTGTCTTTTATATGTCAAATTTGTGTATATTGTTCATATTTTCAAGATAGATTTTTTCGTAGTAAGAAGGCATATTAGCGAGTAGACCTAATTGGATGGTTCAAGGAGTGAAAAGATCCAAATGGTGTTGGGTAAATAAGGAGATATAAGGATAAGTATATTGAAGTGACATTTTAAGTTTTTAATCCATTGGTTAAGGCTTAGAGTGTTCAAAGTAAGTCCAAGTGGAACGTGTGCTTAGGGAAGGCCTAATTGCATTAGGTCTCTATTAGGCCTAATGGTGGTTTAGCCCTTAAGGGTAATAATCAAAATATGATTTTTTTTCACTTATTAAAAATGTGTATTTATCTATTTAAATCACAATCAAATTATAGTGAGGTCCTTATCTTGCTATGATGGGTATGTTAAAGAATCAAGTATAAAGTCAAGGCCTAATAAGCCTATTTTGAGTAGTTAGAGAATTGTGATATTGAGAAAAGAATATATATTTTTGGATAAAATTTTAAGGAATTATATATAATAATATATCTGATATTCACCTTACATAAATATCTGACTATGTTTCTACAAGTGTTGAGAAAGGTCATTGGACCTAATTCTGCCAAGGAGAGAGCTAATTGAATGAGAAGGGCTAATAGGTTATTTGAGTAAGAAATAAGTGTGAGAAGAGAAAAAAAAGGAAATCATATTTATTTAATAAATAAATAGGTGTTCAATGGTGATTATATATTCAAGGTATCTAAGTTTGTGCTTGGTTGTTTAGGGGGTTTGATACTCCTTACAGGTTGAAGCTTGCTAAATACAGTAGTTAAATTGATGCTTGACTAAGTGAGGGGTTGGTGATCCTTATGGGGTTGGTGCCTCACTAAAATTTTGATTAATTAATTTTAGTATAGTATTCCAAGTTGTGAATTAGTGGTTTTTATCCCCTAGAGTTTCTCCCACATATATCCCATGTTATTATATTGTTTACTTGCATAGATGCTTAAGTGTGAATTAATTGGTGTATGTAAGTGAATGAATGATTCATAAATATTGAATGAAATTTGAGGACTATTTTGATACAAATAATTTAATCCCGACTTATTATATATACCTATAATAGGTTATGGTGGTTGAACCTTTTTTAAGATGCACATAGGGTAGCGTAGCATTTTGGTGTATGCCAATGTATGGGTAAGCCATTACAAAAGGATGAAATACCCTTGAAGCCTTTGTTATCCAAAATGGTGTATGTAAATTTATGGGTAAGCCATTGAAAAAGGATGAAATACCCTTGAAGCCTTTGTTAGCCAAAAAAGCTTTTGAAAAATGGGGCATTGACTTTGTCAAACCTATAAATACACTAAGTAAATTTAGGAAATCAAGGTATATTATTATTGTGATATATTACTTTACCAAATGGGTTGAAGGTACTGTGACACCTAGTTGTGGTGCAAAGGATGCAACAAAGTTTCTATATGATAATATTATTACAAGGTTTAGATGACCCATCAAGATCATTAGTGATTGAGGGACATGCTTACTGAAAAAAACATCCAAGACCTTATTAAAAAATTCATGATTTATCATCATAAAAGTACTACTTACGATCTACATGTTAATGACCAAGCTGAGGCTTTTAACAAATTATTGGGAAAAATGTTGACAAAGATATACAATGTCAAGAGGGATGATTGGGAATATCACATTCCTACTATTATTTTGGCATACTTCACACTATAAGAGGGATATAGTTTTTAATCTATTCTAACTGGTCTATGAGATTGAAGTAGTTATGCCAATGGAATATTTGGTACCCAATCTATTAATTATAATGGTCATGAAACTAGGGGATCAGGAGTCTCTCATCAATATATTTCTCAAACTAAATAGGATGGATGAGTATCAGTGTATATTATATTGGATGTAGGAAGTTCATAAGCAGATATAGAAATCATGGCATGATAGGAACTTGTGCCATATGGAATTTCATAAAGATCAACTAGTTTTATTATATGATAGTCAATTCAAAGAATTTATAGGAAAATTATAGATTAGATGGAAAGGGCCTTATGTTATACACTAAATATCACATCAAGGATCCATTTTTTTGAGAAATAATCAAGCAAATGTTTTTCTAGGGTAGGTGAATGGTTGTATGCTTAAGCCCTACCACCAATAGTCTTAATTGATCTCTTTTTCCTAAGTGATTGGGTGCTAAGTAAGATTGAGTAGATTAGGATTTCTCATCTCTACATATTTTTTTGTGTTTATTTTTCTATGTGTGTGTGTGTTTATAGATGATCTTTTTAGAAGCTTTTCAGAACTACAATACCAATTATAACTTGTGACAACCATGCATAAAATAATTTAGGTATGTTATCAAGGATGTCAGCTAGAGAAAAAGAAAAAAATTAAGTCTAAAAAATGTATAAACAAGTCACATCAATAAATATTTTCATAGTATAATGGTCATGCCTAAGAAGTTAATGTCAGATCCAAGGTTAAATTGGCCTAATATTTAATGAATCATTGGATGGTCCACATTATCCACTCATACTCTCATATGGATAATAAATAACATAATAGTGTATCTCCACACATGTGCCACATCAACATTTTCATTCATGTAGAATGGACATCTTAGTGAGACATTTATTAGGAAATTGACATGCATGAAATATATAAATGCATAATATTGTGAACGAAGTCTACATTTCATCCTTACAAATATTTTCATGAGCTAAAATTTTAAAGAGCCAAGCTAATTATACTATGTAGAGAGCCAACATAGTTTCAATTCCATCACTCAGTAATCAGGGTTACTTCACAACTTATTAGGGGTTTGAAAAATGCTTAAAAAGAAACAATGGGCATCATTTTGGCACTTTGAGAAAAAAAATCAATGATATAGAGCCCTTTGATTTTATTTGAGAGGTAGAATTAAAACTATTTTCCCCATATCCTATTGATATTGCACAACCATTGGGTCTCATAGTCCCCCATTACATCTACAACATAGATGTTGAGTTCCTACTTTTCATGCCCACTTTTGGTGACTTTTGGGAGATTGTACAAGTCTTGCTTGGCTATTATAATGATAGAAATATCTACATTAGTCCTAACACTATGATCATCATTAATAAAAAAGTAATGTCTTGAGTTTTTTGTATGTATTTTTAAGGATATTCTCTTTCCCTGTACAAGAAGAGAATGTCACCCATTCTTTCGGAGGTACAATATTTATATGTTTAGGTTTATATAGGGATCCCAATTGAAGAAATACATGATGAGCCAACATGTATCCTTATCTAATGAATCACACATAGGCTATGTAAGAACACCATATTTTATAAACAAATTCCAAAATGGGTCATAGATATTTCCCACTGTATGATCCACCAAAATGATTAGTTTAATTAACTTGAATAATTTGTTCAAGAGATATTGATGAACATTAACAAGTGTTACACATCTCCTAAGCAGACATTCTAGTACCAGTTCCTCATTTTTATACTATGCTTCACATAATGGAATTACCATGAGGGAGAGGTGCACCCTAACACTGAATATTGTCCATTGCATCAATTACCTAACCTAATATGGACACTTGAGAATGAAGCCTTAGCCCATGAGGTAAATTTCAAGACATGGTGGGAGGAGTGATTGGAATTGATTACCGCACATTCTTGAGTGTTGTTGGATGTTATGAAATAATTGGGAAAACATGCTACTATTAACTTATTTAGTCATATAAAATGAAAAATTGGATGAATTAGGCATGGCTAATTACACCCAATCCATAGGTCCTCTTTCTTGCTCATACAACCCTTCTAGGTTATTCTTGCACTAATTCCCAGTCATCCATAGCCTTCTATACTTAGTTGTTTTAGACCCAAGAAGCCCTTTTAATCCCAAATATATCCCCCCAAATCTCATCCCCTAAGGATAATAGTGCCCAAAATAGATAGGAGTGCTAGAACCTAGGGTGTCTTGTTTCTGACACTATTATCCAAGTGCATTTTTACCTCTAACAGTCAGATTTTCATGAATCCTTATCTTTTCCCTGTTAGATGAATACAATTTCATTTAGCCCATGATCATTAATTACCTTATAATATTCCATTTGATTTCCATTTATAAGGGTTGGTACTCATTTATAGGAAAAAAATCAAGAATACAAACAAGTACACTCATGCACTCTTCCCTATTCTCTACATACAACCTTTTAAGAGCATTCCAAGAATATTAAAGCACTCATACTAGTCCTAATCATCAAAATTACATCCAATTTCACATCAGGTTTCATACATCACATACAATTTCACCAAGCACTTCAAATGAATAACTACATTAGCTTGGTCCATGTTTAGAGTATTGGTATGTAGGAAACATGGCCGCACATTAGGTGTGAAGTGTGTCTAGTGTATCCTTTACACACTAAACCCTTGTCTTTATTTACCAAATTTCCATTTAAGTTCAAGAATAAGGATCTCACAAGGGTTTTAAATACTAAATCAGACACATAGTGAGCTCTGTACGCTTCTAAGCCTCGAAAATTCATAGAAAGGGTGACATAGGCCTACTGAACAGAGCCCAAAAATATTTCAACCTCAGGACAAAAACACTAAAATAAGACTATAGTGATATAAAGTAGGGTGTCCACTTTCAACTCTCTTATCCAACCTAGAAATGAAGTTCAAAAACCTATTCTAACCTATTTTATAATCCTACTCCTCCAATATTAGGCCCTGTTTTAGTCTGGATCAACTAGAATAAGCTAAGTTTTATTTTCTCTCACTTATTACTATATTTAGAAAAGGTAAAAATAATATATATTTACACAAATAATTAAGTTAATTAGAGCATATCATTCACTAATTTACATTACTCAGACCCATCTATTATTTAGGAATTAAACACCCGATTTCCTAAAATAATAAAATATTTGGTGAACCTGACTTACTTTGAATTTTTACACAAAACCCCTAAAAGCCCTAGGGATAATTATTTATTATTTTTTTCCATAATATCCTAATTTTTCCTAAATTTAAAAATAATAAATCTACCAATTCATTACAAAACTATCACATATTTTGTTCAAACCCTAGCTTGCACATACTAGGTCCTTTTTGCATACAAACACTTTTCAAAAACTAGGAAAAATATATTACTAATTTTAGAAATATTTTCTGATTTTTCTTAAAATTTTCAAGAAAAATTCTACAAATTTCTCTAAATTTTTTCAATTATTACACTAATTTTTCAAAAATTCATTCCAAACCCTAGTTGCATCAACTAAACTCCCAGTTACTTTTTAGTACTTATTATATCATTTTCTAAAATTTTATTTGCATATCAAACATAGAAAATCAATTTCAACATTAAAAATTCATATTATTTTTCACAAGTACTTGTAAAAAATATTTATTTACATATACTATCACTACTTGCTTTCAAGGTATCACCTTACATCTTGGCAACTCAATATCCACAAATTCCAATTCACTATTTTTTAGACTTTGCATTTATTATATTTAATACTTTCCATTCCTAGCACATTGCCTTTTAAAACATATTGAAAATCATTTAAAAACATTTCAAATTATTTTGATAATCTACCAATGGCTCAATATACTAGTTTTGATGAAACTAATAAAAGAGAACTACAAGAACTCTTAACCAAACATCTAGATATGCAAGATGACATGCTTATAATTTTACAAGAAGAATATAAAAAAGTAACCAATGGGAAATCTTCTCAAACCATAGAGCAACTAGTTGTAAATGACACTATCAAGGTAGCTATGTCTTAACCACCACTTATAGTAGCCAAACCTTCTTCTATGCCACCAGTTATAGCTAGTACATCCTAATCTCTAGATGTGGTAGCCCTTGTGAAAGATATAAGATCTATTCAATCCAAGGTGCAACATCTTGAGCAAGGTGTTTTTAGGCCTACATAGGCATTGGATTCTTTTGATGAACTACATATACCATTGTCACATCACATTGCTTCTACACCCTTACCACCAAGTTTTGTTCCACTGAAGCTCACTCTATATGATGGTAAGGGTGATCCAAAAACACATTTCAAATCTTTTCATGTATCATGTTTGGATTATGTACCCAATGATTATCTAATTACCAAAATATTTCCATAGAGAATAAATGATTATACTTTACAATGGTTTTATAGTCTACCAAATCAATCAATCACAACCTTCAATCCTTTAGTAGACATGTTCCTAGCACATTTCAATATCAAAATTGGTGGCAAGGTTTCATATGAATAGACTGCCTAATAGAAACAAAGGTCAAATGAGCCCCTCAAAAAGTATGTTCTTAGATACAAGACTATTCTAGCTAAACTAACTAACCCCATGGTTGGTCAAAAGCTATATGAAATCTTCAAATAGATCCTTCTACTAGAATTACATGAATATATTATGTTGAAAAGATTCTCTTCCTTCATCAAATTGTTTAATACACTCAAGGGAAGAGAAGTCAAGCTAATTTTAATGAGAAAACTTAAGTATTCAAGTATCTCATACACAACCAACATGAGTGATTGCAAAGTCCCATACAATGTCAAAATCAATGACAAAAATAATCATAATCAACCAACAATCAATGCATCTTTAGAGTGTCCTTATCATGTGGTTTCTCCTCATCATGAATTTACCAATCTACCAATTTCTCTAGCCAAGGTTTTACAATAGTTATTATAATATAACATCATCACTATCCCTCCTATCTAGGAAGTAGATCTATCAAGCCTCTTCCATGGGGATATGATCAACATGCATTTTACAATTTTCACAAGGCACCAGGCTACAACATAAACAAATGAGTTAGTTTGTAACATAAGATACAAGACGTGATAGATGATAATCTACTTGATATGGGCACTTTAGTTGAACCTACAAAGACAAAGCCAACACAAGATAAATCTTTGAAAATATTTTTATATCCACTTATATAGAATTAAAAATAATATAAAGAGGACACATCATGTGTTCATCATACATACTATACACATGCTCTACTAGCTACATACTAGGCACCTTTAGTTGAGGCACATCCTTTGAGAGGTATGATAGGTGTGTATGAGTCTAGAGTTCAAATTAGGCCTTTAATATATTTTTTAGATCAAGAGATTATGGAGGATAATATAGGCTATAATTCACTTTTTATTAGATCACATATTCATAATGTACTTATTGATAATGGTTCCAGTCTTAACATGTGCACCTTCACACTACTTCAACATTTAAATTATTCAAATTAGGATATCACTCCAATAGACATAGTTATTAGTGGTTTCAGTGGGCATATTTAGAGATCATTAGGTGAGATAGTACTTCCACCATAGGTTGGTCCTACATATGTGTCCACGCCATTCACTATAGTTCCCAATTTAGGATTTTTTGACATATTACTTGGTCTGTAGACCATGGATTCAAAAACTTATGGTAGTACCTTTTATAGTTCAAATATGCATGAAGTTCATTCACACTAATCAATTTATCCTAGTTGGTGGAGTTACTTATGAGTCACCACTCCCCACTTCAGAGTGATCTAACAACTTACAGTCACCAGCTCTAGTTCTTCCATTAACTTTAGTTCCTCCTTTAGTTTCAATAAAACATCCACTTCAGATCTAGCCACATTTGTGACATTCATCACTAGTATATAATGTCTATATAACCCCATACTTTGAGGATTATAGAAAAATTCCAATAATAGTATTCACACCTAGAGTGGTTACATTGAGGTCTCATATAGCTACATAAAGAGCATCTATTTAGAGAGCCCTTTCTACTGTTAGATGGGTACCTAAGAGCCTTATAGTTTCATCCACTTCTTAGAGTTAAAACAGGACCCCACACTTAGCTTCCACTTCAAATATTTTAGAGAAGTTACAATTTACATAGCCTTCAACTTCATAAACTCAGACATACACACGTGCCTGATGATCATGCACTATTTAGTTGTTTGATATAAGACACCATGATAAGAAGTCTCATTTGTGACTCATTAGCTAGTATTAGTTTCTTCTTAGTATTTCCTATACATAGCTTTTATGAAAATATAAAAAAATTCAAAACATATACAAAATACCCAAAACATTTTGATTGTATGCATCATCTATGCTTTACATTACTACTATCACGATAGGACTTACATTATTTATTTCATGCTATTGTATGTTGATTTTTATACATTAACATGCTTCACTTGATCTTATTTGAGTGTGTGCAATGACACCTAGCTACTTTATTGCTTCATTCTACCTATTTAGGGGGCACTCCTACTTATACAATTAAGACACACATTGATATACATACCCACTAGGGGCATCTTCTACATGACTACACCATCCATGTTATGTCATTACTACACTATACACTCTAAGTTATCATGTTGATGTACATTACTTTATATCTTACATAGAATTTTATATCAACATTTCCCTAGTATTTATCACTTGTGTATCTCTTAGCATATACCTAGTCTTATACTACACATGTTTTGTAAACTTTCACATTTGCTTTGATTAGTTACATGTGATTGTATCTTTCTAATTATTACATGTTTCCTCTACTTGCTTAGCGTAGCTTGTGTGATTGCATTTTTTAATTCCTATTTGACTCCAACTTATGCCTTAGGACATTTGATATTGTCCTTTGCTTTTATTCATGTGTGTGCCTTAGGACATTTACCTATGTCCTTTTTTTGTACTCTTTTATCTTCATGTGGCCTTTGTGCCAACTTTGATTGTTTCATTTGTACCTATATGTGGCATTTGAACATGCCTTCCATGCTTTTTTTCTATTTTGAGTGACATGTGACCATGTCCCTTGTTTGCATGTCCCCTTGGCCATCATTTTGTGCTTCTCTCTTATTTTCTTGATTGTTTATTTTCTTTTAAATGTGTGCAATGCCATGATCCATATCATGCATTTCCATTAATTTCTTGGATGCCATGATGGACATCATGCTCCATCCCTCTAACTAGCAACTAATATTGAACATTTCTAGTTTAGTACTTTACACATAATTTCATAGTATTATATATATATCTAGTCCTACCCATGTTGATCTAATAATCTATCGATAAAAACATTGCTATATCTTGAAACATATTATCAAATATCAAATGTTATATCATATATATATATACAAATTATCACACTTGTAGGACTCTTTTCTTCTAAGGGTACTCATTACAGGTTCATCATTCCTACCATCAAAAGAGCGGGCATAAAATAGGGGTTTTTTCATAGAGACCAAATCTCCTAATAGTAAAAATAGTAGCATTTAAACCACTCAGTATAGAATCTAATGTTTAAACCAGTTAAAACAAAATAGAAAAATAGTGACAGTTCTAGTTCAGTAACCAGTTTTCACATCAAACAATAATGCTATAAATAGATAGTAGTGATAAAAATAGGGGTGTCCACATTTTGGTGTTCCTATCTATGTATACAAGCACTCAAGTTTTCCAAAAACATGAAAAAAAATTAGTGTAGGGATAGTTTTTTCACTTCTATATTAGTTAGATACAACAGTTTTAGTATAGTTTTCTCAGATATAGGGGGTTATCATGTGAAACATGATGGTTGTCACTTTCATTTCAGATTAGGTATTTGTCATAACTTTGATATTAGAATCCATGTTCCATACATCATTGATTGGGTGAAATGTGTGTAGTATATTGAGCTTCTTTTATTTTTGAGTTTAATTTATTCTAGGTAATCTCAATAGTTACATGTCTTACTCTATCTGAAGGTGGTTGGCATCACTTTTGAGTTTAAATTTCATACAAGTTTAAATTTCCAAGTACCTAAGTTATTTTTCATATAAGCCTAGTATATTAGTTTCAAAGGGTCTTTCATACAAGCCTAAACTCCATATTTTGAAATGGCCTAGAGTGACTTAGCTTCTAGCATATATTCAAGCTATCCACACCACATTGTTAGATTTAAAAAACATTCATGGGATCCATGATCCATTTCATATAGCATCTATTCTATGCTATTATCACTTCATAGCTTCAATTCATGGGGTAACAATAGAGCCAAAGGGATAGACTTTATATTCTTGAGCCACATATTCAGAAGAATTAGACATATATTCCAAACATTGATTATCACATGCACAATTCATTAAATTCACTTAGTTAGAAATTATGAAGCCAAAGGGCCAATTTTTGTATTGTTGAGCCACCTATTCAGAGGGATTAGACACGTAGTGTAGACATCAATTAACACATGCATGATTCATTAACATCACTTAGTTAGAGATGATAGAGCCAAAGGGCCATCCTTTTCATTCTTGAGCCACCTTCCATGGAATTATGTACTCATATATATTCATGATATTACTCTTGATTCAACGCATACTCAACACAATCCAGCCCAATCCAGCATCACAAATAATTTTATATTGGTTCACATACCTAGTGAGGTGTATTTATTCCTTTCTCTTCCTCTTACTTAGATTTTGTATGTTATTATTTTAGATATAGCGTATCTAGTAATAAATTATCTAATTTATGTTTTAATTTGTATATTCACACTTCATATTATGTTCTCTATATGCACATATAGCATCACATAATTTCATGAGCTTCTCCCTCATAGGTAAGTTCAGGTATGTTTTTTACTTTCCTTTATCCTAGTATTTTGATTTATTGCATCACTAAAATAAATGGGGGAAAAATGCAATCATATAAAATGAAAAATTGGATGAATTAGGCATGGTTAATGACACCAAATCCATAGGTCCTTTTTCTTTCTCACACAACCCTTATAGGTTATTCTTTCACTAATTCCCAATCATCTATAGCCTTTTAAACTTAGCTCTTTCAGACCCAGGTAGCCCTTTTAGGCCGAAATATATCCCCCCAAGTTTCATCCCCTTAAGACAACAACATCAAAATTAGATAGGATCACTAAAACCCAAGGTGTCATATTTATAGTGTTGTTGTCCAAGTGCATTTTTACATCTAATGGTTAGATTTTCCTAAATATTTATCTTTTTCCGTGTTAGCTTAATACAAGTTCATTTAACCCATGATCATTAATTAACCTATAAAATACCATTAAATTTCCATTTAAAAGGTTTGGCACTCATTTATAGGAAATAATCAAGAATACAAGTAAAATTTATCACTCTTCCCTATTCTCTGCATACAGCTTTCCAAGAGCCTTCCAAGCCTATTCAAGCACTCATACCAGTCCCTAGTCATCAAAATTACATCTATTTTTATATCTAGTTGCATACATCACACATAAATTATACCAATCACTTCAATGGGATAACTACATTAGCTTGATCCCTCTTTGGAGTATTGGTATGTAAGTAGTGTGCCCACACACAAGGTGTGAAGTGCATCTAGCTTATCCTTTACAAACTAACCCCTTCTCTTTCTTTCCCAAATTTCCATTCAAGTTTAAGAGAAAAGATCTCATAAGGGTTTTGAAGAATAAATTAGACACATATCAAGATTTTTAGGCTTCTAGGCCTCAAAAATACACAAGAAGGGTGACATAGGCCTACCAAATAAAACCCATAAAGCTTTCAACCTCAGGGCAACATTGTCAAAATAGGAGTACACTACCAAATAGTAGGGTGTCCACTTTTGGTGCTCCTATCTAACCCAAAAATGAAATTTAGGAAACTATTCCATCCTATTTTCTAGTACTAATTCTCCAGTATCAAGCCCTATCTTAGTCTAGATCAGCCAAAATAAGCTAGATTCTATTTTTTATCACTTCATGCTATATTTAGAAAAGGGAAAAATACTATCTATTTACACAAATCAATAGGTTCATTAAAATATATTATTCACTAATTTAAATTTCTCACACCCATTTATTATTTATTAATTTAACACCTAATTTCCTAAAACAATAAAACACCTTGTTATTGAAAGGCATCTTTATCAATATCTATGAGCTAGAGAGGTTGCCCTTTGGACCTCTACTATTATTTGTTACCATGGACATGACAAAGGCCAAAATTACAAAATAAAAATCCTCTATAGCTAGAAATGTAATTGTTTCAAATTGACTATCTAAATTTTGTGCTTCACTTGTACTAGTAATAACATAACCCACTACTTATAATGACATACCCATACAATTATATGCTTGCATACTCCTACTATAGAAAAATTGCATACTATCTCCTCATCCACATATATTGAAATGAACTCCAAGGAGATATAGAGGTGTATTAATGATTTTTAAAATATCTCAAGAGTATTCCATTCAAAATTTACCACTACAGATTCCTAGTATATAAGTTTGTAGGCACTATTGAACAAGATTAACAAATTTTACTAATTGATAACTGCTAATCTTTGGCTACGACTCAAAAGTGTATTTTTCAGCAATAATAAGACCATAATATTATTACATAACCATAAATCAATAACTATAACCATAACACATTTTTATTCTGCTAATATTTATTTTAACAAAATTATAATAATAATCTTATCTAAGAGCATTCTTTCATACAGATTCTATAAGTGGTTCACAATTATAAATGATACAAATGCAAACCTTGGCAGGAGTAATTTTAGCACCATTTGATTGATTGAACAACATGTTAGGTTCATTTTATTCTACGTAACAAAATTATTTTGCATAAATACCAAAATAAAATAGATCACAAAGCATCTAACACTTCCTCACTTTAAAGACATTAACTCTTTTGAAAACAACCACACCATTGTTAACTAAATCTTATTGGGAAGACTATAATATCTAGCTATTAAAAATAAAACATATTATATGGTGGGAAATTAAAAATAAATTAAGGAAATAATAAAAATAATTTAATGATACCTAAATGATATTTTTTATTCACTCAAAATGGTATGTTTTCCACTTTCCCGTTCAATTGCTTATAAAAGCTTTTGCATGACTCTTAAATTTCCTCTATGACTCTTCCTCTCTAAATAATATTTGACTTATTTTTAACACCTATTTTGTCCTTTTTATTAAAATTAATAGTGAATAATACTATTTGACTTACTTTTATAAACACTATCATCGTAACACTAAAAATTTATTTTAGCAATTTTATTTTACTATGTTAACATAAGTTAAAATTAAAAGAGAAAGTATTATTTTTAGTAATTTATTTTACTATGTTATGTTAAATTCTTTCATAATATTTTTTTTATTAGTCTTAAAAAAAAAATTGATAAAAAATAGTATATTTTATACTAATTTTTTTTACTATGTTATGTTAAAGGTTTTCACAGACAATTTTTAATTAACCTTAAAATATTTAGTTATCATAAATTTATTTTCATTATAGTAATAATTATACTTGAAAATAATTATTCTTTTGAGTAATTTATGTTAAAAGGTTTTCACAACAAATTTTTTATTAACCTTAAAAATATTTAATTACCCTAAATTTGAAACAACCCCAAAGAATTTTTTTTTGGAATTGCATATCAGAGTACACTTTAGGATTGCATGTTGGACCCGATACATCACTTGATAAAGAAATAAATACTCATATTAATTAAATACATGCAACTGGAACCAAAATAGGTAGACAAAGATAATTATTTATGGGTAATTACTCCCAAAAGATGTTATGGGCAAGTAGGTTGCCTAAAGGGTATTTATTGGGTTTGGGGAATATTGATGTATGAATACATGGATAAGTATTGAGCACTATATATGGCACTTATTATTATAAATAAGACCATTTATAGGTCCTTAGCTCTTGATAAGTATCTTACTCCCCTCAGTGGGTTTTAATTCCTCTCACAGGTGCTTAAAAGGTCATTCCAGACTAACCAAAAAGTTTATCTTAAAAACAACCTATGATATCATTGAATCAAAATAGGTATATGATATGAGAAAAATATACAATATTATACTACTTTTTCAATCAGCTATGATATCTAAAGTGCCAATAATAAGTAGCAACCAACTATCATTTGAGCACATGCAAATTATGTTAAGTTACCTTCAACATTCAATAGAAAATATCTTTTGGATAAAAGAGAGTACATTCATGAAACAAAATAAAAACCAAAGCATAATAAGTAATTACTCAAGTGCTACTAGTAGAGGTTGTTAACTTCCTCATGGCCTAAATGTCACTACACCATTTCCAACATATCCTTTTAAGTATGTTCAAACATGATTGAGTAATGTACTTCCCATAAAAACAAGTACAAAGTATTCATGCATACAATAGATTTCCAAGTGAACTAGAATATGACGTACATAAATATCAAAATTTCCACATGACTTGCACATATATAAGATTCATACAAACAACATGTATCTTAATCAGAATGAGAATTTCCAGCCAAGTATCAATTGAGTGGAACCCAAATAAAACATTCCATTTAAGGAAATCATATAAAAATAAATGCCTAAATATGTCATGACACAATAGTTTGTGTTTAATTCCAGCCAACAAGAAGAGTATAATATGCATACATAACTCATAAGATTAAAGTTTACCATGTATATTTTTAACTATTATTCATATATATACACATCAAGTAAGGGATAATGCATCACTTAACGATACTATTTCACATCACAAATAGTTTAATATTAATTTCTTATTCCATAAGTTAATAATTCATTCTAACACTTAAATTAACTTGTTCATATACTAGGCAGCCTTTAATATAAAAATCAACTCATAATTCTATTTATTTCAAAAATATAACTAAACTAAACTTAAGAAATGGTAATCAATCCACAAAATAATTATTTACTAATAAAACACATACTTGTGTATGCAATCCTATAAGTCCCAAGTAGGCAAGCATAATTCTATTTATGCTTTTCACATATGCTTGGCAGCCAACTCAACTGAACTTGTTCATATATACCATATACAAGCTAAAAAAATCTAAAGAGATCTCTATATTCCTCATATACAAGTTAAAACCAACTAAAATAATAATTTTGGGTACTCATACTATCCAAAGAGTTAATTCCAACATATATTAAAGAACTATAAGCATATATATATATATATATATATATATATATATATATATATATATATATATATATATATATATATATATATATATATATATATATATATATATATATATATATATATATATATATATATATATATATCTTGAGATGAGTAATCATGGTAATTTGGGTAGAGATTTGACTAGGCAAATGGATTACTTATTTTTGGTAGTTTAGGCATACTTGAGTATGTTGGCTTGAATTTTTGGCAAGTTAGAACCTTAACTAGAATGGATAGTCATTGAGGAGTTATATATATATATATATATATATATATATATATATATATATATATATATGTATGTATATATATATATGTATGTATATATATATATATATATATATATATATATATATATATATATATATATATATATATATATATATATATATATATATATATGTATGTGTATATATATATATATATATATATATATATATGTATGTATATATATATATATATATATATATATATATATATATATATATATGTATATATATATATGTATATATATATATATATATATATGTATATATGTATATATATATATATATATATGTATATATATATATATATGTATATATATATATATATGTATATATATATATATATATATATATGTGTATATATATATATATATACATATATATATACATATATATATATATATACATATATATACATATATACATATATACATATATATATATATATATACATATATATATATATATACATATATATATATACATATATATATATATACATATACATATACATATATATATATATATATATATATATATGTATATAACTCCTCAATGACTATCCATTCTAGTTAAGGTTCTAACTTGCCAAAAATTCAAGCCAACATACTCAAGTATGCCTAAACTACCAAAAATAAGTAATCCATTTGCCTAGTCAAATCTCTACCCAAATTACCATGATTACTCATCTCAAGAGAATTCATATGAGTTCTATAAGACTATACAAGGAATAAATGTTACACTAAATCATGCATAAATCATTACCAACTATTACCATAATGATGATAACAATGTAGTGTACCAATATAGTATTATTAGTGATAATAAATTAACGATCCAAGATAAAAATCCAAGTATATACAATTGATTAAATTTAGAATTTTAATTAAAATTCATCTCATTACCATGACTCAACGTTATAATATTCATACTTCTCTCTCCAATAGGATCCACTTTCAATTATAAGGTTAGCATACCATAGTCATTAAGTATAGCTAAACTAATATCAAATTAAAATAACTTAGAACTATATCTACTAGTCATGCTATATATAAGATATATAACCACTAAGCTAAAAGTCATATAAATAACACATAATAAAATATTACCAATTACATCACACTTGTCTATGAAATCATCAAGAAGTGTGAGCAACATGTAATGAAATTAGACAAACCCTCCCAACTAGCCCTATGAGCCTAGCTATTGATGGCCCTTAACACCCCATCCATTAGTTGGATGGTGGTTTTGAAAAATAGGGTTGAAAAGGGAATATGATCAATTCATGATTCCTGAACCATTGAATAACTCAACACAAAATGGAAGTAAAATAGGTAAGTTAAAAATAACCACCATTCCAAGGTGAGACATAAATAACCAAACTTGACATTGTTATAAATCAAGAATTGGGATATCAACTATAGGCTTCTCAAAGGATATAAAAATGGATTTAACAACTAGATCCATGCCTATATCATTTATAAAAACCAACTTGGAAACCTTCCAAGTGTACATCAGCCTCTAATATCCTGGCTACTAATCTATACCCCATGCATATAAACATATAGATTATAACTTAGCAATTTAAGCCTTGTCTAGGAAGGATTGTTTAATAAATATGAAATCAAACCATCAAAAAATAATATTTGAATCAAAAACATAATTAACAAGTTATACCTAGCTAAACTCATAGTCTAATAACCCAAACAAATCAAAATAGTCAACATAAATAACCCAATCAATGCATTCTTCATAACCTCAAATAATACCAATAAATTCCAAAAATGGAAATAATGATTCCAACAATTATACAAATTGATATATTTATTTCAAGTCAATAATCAATATGTGAGATACGTGGGATCATCATGCGATCTCACGACCTCATATGATCCCTAATTATTAAAATTGGGTTAACATGATTTTTATAAAACAACAAACCTCTATAAAGGTTTTAATTAAAATTTTATACCCTCATTATAAAATAATAATTATGATAGGGCTTCACCCATGTTCTCATGATTTATCAATATATAAACACACATAACTCCTTAATAAAGCCAAAACAGAATCAAGCTATTTAAAATAACACATAGAATATTTATAATCAAAACCACATACATGTATTTAGAACCAAATTGAGCTTATGCAAAGTAAACATAAATAACCATTTCATTAAGAGAAAAGACCAATCAAGCTTGTCTATATAACAATAGTTTGACATAAATATAAATATGTATAAATTTCTCATGAAACTGTGACACATCCATATGACCAAATCATGTCATTTGATACACTCACATAGTGAATTAAAATAAAGTCACATCTAGAAAATAACACAATTCAAAGAGACACATAAAAAACATATAAGAAATCAATATTTAAGATTTAAAAGACCCCAAATCAATTATTTGATTCAAAAGAATAAATTAACAACATAAACTCTGCTTACAAGATTTAATAAAAGCTAAGTCCATTTTTCATATTTGAAGTCAGGAATGAAAACTCCTAGATATATAATTGATAAAAATAGGGTACGATGACCCAAAATATTATGCATAGAATAAATAAAATAGAAAATAAACACATCAACATGAAATCCTAAAATAAGTATAGGGATCAATAGAAATAAGCCATATTGCAATATTATAACACCTTTATGGTATACATAGGGGTTCATATACTTATGGTCTAAATTGAATGAAGTGACACCATCGTATACATGAGAATGCCCCAAATTTAATTTTTTCCAATACTTAAATATGTAAAAATAAGATTTAAAACAATAGTGAATGTACTTAGCATTTTTGAACCATACATATGAAGGATGAACCCACATAACCCTCAATAATAATGCATTTATTAGGTGAAAATTATAGATGAAATAAATATATACATAAAAACCAAATAATAAATTTAACCTTTTTTTTTCAAGTTTATATGGAAAAAGATAATATTGAAATTTTATGGGGTACTAGATACCCATTCAAAAGTCTTTTGACTTCATGAAAGTGTATGCAATGTCCCATGTCACTTATGATTTATTTCCAAAAGGGAATAACCAGCCTAACAGTCAAAAATGACTTACCTAGTTGAACATAGAGGAGAGAAGAACTCAAATAATGCTAGTAGGGTTAATAAATAGGTCTACTAAACTTTCTTTTTTTCTAATAGTAAAAATTAACCATGTAACCAGAGTCCAACACTAAAGTTTTAAATTCCAAAATCCAAAAGCTAAAAACAAAAAACACTCCCCCTATATTTTTCTCTCCCTTCTCTCCATTCTTTTATCCTCCTCACATCTCACTCACCCACTATCAACTAAATTCCCTTCCCCCTATCTAACTCACCCATGCTCCTAATCAATTATACATTCATTGTGAGTAGAGAAAAAACCTATTTCAATCCATTGACCAATTCCCAAGACATCCTCACCCAAAAATCATAAATGTAATGGTCATTAATGACCCCCATATAGAAAGCCTAATCTAATAAAAATAATAAAGATAATAATAATTAAAATATAATTAAATATTTAATGATCTCAAGATAAAAGTAACTAAGCCAAAACAAACACCAAGTGACAAAGGTAATAATCCATGTGGGTGGGGGGTGTCATGGGGGTAGGTCTAGGTAAGTCCCTTAGGGTGTCTAAGTCTTAAAAAGGGTGAGTACAACAAATATAAGGTGGTGAGGTGGATGGTTTCAAATGAGATACCAGAACCAACCAACACCTGTTAACATGCAAAGATCATACATTAGTATGATAGGACATAAAAAGCAAAATATGATAAGGCATGAAATAAAATGTGGTTGTATAAATAAATAACAATAATATTTAATGGTGAGAGGCTAACCATAAGTACACGGATACCTATCAAAACCTATCTGACTATTTAGAATCAATTTGATATCCTAGATATCGATGCCAATGTCTAGCCTAGCTCATTAATCAACACATATAACCACTGAATATATACATTAATAGTACCTAATTAAAAATTGATAAATCAATAGAGAACTATAAAAAAATATTAATTACATCAATTAATCCATACATCATCAAGTGAAAAATTAAAACATAATGTATACGTCAATCTTGCAGTCAAGTATCATCGCATTGAAATCCAATAACATAATCTAGCTGGGTAAGGAAGTGTAATAATAAATTATACATATGATAATATTAATGCTTAAGTAGTCGTATAAAAGTATAAAAAGGGAGGGGTTGTAACATCATCCCCCTCTTAGAGAGGAGTTGTATTGATGACTATATAAATAACTGAGGACCCAAATATTCATGGGGACTTAATCATACTCTTTTACAAAAGTCCTACCACTCAACCATTAGTGGATGAGCTCTTAACAAGGGTGGATAACCTTGGTATTTTACCCAAAATATGCCAAGTAACATTAAGTCCTTCATGTACTTACAAAAATTAATCATAAGATTCATTAGAAAAACCATAAGCTTACATAATAGTAAAGTAAGAGGGTGTAATACACCATCCAAGTAGGAAACATTTGACATTCCCATCATAATCATAATTACAGCCATGTTTTATTTTATCCAATCCATAATAAATTTATTATCAGTTCACATAACATTTTATGACACCTATAAGAATAATAGGGATATACATAATTTATTATAGCATTAGATATCCATACACATATCTCAACATGGGGTATAATTCCATGTTTATGATTCATAGGCCATTTATTAACAACCAAATTAGATATTTATAACATTGATAAAAAGGTCTATCAGTCCAAAATATGTTATTATTTAGCATATACCAATGGTATACCACCATTTTAACATAGATATATAAAGACTATTAAAATTCATCCACTCGTATAGGCATGAATTTTAAGTCTTTATGACAAAATAACATTACTAGCCATGGAAGTGAATTTTCCACACCTCAATAATTTTTGACAAAAAAACTCTATTACCTTCCAGGCACACCTTTTTACAATTGTTAACTTAGGTAAGATAGGGAGATTTAAAAATTTAGACTATTTAGATAAAAAAAATTAGATAGATAACCAGTTCCAAGTTAGACATCCCTCTTACTATGAGGAGAAAATTAACGTAGAAAACTATAAATTTCATGATATTAGTGGTAATTGCACAATCCCATTAGGATTTTAACATAATTTAGAACCTAAAGTAGTGTCTTTACCAACTAATGTTATGCCTTATGCATAACTTAATGAACATTCATTATAGAATGCTATCACAAAATAGTAACTCATTATGTATAGTTACTTCCAATCAATAATTACCATTCATGGGCTAGTGCAAAATCCCACACTATCCACATTAAACAATTAGAGAAGCCATCCCAGTCCTTTAAATGCAACCCAAAGGATTACTGCATGCTCTCCACCAACTTTTTGAGATCAGCTAATAATTATAGGGATCACAATCCCACCATGTTACAGCATTTACCTCATGGCAGTAATTACAAAAAGGTACCCAAGATTTCAAAATTTGCCTGATTAGAACTTATAATATTCCTAAACATAAAACCAACATACATTTTAGTCATGCATAAAACAATCTAAAAATATATTAATTTTAGAATATATATATATATATATATATATATATATATATATATATATATATATATATATATATATATATATATATATATATATATATATATATATATATATATATATATCAATAATAATAAGGTAATACCTCATCCATAGTGTGTTTACACACACATGCCAACACATGCATGTATTTCAACAAGTAAACCCTTATTGGTTTGCATAAATGTCCAAATTATAGGACCAGTTAGTGCTTCACAAGGTTATATAATAAAATTCCAAATGGGTTGTTTCAAAACAACCTCAAAGAGGTGGCTAAAGGAACACTTAAATATAAGTTAACCATTATGCATGAGGATCTCATGACCAATATGTGACACTCATGGTGCACACTTTGAATCAATTAGGGAGTTACCTCATGCAAAAGGGAAGAGTGGGTTTTTAGCTATGAGGGACTCCACTCCTTGGCCTATACCTGATCTAAACCATTAATAAAATAGTTTTTTATTTACCGTCAACCTCATACTTGTGTCAATGTCCATAGATATAATAATGATGTGGGATTACAAATACATTACAACACTATAACTTGGAAACTTAATAAGAGGATTCATATTTAGAAAATGAGTTATAGTACACAATTTCTTAGATTCATGATTTATAATTTAACAACATTAGATCACATATATAACATAAATAGAACACCTAGACAACTAGATTGATAGTATAAAATGTTCACACATTTCACATGGTTAATCATGTTCACACCTTACAAGGCTTATATAATATAAAATAATTTATATGTATGAAGGATCTACATAAAATAGGTACACATTAGAGTGTAGGTAACTATGCCAAGGTATTTTCCACATCATAACAATCAAACATACAAGCTTGTGAAGCAGAAGGGTCCAAGATTTCCATTGGTCCACCCAATGTTTAGATACCATCCAAAATACATTAGATACACATGAAATAGTTTCACATAATTAGTCATATGGATCTTATATTATGATCACATTCACTCAATGAAGGTTCCAACAAGGCCTATATATCTTCATGAGTTATCATAATTTTAACAACAATGTTCATGTATCATGGATAGATGGCTCATGCTACTTGATATCAATAAGAGATCCCTAAAGATTCTTAACTTACTCAAAAAATTCAATCACACTCCCCCCACTAGGCCCTCTAGGCTTGAACTACACCCTTGGACCTCCAAAGATATCATACCTTAGCCTCATCAAATGACTTATTTATGAAAGCTATAAATGGACATCGAGGAATTGTCTTAAGATTCCATCAATAAGATTAGATCATTATTCAACTAATTAACTTAATCCAACATGTCAAATGCCAAATGGTGATGCTTGATCTGATGCAACATCGATTTGGGAAAGAGTGAGCTTATCCAAGGCTCAAGGTGAATGTTATATCACTACCATGAAAATTAAAATCTCCCATAATCAGCAAGTTCAATCAAAACTTGAAATAAACATCCTCATGGATGTAAGACATCAAATAACACACATACTCATGGGTGTAAATATGTATTCAAGTATGTGTAGGCTTCCCCATGGATGCATAACTCATCCTAGATCAAGATAAACATCCTCATGAAATTAGACATATCCATGATTAAAATATACATCACAAATGTAAAACATATCCCTAATCAAAATAAACATTCCAAATATATATTAACTTTATCCCCTTTGGAGTTATACATCCATCTGCTTCACCAATTTAACTTAAAATAATCCAATAAGATCAAGCCAAACATAGTTAAAATGCATAAGTTTTCAGCACCATCTAAGCTTACCTATTTTTAGAATACATAATGACTACAATCAGCCAACTAGTCAATATCTTTAGATAAAAAAAAACCTTCTTAGTTTTCTTAAAATTTTATTACATCAGAGGAGTCCATGCCTCCTGAGCATTTTTCATATAATTAAAATTATTATAATGCTACCACCAATCATATATAGTGACACCTAGGCCAAGCAATAATTTATGGCTGCTTACCACAACTATTCACAATGTCATTATATGAAACTTTTGCATAACAACCTTGTTATATTATGAAAAATAGGTAATTTATCCTTTCTATCTATAAGCAATACATCTCGTAGGGATGGTTTTACTCCATTAAAACCATCTACCTTGAATTTTTATACTAAATTTGAAAAATATAGTAATGAGTTATTTTAATCAAATGAATACAGGATATTCATCTCCTTGTGCAAGAATTTTTAATAACTTTTATCTAAATAATAAACATTGGTTATCACACCCATACAAGTTCATAGGTTACTAAGAACTCAAGGCATTCACTTTATGAGTGAAGATCTCAAGCTTTGCTAACTTACCCAAGTAATTTTGTGCCTTTCGCACCCTATTAAACCATTCATGTTTAGTTTTGAACCCTTAGTCTTCCTTAGGTCATAATGTTCCAATCATCTAGGGAAGGCTCACCCATACAAGCTAACCATAGTACCAGTTATTATTCCCCTAATTTTAAGAGTGAATCCTATATCACCTAACTCTCATAAAATTACCTATATATTTTATGTTTTAATTATTAAGATGTTTTCATTTGATAAACAGGGAAAGTTCATGCTTATATACTTAATTTGATAAAAATATATGTTATGAAATGCAAAGTGTAAATGGAAATTATATTATTAATTGGTTCTTCATCATTCACTTTACTAAGCATTTTGTTCAGACATGTTTGAAATTAATTATTTCAATCTCATAATTATTTGATTGGATGATTGCATGTCATGCTAAAATTATGCATCTTTGATATATGGGAGGTTACATACCTTAATATTTTGTTATATATATTTATATATCATTGGAAAATGGCAAAAAAATAGAGTAAGATTACAAATTTTATAAGATTCAAATTATAAAAAGAGTTATTTCTAATAATATATCTAATTTTTGGTTAACTTAATATCAGATTGATAGTGAAATTATTTTATTTACACCACATGATAGTTGGGGATGCCAATTTTATCAATATTGGAAACATCCAATAATGAATTGCATACAAGGATTTATGAGTGTTACTAACTTAGTAATCAAAGTAATGAATTGATTTGAATAAAACATGACTTATTTACTTAAAATGTGTTGTACCATAGATAAACATATGTTAGTATTTACCTTTTGTATTTGTTTATTGTGATCAAGGAATTTGACTCAAGAGAGGAGGTTAGTATGGTATTAGTTCTAAAAGATATGAAATAAATAATCTAACATCTATAGCCCTAGATCATGAGGGATATTAGTGAACAAATCTAATGAAAACCCAACTAAAATTCAAATAAAAGAGAAATTTATTTACCTTCCTTAATTGCTCTAAGATATCTCTTCATTGGCTTGCTCAGATTGTGTTCAAAAGGTCTTTATCAATCAGATTTGGATATCTCCTCTCATCTTAGCACCATGGTTGGCTTTGGCTTTGCTTGGCTTGGCTTAGAATTTTGACATTATAACATTATGTTTACATTTATGAATCAAATTCATGCATGATAATTTTACTCTATCCAAGCTCTCATAATGAAGAGATCTAGGCTTGCTTTTATAGGCTTTAAAATGATTTGGAATGAGTTAAATCTTATCCTTAGTTTACTTAGTTAACCCCAGTAGGGTTGAAAGGTGTCAAAAATCTCATGCTTAAAATGAATAGATGTTTTTCATTTGGATAACTCATGATTATCTTTTAAGATGCTCTTTTAGGATATTTATTTATATTTGAATTTTCCTTTTTAATAATTAATTTATTTGCTCATGGATTAATTCAATTAAGAATTGCTTTTAATTAATATTTGTTAGGTTTTTGCACATTTTTTAAGTATTTAATTAATTCAATGTATACATTTACATGATTTAATTGATTTATTAGGCCAAATTAATTTAT
The DNA here is from genome assembly GCA_037957365.1 of Torreya grandis. Lineage (NCBI taxonomy): Eukaryota > Viridiplantae > Streptophyta > Pinopsida > Cupressales > Taxaceae > Torreya > Torreya grandis. Next base: position 894,098 of record JARHVA010006324.1, read on the forward strand.
TACATGGTTAAGAAGCCAAATTTGAGACTTATAGAGATTCGTAGGCTAGGTGGTCAATGGTTGGTAAGAATTGCTCTAAATTTGGGTATGAAGCCATTGGTGGCCAATTTTAGGTGTATATAATTTTCCCTTATTTTTAAATATGTTACAAACCATAGGCACATCAATGTCTTCTCAAATAATGAGAAAATGTCTATATGCCTGAAAGAAGATGATGGTTGAAGAAAAATCTCCCAACAATGTTTGGGAAGCCTATAATGATTCCCCCTCGAGGGAGGGGTTATCATATTTATTGATGGATGGTCCCTCAAAAATAAGAAAGAAGAAAGGTGGAATTAACCCATGGGTGAGATTAATCCAAATGGGAAAATGCTTCCATGCATTGATTTAAAAAGGTACTAATTTGCCCAAAGATAGTTATAATCAGGAATAAAAATAAAAAATAATTATTTTCCCATAGGTAGTTATAATCATTAAGAGGACATGGATTAGATAAAGATGTTATTTTTTATGGTTGTACCTCAGTAGATCAGATTAGCAAACATGACTCCAGGATATAACCTATTACACAAATTAAATATGAGTAATCACAAATGTAGATGCGATGGTCTGATGACTAAAGAATCCACAAATAACCAAGCATACGAGAAAGCAAAGTGATGAATAGAATAATAAGATTTATCATTGGAAATGATTTAGTTTTACTTGTTAATGTGGAGATACACATAATTATTAGCATTAATACAACTAGAATGGTTAATGGGTTGATTTGATCAATATGGGTGGAAGGATTTACTAAGGTACCGAGCAGAAACTTTTGTAGCTCCATTGCTTGTATAACCTCTTGAGCTGATTTTTATTGTAGCATGTGATGGTAGGCATCATGAAGACTTGGCCAAAATATGCATAAGGACTAACTCCTGATCTAATAAATAATTAAAAATAATGCACCAATGATAAAAACCACAATGATGATGTTGACATATGAATATGGATGGACTCAACAAAAATGTGTAAGGAATCACCCAATGAATGCACATAGACTGAATTAAGGCAATCGAGAGGAAAGAAAAAAAATAGGTAAGGGAACAAACAAACAAACAAATAAAAAAATAAAAAATAAATAAGTAAAATACTAAAAACAAAAGCAATAGAAAACATCCTAATAATGGATTTGCACCAATACAGTAGTTCAAGGATAACTAACTAGGCTTAGATGGGACAAATGTTTTTGGATTTGGAAATTTTATGAATGTTTTTAGAATTTTGAGCATCTCAACCTGATTAGGAATCATTAGATACTACATGGTCCAAGATTATAAAATGTCAAGATCATGGAAAACTTGAAATGATGCTTGAAAAATGGTGAGAGCATGGCTTAGGTTGTTCATAAAATGGAGAAATCATGATGGAAAGGGAGATTGAGATGACCAAAATGTGAATCAAGTACAACCCACATAGTCCCAAAATGGTTAGTTCATAGTAGTTCCACCTTACAGTGGAGTAATGTAACTAGTATAGTAGATAATTCAAACAAAATAAGCATAGTTAGTATCATGGCATAGTACAACATAGGAATGGATAGTTGTTATGTAAAGGCAAAATAAAAAAATATTGCCCCTAGTTTGCCCATAGGCTATTATAATTAGGGTATAATTGATTAGATCACTGATACTAATTTTCCCATAGGTGATTATAATTAGTAACAAGACTAGTGAACACTGATTTGCCCATGTAGGTGGATATAATTAGGCTCACATAAACAAACATGACAAGAGGGGAATAAGAAATGAAGGATGCAAATACCAAACTTATATCATGTAACTCAAAAATATTGCCTCTATCTAGACTTATTGAAACAACTATTATAATTGATATAATTCTTTGTGTTAAAAATGTGAAACCAATGGATGAATCAAGATCAAATAGGCTAGGATAGGATGGCAGAATGATTAGATGATAAAGAATAATGTTGAGAGGGTTTCCCCCAAGTGGTAAGGTGATTGGTTGGGTATGTGACAATAGTAAAAAGAATGGTAAATGAAATGGTATGGTACATGTTTGTGTTTGGATGATGATTGGTTGTTGGGTTGGATGTGTTTGGCCTAGGTGTGGTTTTGGATTTTGTTGTTCTTGTTAATATGGAGATGCACATCTTGATCAACAAATGATACAAATAGAATACTCAATCATGTTAGTTGATAGTCTACACCTCATCTAAATAACTTCTCTATCAATAATGGGCTACAAATTTGGATGCCAACAATGTTGTTATGATCTTCATTGGTTATTGATTATATTTCCTTCAAGTGTTGAGACAAGGTACATTTGTAACCTCTACAAAGGGAAGTACAACCATGGATGGCAAATAGAGATAAACATTGGTTGATATATTTGATTTGGAAATGGAATGATGGTTGATAATAGAATGTATAATGGTTGAAAAATAAATGAAGATCAATATTTTTAGAAACACACAATTTTTTTGATTATAGATTTGACATAACTTTGGATGTGGTAAGGATAAAGACTTCTAAATATTATCTCAATAAGACCACCAAATTATTCTATTGTTTGACTCTAAGAGTAGCTACCATCTAATTAGGTTGTAGATTGGAAGCTATTTTGGTTTGATCTTTGATTTTGTCTTCATTAAGTAGTGAAGAAATTATATGCTCAGCTATTGGTGCCTCAATGAGGTTTTAACCAATGAATTTGTCTTTATTATCCTATAGTGCCTTCAATAAGGTTTCATCAAGGAATATTAACTTTTGACTTTGATCATATTATAGTGCCTTAAAAAAGGTTTCACTAGAAGATGCTGAGTTTTTGCTTTGATTATCCTTTAGCACCTCCAAAAAGGTTTCACTATGAGAGTGTTCTTGTTTTGCTTGATTTTGGTCTTAGTCTCCCTAATGTTCTTCAACTGATATGCCTCCATGGATGAATTTAAACAAGGAATGATTCTATTTGTCTCAATAGGTACTTGTGGGAGATAGAATGTTGATAACATGACTAGGTTGGTTGGTGGTAATGCCATGTGGAATGGTAATGGAATGGGGAGAGGTTGTACAATCCTTGTAGAATATACTAGGACAACTTATGTTGAAGATGAATTAATCATCCTCAAAAATCATAGAGGGATTGAAAATGTATTCAAATTTATTTACAAGGTATGCATAACCAATATTATAAAAACCAAGAATGTATTATGATTATAAATCTGATTCTAACTCAATGGAATTTGAATCCAATGTCAAAAATAATGTTGATTCTACTTTTGATGATAAATATAATGTCAGTTCAATAATAAAACTAACTCTAATTTTGATTCTTCATTTGGTCTAGATGTTGCTATAATGATGTCTTTTTAATGTTTAGTTTTGGAAAAGGAATGGCGTATGATGGCATAACTTTCTCCACATAGATTGGTTTGTCAAAGTAAGACTCTATAATAGTGGGATAAAGGTCTAGATACAACTCCTTAGAGACTGGCTTATCAATAGGAGGATCTTAAAAAATAGGCATATGCTCAAGATAATGAATCATCACATATTGAATTATCATAAATGGTTGGTTCAAAAACAACATCTTAGATTGATTGGTTATCTTGGTCTTGATTTATGATTGGTTGGAAAGTTATTATGTTGATTATAACTTGGTCCTTAAATTATTAGATTAGTTGAGAGACTAATTAGATCAATTGGGTAGGTAATGATTGACTTGATTGAGGTATTGATTGGATCAGTTGGGCTACTGATTGGATTGGTTGAGGTAATGATTGGATTGATTGAGGTTGTTATTAGATTAGCTAAGGTTATGATTGGATTGGTCAAGGTTTAGGTTAGATTGGTTGGGATTATGATTAGATGGTTTAGATATTAGTTGGATTAGTTAAGGGTTTGATTAGATTATCTAGGGTTATGATTTGATTAGTTGAGGTTTGCATTAGATTGGTTGAGATTTGGATTGGATTGGATGGGATTGTCTAAAGTAGGCAATGGCTAGAAATAATCAAATAATGACTGGAGGTTAGACAATGATAGGGTGTAGTGAAAATTTATTTCTCTCATGAGTCACAAGATGAAGTCCTATAATGGTAGTGATAGGGAATTATGAAGCTTTGTTACTATCATGATCCAAAGGACTAGGTCTTGGAACCATATGAATAGGGCATTGTGTAGCTTGGGTGCTTGCATAAGCTGAAGTACTAGGTCTTGGTATGGTAATGGTATTATTTGGATGTTTTTAAACTTTATTTCTCATTTAATCTAAGGGATCATTAATGGTAGTTGATGATTGGATAACTAAAGGGTGACATGGAACTTGGTAACTTACACGAGTCAAAGGATGAGGTCCTAGAAGGATACATCTAGGGTACTATGGACCCTGATTACTCACATAAGCTAAGGGATGAGGTTATATAATGATAAGCCTAGGGTGTTATGGATCCTAATTACTTTCATAAGCCAAAGCATCCAAGTACTCCTCATAAACCATATAATCCTAGTTGGGGTTTTGAGTTGGATCATAAGCTAGTTTTTGACTATGTTCCCCATATGAAGTATTATAGGGAGAATAATAAAAATCCTCTCAAAATTTATCTCTATAGGGGTTTCGAGTTGGATTTTATGTAGCCATTATATCATAAATTATATTGTACACAAATCCACCATAAGTGTAGCTAGACATATCCAAATCAATGAAGAGATCTTCAAAAACAAAAAGACTTATAGTTCTACAGACTCTAAAAAATAATGTCCAAAGGACAAAAGGTTTAAACTTGATCTAACTTGGTCAAAGGGTGGAGATGTATCTCCAAAATGGTTTAAAAGTGGATTTGTATCTCTAAAATGGTTTTTTCTAATACTTGACATAAAAAATTCTAACATCAAATGTTTTAACATCAAATGTCATACACACAAAATGCCAAATCTCTAAATAAAAATTATCATGTCAACATTCTAGGCCAAAGTGTTCCAAACAAGGTCTAAACTAGTAAAGGGAAAAGAGTCACTAGGTCATTTATCCAAATGTGGAGTCAAAAACTAGGATCAAATAAGATGTGCTAGGAATTTTGGCCAAAAAACATCAAAATCTAGGCTTGAAACAAAGGATGATTGATGATTTGATTTAATCTAACAAGCTTGGAATAACTTTGACATAAACCTGACACATGGAATCAAATATAAACATGATCAATTGGCATAATCCAAAAGGAAAAAGACACTCAAAAAAAGATTTTTATCCCAAATAAAGGCACAAAAAATGATGAGGATAGGATATAAACAAATAAACAATAATTTTCAAATTTGGGTAATAAATTAACCTAACTTATGAAATCCAAAAGAGAAATATCTATGTATCAACCCCTATAGAGTGAGACCTAAATAGAAATAAATCAATATTTGGATCCGATGAAAAATAAGGATCCAACAAGGCTCAAATGATTGGTTTGAAACAATGGTATTTGACACAAGTCAGACAAGTCTTTTGAAATAGTTTGGGAAATGTAACGGTGTTAGCACTCCCAAAATATGTGATCAATGGTTATGTTTCAATGAATTCTAAAATACAAACTTGATAATAATTTGGATAGTATAATATTACCCATTTCAATCAAGTGACACACACACAAACAAGTTTAGCAAAAATTGTCAGACACCAGTGTGGTGTATAATGACTAGCATAATGCCTCTTCATATAAAAGAGTGGCATATAAAAAAACTTGTTTTTTATGTGGTATATAACAAACATAAAAATTTTAGCCTCAAAACACTAAGCAATAAATAATAAATTACAAAAATACAACTGAGTATAATCATTCTAGATCCTATCAAGGTGTAGCAAAGTGGGGTTGACTAAAGCTAATTTGTGTTTTATCATCTAGATTGATCCCATATGTACAAACTTTCATGTGTGCATACAAGATAATAATTATTTCAATTGAGTCTATGTTGATGGGCTTGTTGTGAAAATGTCTAGTCCTTTTCACAACCTCTAGATCCATCACTTGCTTAGTGTAGTGTGATGTCTATATCGATCAAACATATTTTTCTTAGCCTACATTAATAGAGATGGTTTAACTACTCAAACTAGTGCCTCATTGGGGTGATCTAAATTTATATACACCCCATAGAGAAGATTTGAAACACTACCAAGAGATGAATCCATAGGTCAATGATTCTCTAAAGAAATTGTGAGAGGTAATGACATCCCCTTCACAAGCCAAGATGAATGAAAAATAAAGATAAGTAGAAAGACTTTAAGTTTTATTTTAGATCAACCAATACTATGAGATTTTTGGGAAGAGATTAGGAAACATTATTTTTATGCCTTAGACTAGGCACTAAATGCAATGTAAAGTTACTTTTGATCCCGTGAGTTCCCTATAGGGGATGGGGGGAGAGCATACATGTGCTATATTTTTTGTGAAAATAACAAACAACAAAAAAACATGGAATAAAAGTGAACATGGTCAAAAAAATGCAAACTACATGATGTTAAGTTCATTTTAAGGCACTAAAATGAAATGTGTTGTGAATTTTGGCCCCTTTGCATTCATTGAAACTTGTTCAAACATTGAAAAACATCTAAGGCATAAAAAATGAACTAAGTTCTTCTTAGATATAGAAAAGATGATGTGAGCAAGATTGATAACATGTTCTTTTTAATGCCAAAATTGAAATGTTTGATTTGAAAAATCTCATTTTAAATATTAAAATTAAATGTTTGGTTAAATAATCATGCAAAATTGTGTTAAAATTTATCCTTCAACCCGAAATTATTAGATAATAAACCCTTGCTTTGAAACACTTTTGGTTTTGAGAAAAAAAAGTTTTGGAAATAATCAATACCGATCAATATGGATTGATATTAGTTGTGAACCTAAATTCAAAACAAACATCATGCACAAATGTTATTTAGATCAATAAGACATAAACATTAATATCAAAATATCAAAACTTGCAAACAACAAGTTAAAAGGTAAAAAATAAAATAAAACTGAACACATAAAATATAAAAACTTATAGTCACTTCTAAAATATGCATCATTTATTCATGAAAATTTTTAAGGTTGTTTATAGGTCCAAGTCACACCTCTCTAGAAAAATTTAAATCAAAATAGTGAATAAAAAAAATGTTATTAGCTTTATACTAGCCATTTTTACCAGACAAGTAGAAAAAAAAAGTGGCAGTAACTAAAAGAGTCATAACTTATTAACCACAAATCAGATTTTAATGAAATTTTGGGAGAATTGGAATGAAACTAGTAAGATTTTTTTTTAAAATTTAGAAAAAAAAATATATTAAAAATAATATCTATTTTAATATCCATGTTTTTTCAATTATGTGGGGTACACAATCATGTCCCATCGGGCATGCCATTTATGATCAAGGAATTTAAATCAATAGAGGAGGTTATTATAGTGTTAGTTCTAAAAATAATTAAATAAACACAATAAATAATATAACATCTCTAGGAATAGAACATGGGGGGATCTTAGTGAATAAATCTAATGAAAACCCAATTAAAATGCAAATAAAATAGAACTTTCCTTACCTTCCTTGATTTCTCCAAGAGATCTCTTAATTGGATTGCTCGAATTATGCTCAAAAGGTACTGATAAATGGGGCTTGGAGATCTCCATCACCTCTTAGCACCATGGTTGGCTTTGTCTTGGCTTGGTTTACCTTATAATTTTGGCACTATAACACTATGTTTGCATTTATGAATCAAGTTTTTGCATAATAAATTTACTCTATCTAAGCTCTCATAATGAAGAGTTATTGGATTGATTTTATAGGGTTTTTAATGAATTGTAATGAGTTAAATATTATACTTGGTTTGATTATTTAACCCTATTAGAGTTGAAAGGTGTCCAAAATCTCATTATTATCATGAATAAATATTTTGAGATATTTTGCATTTGGACAACTCATGATTAGCTTTTAAGATGATATTTTAGTATATTTATTTATATTTGCATTTTAATTTTTAATAATTATTTTTTTTCTCATTGATTAATTCAATTAAGATTTAATTAAGATTTGATTTTAATTAATATTTGTTAGGATTTTACACATTTTCTAAGTATTTAATTAATTCAATGTATACATTTACATGATTTAATTGATTTATGGTGCCAAATTGATTTATTGTATGGTTAGGAAGCCAAATTTGAGACTTATAGAAATTCTTAGGCTAGGTGGTCAATGGTTGGTAACAATTACTCTAAAGTTGTGTATGAAGCCATTGGTGGCCAATTTTAGGTGTCTATAATTATTATGATACTAACCATGTTACGATATCATAAATATATTTTTGGATATGTTTTAAGTATGATACATGAGCTATCACATAGAATTTGTTAAAGAATCTACGCAACTATGAAGATTATTGGAAGAAATCAACATTAGTGTCTCTCAAAATACATTTTTTCTTTTTTACAATCAAATTTGTATAGCCCTAGTGAAAAATATAGTTCAACACCAAATAAGGAAGAATATTGAAGTTCATGTGCATTTTATCTGAGAAAATTTTTTTAGTGATGATATTGATCTCCATTTTAATCCTAAAATTAAATAAGTGAAAAATATATTCACAAGATGACTTGGTGATACCAAGTTTTTAAAGTTTCATAAAATATTGGACCTCTCAAAATTTATTGAGGGAGAGTGTGCATGACAATGTCACCTCATATTGTCCATGTGTTTATTTTCATCTCTATACTTATTATCTATTGTAAAAGCATTGTAAAAAGTCACTTTATGTGATTTTGTGTAAAATTAATCTTATGTGAGTTTATAGTACACCCAATAATCAATTTTTTTTTGAAATGGATGTCTTTATGTTGTAAAATGATAAAAATACTTGTAAACTTAGGGATGTAGTCCCATTATCATGTTAGCCTAAAATTACTCTAAGTAGTTTATGGATTACAATTCCTTGTATTTTAAAAGTGATATTGACATGATGAAGGTTTTTAAATCCTTAAAATATTACATTATAGCCTAAAATCATTTTGGATAGCTCATGAATGTTAATTCCTTTTTTATAAAAAAGTCTATGGCATGTATCCTCATTAAACATTAAGGGAGAGTGTTGGAATATTAATATTTGTGGGATAATTTTATGATCCACATTATTCCATTTAATATATAATAAAATATATATTTATTATTTACTACAACAAATTATTTAAAACTTATTATGTGCATATAGAACTTATGTTTATATTTGATTAGGTGAAAATGTGAATCAGTTGGTTATAACCCTTCACTAACCTTATAAACAAATTTTACCTTATAAATAAACAAATCATGAAACTGTGAATTATTTTGAGTGGATATGACTTTGTGTATTTTGTGAAGAATTGGTGAAAAATATGAAGTGAGTTGAAAATTATTTATTGGGTTTGTAAATATTTCTCAAATAATGAAAATTTTTGTGTGTGTTTTTACCTTGTTGAAGTTTTCCCAAGTTAAAACAATGTAATGCATCATTTATTTATTTCCTATATTATTTAATTATTGTAAAAAAATATTTGAATCCATTTTTATAGTTATTTTGATAAGATAAATCATTTTAGTACCTTTCCAATATTTCAAATAAGAGTAAAAAAATCCAAATGTAAAATCTATGGCCAAAACAAGATGATGACTTTTTTCCTTTATGTAGCCTTGGTGTGTTCTAAAAATTGACACACCCATGAGGTTTGGATAGATGTAATTTTTGCATCCATACTTATATTACACCCATGGGGTGGGTTCGAACATTCTTGGAAGCTCTGGATCTCTGGCCTTGGAAATTCTACATCTCCAATTTAATTTTGCACAAAATATATAAAGTTTGGGCCCTTGATGTTTGAAGCAAAGATGATCTTTTAAATAATATGTTTTCAAAAAATAAAATGAGAACCAAAATGGAGTATAGGTGATATATATATATATATATATATATATATATATATATATATATATATATATATATATATATATATATATATATATATATATATATATATATATATATATATATATATATATGACAAAATGAATAATTTTCACTTGACTAGCCCTTGGTCCCTAATGGTTCTAAAGTTTTTGATCTCCAATATGAAAAATATATGAAGTTTGGGCCTCTGAGATATGAATAAAAAATGATCCCTAGCATAAGCTATTTAAAATTAATCAAAATATAAATAAAATATAATATATTTGTGAAATGTATGCCAAAATAGGTAATTTAGACCTAGCTATCCCTTGGTCTTGTAGGGCTCTGAAGTTTTGGATCTTCAACATGAAAAATATATGCACTTTGGGACTCTGAGATCTGAAGCAAATATTATCTCCTAGAAAATATATTTTAAAAAAATCAAAAGGGAATTAAAATGGAGTCCTAATTTGAAGGATATACAAAAAGGATAATTTTCTACTGGTTATCCCTTGGTCCTACTGAGATCTAAACTTCCATATCTCCAACATGAAAAATATATTAAGTTTGCACCTTTGATGTTTGAAGTAAAGATTATCCATATGAAAATATATTTCTAATTCATCAAATGAGAAATATAATGGAGTCCATTTTTAAAATATATGATAAACTAGAGAATTTTCACCAACTATGCACTTGAGGTGTGAATTCTACTTGATTTCTATAGTTTATCCAAAATTAAATTTCTTCATGTGAAATTGTATAAGACTTGGTTAGCCTGTGAGGCATAATTTATCTATTTCTAAACTTTGAATTTATTCATGTGTGGACCAAAATTTTAAAAATTCAAATTTTGGGTTAAAAAAAAACTATATGAATGCATCTAGAGATGGATTGAATACTTGATCATCATTTGCTTTAAATTAGATAAAACATAATTTATACTTAGATTAGGATTATGTCAAGTGATTATAATAAGAATTGGGAATAATATTTGAGATTTTATCAATGTGTAGTAGTGGAAGTGTGCATTTGCATTAAAATTTCTAAGCAACAGAATAGGTGACATGAGTGTGATTTTATAACAATATAAAAGGGAAAAATCTCATGCTACCTATTCTAAAAATATAGAAGAAACTATAAGAGAGGGTTTAAATATGAAAATTTATTGTTAAAATAGATAAGAACAAGAATATCTAATAGGGGACAAGAAGGTTTACCACTTTTGTTCCCTATTGGACATTTTTGTCCATATAGGAAACATGTGAATTTTGGCTATAGGGATGTCTATAAATATGCTTAGAGGGGTTTTTTTTATCAATCAGAACATTTTTGTAGGCATAAAATAGAAATTTAAAAAATAATTAGGTCCATATAGGTGTGTAAGAGGGTGGAAAAATATGTTGAGATTAAATACTCAAGTCAATTAAAGTGAAATAGGTCCAAAACTAACATTATCAAGTATTTATGACCAAATTTGAGTGACTATATTATCCACACCCTTAAGTTTATAAATTAAATTAATAAAGGAAACAATATACTTGAGTGTGTCCAACACACTTTAATTGTGGGAGAATCTCAAAATCATTCAAAGTGTCTCATGGAAAATCTTGTAATGATGTAAAAGTAGTCAATACTCATATATGAAAATAAAAATTGAAATGTAAATTAAATTTTAAAATATTAAAAATAAAAAGGATGGAGTACACCTTTATGTATGAAACCAATGTTTCTCTTGTAAATTTCCTTGGAGATAATGCTTCCTTGAAGCATTAGAGAATCAGTGTTTCCATTGAAACACATAGAGAAGTTGGTTCCTTATCTTAACCAATGGATAATTTTAGGGTGACTAATCCCCAAATTAAATTAAACTTGTATATAAAATAAAACCCATTTAGAGATTCAAAAACCTCAATTTATGTTGTTGGTATTTATAACCCCAAGACTTGAAACTAGTTGAAATCCATAATGGATTTGTATGAAATAATGTAGATGGCATTAAACTTATAATTTATTAATTATATAATTTAGTTGAATCAACCATTATAGATGGCTTTAAAATTCAATTGTCAATTTGTTTATTAATTAATAAATGTATGATCAAAATATAATTAAGTACATCCATGATCATATTATGTATGAAAATAGCAAATAGTATTGAAATCATTTCCTGAGTCTATATCATGCCCCATGAATTTTCAAAAATTAACATTGTGTGCATGAACTTATATCATGCCCATATTGATAAATGTAGAGTCTATAACTATATGTAGATGAAAATTTGTAAATTTTGTTTGAATATTTTGTATAAACCTGTATGATGCACACCAAAATTGTATACATTTGTACTTTATTCCCATAATGTAAGTGTATATTCCCCCATAACCTATGCCAATGATTAAATTTTTAACCATTATGAAACCTTTGAAATTATATGATAATTGAAAACTATTTTTACTTTGGAAGAGGCTTATCTCATGTATGGAAAGCCTAATGAAGAAAACCCTTTTGATGTGAGGGAATTGTATCCCAAAATTCACTCATATAAAAATAAAAGTTAACAATATCATGCGTAGTAAGATTTAATTATTGAATAATGTAGCATATGTCAAAATTGTATCAACATAACAAAATTTGTATCATTTGAATCATGTATGTACATATGAGGCAAGGCCTATATAAATGTGTCAATAAATATCTTATTACTAAAATGTAGAATTACTATCCTATGATTTAGTTAGTACATGATATGGATCACATATCTCATAAAAATTAACAAGATCAATAAGCACATAACACACTATTGAGGTCAACATAGCCCCATTTCTAAAAAATGAGGACCCTTGTTCAAAAGTTACAAATTATGTTATAAATTTGGCATTAAACTTGGTCAGAGTATAGTATTGAGTATCATGTGTTGAATTAGATTAAATTTACATACTAGCATATAAACTTTATTTGATCTTATCTAATGTTGCTAACATTTGTCTCATGTGTTTTTTATATTGTAGGATCAATGGATATTCATTTGAATCAACAAATGTTCATGGATTTATGCTTCAATATTAATTTAACCCTTGGTTGAATAATATGGTCTCATTCAAGTCATTATGTTAACATTTGGTCCTTAATTGATTAATTGAATTCAATTTTAAATGACATTTAAAACATTAGTCTAAATTACTTTAGCTTAATTTCTTATTAAAATGGATTAATATTTTCAATGGGTCACTGTATACCACTTTAGTCTTAGTTTAATTTTAGCTTAAGTTTTGATCAAGTTTATTAATTCATTAAAACTTTAGTCTACTTTTATGCTAAGTCTTTATATGTCTTGAGCACTTATTCTTTGATTTTAATTTTCATGATTATGAACTGAACACAAGGTTGCCAAGTGTCAAAATCTCACTTGATTAGATTAAAGATCAACAACATGCGGCTGATTACCTAAATTCAATAATTCAATGTTCCCTAGATTAAAGATTGATGATACATATTCTTATGTAAAAATTATGATTGATGATCTATATTGAAGACTAAAGTCAATAATTCAAGATCAAATATTGATAGTGTGCATTCAATAGTATAGATGAATATCTAATGGTGAGCACAAAGTCAATATGTTAAAGGATCTAGAGATTAAATATGATGGTTTCAAGTGTCACAATTATGGTGAATAGAAATAAATCAATGGCCTGCATTTGATTATATGCTTAATAAATCAATAATGTGTGTTTGATCATATAGATCGAAGATCGATGGTATACATTCAACCATGTAGATAGAGATCGATGGTGTAAAATAGAGTCAACAAGTCAATGGCATAGATTACATGCTAGGCTACCACATGGCATAAAAATATTAACTAGATGGAGATTATTAGTAGGGTACATATAATAAGCATAGAGTTACTAAGTGTCATAATATAGGAAGTTGTATCAAAGATTAAAAGTTACATTGAAAGAAAAGGTTAGAAGAATCATGAGGAGATCGATGGATAAAATTTGATCAAATATCTAGGGGCACAATATTATGACATGTGTCCAAAGTGACAATAATCAAATTTTATAATTAATAATCTATAAGGATAGGAGATTCCACATAGGCATACATATAATATCAAAATATTTTGTGGACCCAAGCATGCGAAGGTATAAATACAAGATCAAAATATGATTTGGGTCACCAAAACACATAATTCAAACTCATATGCCACCATTAAATCTCATTTAAACCTATAACAAGACCTAAGATGTACAAAAATCCCTAAATTATTCTTGTATTCACTATTTCAAGCCAAAATAGAGAACCTAAGATTTATCAATGGCAACCTATGGAACTACTGCAAAGAAACCAATTGAATTATACCTATCATCATATATAGAGGGTAGAGTATTTAAAGATACATAGTTCATGGCTTCTTCATTAAATAATAGAGATAATAATAGCTCAATCTTGTTTTGGATCCTTGAAAACAAGGAATTTTGATCAAGGAAGAGGAAAAATTGCTCCTAGTTAAGAGACTATATGATGACATCTTGGTAATTTAGATGATAATACTCCATTATGATACTATAAAACTAGAGGTATTACACTATATTGACATTCATAGTCCTATTTTCAAAGATTTTAAAATTGACAAGGTTATGTTTATTCATGAACCTCATCTATGGAGAATAACATATATATCCTTTGTCTCCTTTGAATACTATTATAAATTACCTAGGCCCCAAATAGACATGGCCTCCATTAATGCATCGGCCCATAAACATACCATGATGGATATCCTAGAAAAGTGGTTAGAAGCTGGTAAAGAGGTCATTATTGATCTTGAAAATAAAATCCCTTTGAGCCAATTTAGACCTGGAGTTAGAATGGTCATGACCATGTTAAATAAACTATATGGATTTGTACATAATACACATGTGAAGACAATATGGGTGTCTTTGGTATATTTAATTATTAAGGAAATGGTAGTACCTCTTTTAGGAAAAATAATCAACATTTCCTTAAGTAGGTAGAACTTTGGGATTAAAATAAAAAATATAAATGAGTTCTACATAATGTCATACTTTTTAGATGTCCTATGTTCCACAACCAAAATCCCCAATCAAAGAGAGGGGTCTCCTAATTCCACCCAAATTTTGTCCCAATATTACTTTGAATTTCATATTTACAATTATAGGGACCATATCCAATTCATTTATGATTGTGTATATCCTACTTTGAGCCAAACCATAAATGGTATCCCCATGATGAGAATAAGTCCTTTAGTCAAGAAGTCCATTGAGATAATATGATATATCTAGCTATACCTAGGTTTTATAGTTATAAGAATATAGGGAACCCAAAGTGCCCCCCCTTAAACTACCAGTGTATATGCCTAAGAAGTTGGTAGAATAAGAAGTTGAATATCAATTCTTTAATTAAATGGGATTTTCAAGACCAAGAGGAAGGTTCTTATCCATGGTTTTCCCATGGAAATTGGTAAAAACATTTTCATACAATGGGACCACATTGAAGCTACTTCAAAACATAGGCTTTCCTTTAATTTGTAGATAGATGACCATAGATAGTGGGATCCCTATGGTAGAGTAAAGGAACATTTGAAGAACAAAGGCATTCTAGTTGTGTCTTATGAGCATGAACCTAGTACATTTGACTTTGTGTACACTAAGGCAACCACTTATTATGAATTTTTTAAAAGTCTAAAATAAAATAATATAAATCCTAAATCCAGATTGTTAAGATATCAAAAAATGGAAGATATGTGGAAACTTTATCCTAGATAATATCATTTGATATATATTGGTTCTTCTAGGCTTCCCCAAAATAATATAAAAATAAAACATAAGATTAAAGAAAGGAGACCAGGTGAATTTTCTTCAATTTCTTTAGTCCCTAAGTCCTTTAGAATAGTATAACAATATTTTCCTCAACATGAGGTTCACATGATAGCTTTGGATCCATAGGAATAAACTGAGATGCATTGATAATTCTCTCTATGACATATGAATCAATTACTAATGTAGATGAAGAAAAGCTTGAGGAATCTAAACATGAAAAAGGAAAAGAGAAGTCATTAGAATTAATTGTCATTGATCCTCCCAAGAGGAAAGATGAGACTGTAATTGTCTCAAGGGAAAAGAAATAAAAAATGGTCATCACTCCCCCTTTGAAATAGATCAACCTTTTTTAGTGAGGAGAATATAATATATAAACCAACTATACCTAAATTTTTCATATATGAACCAAAGATGGAGAATCTTCCTGCTACCTATCATCCATGGACTCTAGTATAGACTATGGCATCCCCTTGTAACAAGAGTTGAAGACTTGGATCCTAGAATTTCAAGATGAAGAAGAAAGGAGGTTTTTTCATCCAATTAAATTAGTAGATCAATTATAAATAGAGGTTCCAATCAAACATATGGCCCAGTCTTTAGTGGGAGTTAGATATGACCCAACTACTACTAGCCTATAAAGAGTGACTAAGATAGTTGTCATGGATGAAGGTTATGAGGTTATACATAAAAAGGTTAAGCCTTTGATTCATCTAACTCAAAAGAGGGAGAAGATACTAGGTGAAGCCCCTATATTTGAAGAATATGTCCTAGAGTTATCCCAATCTCAAACAAAAATGCTATAGGCTCCCATTAAAGGACATTTTTAATAAATTTGAAACAAATATATTTGATAAATTTAATTATTTGAAGGTAATAAGGTATAAATTAGACATATTTAATAAACAACATACCATGGCTCTAAACCAAGCTAATTAGTGGTAAGGCTCAGACAAGAAAATAAAGGAATTGGTCAAGATTATAATGGAAAATCAGATTTATAAGTTTAAAATAGTTATTCTATAACATTTAAATATGGCCATGATAATATTGATGGATAAAATCAAAGACATCAATAAGTGGTCAAAAGGCATGGAAGGTCTCTCAAATGACTTCAAACAACTGGAGGGAAAAATGGTATATATACTAGGAGGTTTGATCAAGGATCCAACTAATCCTAGTCAAGTAGGCATGATAACTAATGAAGAGTTCTAGCATAGAGCTATTGAGTTCATAAAAAAATTCAAAAATAAAAATAAGGGAACCATAGGTGCTGACAACAAACATCTTTTGAACTTTATTTTGATAATAAATTATAATATTAGTAATGTTATGAGAATTAAATAATCCATAAATAGAGCTGATGAAGTCTTCAAAGATCTAGTAGGGTAAGCAGAGGAGCTATTTATAGAGCCAATCAACAATCTTAGGTTGATTGATGAATAATATGACAAATCCATTAAGATCTTGAAACAAAATTAAAAGGCCATAGATGTATGGGCATCTCAAAGTTAATTGAGTTAACTTAGAATATTATTTTGTATAAAAACCATGTAAATATTTGGAAAGAATATACTATTTTTTAAAAGCATGTGTAATGTGTAACACACATGGCTTATAGGTTAGTCATATTTGAAAAGTGTCATTGGTTATAAAATATTTTTAAAATGACACCTATCCTTGACACTTGTATGATTATCATTTGATAATGACTAAGAAACATACCCTATAGGTTGTTCTTTCAACCTATAAAAAGGGGTATTATCATTGTAAAAAGAGGAAGTTTTTAGAGAAAAAATTTTGTGTAAATTTTGGAGCAAGTAATACAAGAAAGAGAATTTTTCAAATATTGTCTCATTTTTGTTTGTTTGTTTGTTATCATGGTTGCTTATTCAAATATATGTTATGATGTTTATATTTGAATTGCTTTTATGAATTCTATATGTGCATATATTAATGTAGAGTTGTTAATTTTAGCTTTATGCTAGGTTGACTGAAGGTTGTTAGATTCATTTTAATATCATTGTTTTTCTTGAAGATGTGCAAATGAAATTTTCTTGTTTAAGTAAAATTATAAAGTAAATTTGACTTCTAATTTACATGTTTCAAATATCCTTAGACATTTGCCTAGTATATGATAACACTTATACTATTTGGTAATTTCATGTCATATGCTGGATTGAAAATGCATGTCTTTGATGAAATGAAAGATTTGTCAAGATGTCTAGACTAAAGGATAGAAACATCTCTCTTTCTACCCTACCCTACCCATTTTCTCATTTTTTGATCAAATCACTATAGTTTAATTTTTTATTGTAAATATTCATGCTAGATTAGAGTTTTTGGCTTTCGATTCTGGTCATTATTAATTAGATTCAAATAAATAACATTCATCTTTCAAAATATTTTAGGACCACGGTTCCTCCCAACAACCACTTGCATAATCATTTTTTGAAATAGTCAAATAGCTTGGTCGCTACTCCACCATAGATCTAAAGAAGATCATGACCAACAACTCATGGAAAATATTCTTTAAATCTTGAAATGAGAAGTGTTTTCAACACTATGATAACCTTGTGATAAACTTACATGCATGAATAGGCAATCCAAAATTGGTACTATAAGGAGGGCATTAAGCTAAATATTTATGAATCTAAAGTATCTTGAGCTGATTTTAGTGAATTTTATTCAAAGATTAGTTGATACTTTGCATACTTGTGTTTTTCTTAGATTAGATTTGTAAATATCAATGATAGTCATGGTATTAAACCACTCTTTAGGATTATTTAGCTAAAGATAGTTATTCTCAAAAGATTTATGTGAAGTTATTACAAAGGTTACTTAAGCTTTATGAATTTGATGTGTTCAAGGTTAGTGATATTAATTTTGTGTAAATATAACTAATATTCACAATTTTGGATATATATTTAAGCTAATTCAGTTAAGGATTAGTATTCTTTAAAAGATTTGTATGAATTTGTGCAAAGTTTTCTTGAACTTAGAAATCTATATGTGCAAATCTACTTGTTTGTGAGAATTGAACTATTCTTTACAAAGATAAAACTTCTACATTGTATTTTGAATAGGATTTGGATTTTAAAAGATAAAACTACCATGAATAAGAACTAGGTAAAGGTTTGAGATAAGGTTACCTCTTCTTTCTTTGGAAAATCATAGAAAAACAAGAGCGAATAAAGGTAAACATAGAATTTCTAAATCTCAGCCTACTTCACCTATTTCTATTACTTTATTAAATCCTCATCAAGGTATGGATTAGTTAGCTAGACCTTCCATTAATATTCTTGGTTAGGTACATGACTTACCAAGAAATCTAGAAAAATATTTACTTTCATTTAGTCATACAGGCATTGTTACTGCTAAAAAACACATTGTTTTTTTAAAGTTGCCTTAAGATTTTTAAATGTTGTTCATGAAGATGTTGCTTATAATTTGTTTCCTTTTTTTTTAGAGATGTAGCATATGATTAGTTTCTTAATCTTCCTAAAAATTACATCGTTAGCTAGGATGATTTTAACAATTATTTCATTGATCAATTTGGAAAGATAATCAATCCCTATGTTCTATATCAACATTTAACTATGGTAAATAGAGATTCAAATGAAACCATTAGATATTTTAATGATATATTTAAAAATATGTTTATAAAAACTATATCTCCTTATAAACCTGATGCAGCTTTAGCTTTAGCTATTTACAAGGATGCTTTAGATCCAATGGCTTCTGTATTTTTAAAAAGAGTTGTTGGGGCCATAAATACATTAGCCTTAACCTATGCTAAAGCTGTGAAAATTAATGATAAAATTAAATCCCAAGGTCAATTAGCATATTTTATTCCTAATATCAATTCTAATTTTCCTATATTGAATATAATTCCAAATTCTATTTAAAACATGTCTGCTTTAAATCAAACTCTAGTTTTAAACCAATTACCTTTGAGTCATACTTATCCTAGTCAAAACATCAAATTGGTAAATAAATTTAAAAGTGGATCTCATCCATAAGATCAATAGGATATGGTGTCAGTAGCTAGTAGTAGTACTAAAGTCCATTCTTTAGAGGCACCTAAGAATGAAAATGAATCCATATTAAAAATGGTTCAAAAATTGAGCATTGATTTTTTTCAATTACAAAAAAAGGTAGGTAACACTGAGGAGAATTTCAGCAAAAAATATTCTTATCAAAAATTTAATATACTTCAAATAGGTTTCATAATAGCAACAACAATAATAATAATGAGTCATCTACAACTACGAACATACCTGAAATAAACATTTTTAATCTAGCTTTAACTAATTATTATAGGATTCATAACACTATAAAACATGGTGAATTAGATTATATAGAATTTTGTAATGAGTTTAAATTATTTCAAGATGAATTGGATAAATTTGAAGTTGTGCCTAACAAATATAATTATATAGGGACATCTAGATCTTCAAAGACATCTAAATCTTTTGAAACAATTATTATGGTGGAAACTTTTGATTTTATATTTCAAGATTAAAATGAACCTAAAGATACTCTAGAGGAAATTCATGTTTTTCAATAGTATCTAAAGAAGACTTATCCATTAAGGAATAGAAAATAAAAACAACCAATGTCAAGTTATACTCCACCAAACAACATTGATACTCCTCCTGATCCCAAAGTAGATAACAATCCAAAACCTCCAAAGGGAAGTAAAACTATAAATAATGTTGATTTATCTAGTTCTTTGTAGTCATATAAATGTCCAAATTGGTAGTTTGAGTGTGGCTTGTGATACCCTATCCATAAATCCTTTTTTGCATTCTCTTATGACCCTTATAGACACCTTTTTTCTCATTACTGATCATCCATAGACTTCTAAACCCTAATTCCAACTCATCTAAGCTCTATTTCTCATGTCAATTCTATCCCCCTAGGTCTTGAGACTATAGGATAGGAGTGACATACCTATACTATATCATCAAACCCTAAGGTGTCTTATTTTTGGTGTTCCTATCTAATCACACTTTGAGCACAAATGATCAATTTCATTTGATTTATATCCTTTATCATGTCATCCTTGCATGAATACATCTAACCCATGACCAATAGTTCTCTATAAAAACCCATTTAAAGTTAAATTACAAAGGGGGTGAAAAATCTTACAAATCAATCAAGAATAGAAATATACCACTAAGGCAAATTTCCTCATTCTCTACATATAGTCACCCAACACAGTTTAAAACATATTCAAACCCTCACACCAATCCCTAGACACCTCAAACACATTAAATTTGGCATTTTTGAATTTAAATCATGATGTTAAATAAATCACATCAAGTGGGAGACCTACATATAGCTTGATCCCTTTTTGGAGTATTGGTATGTAGGTATGATGCTCACATAAGGGGTGTCGATCACATGTTCAGTTCATATTACACATACTAACCCCCCTTTTCCAAGTGATTCAAATATTTTTTATCAATCATGATAGAGGGTTAGGGTTTTAATATTAAAATAGATCTATATTAGGTTTCATCAACATTCAAAACTCAAAATTTCATAAGCATGCTCACATTGAAACAATACAAAGAACCTAGAAAAATCAAGTCTCTATGAGTAGTTTGGAAAATAATGGTAAGAGTGGATAATAAAATCAAAACTTAGGATGTCTTATTTTTATTGGTCCTATCCTTTCACAAAATTAAAACTATATTCTGATTTGTGACACTATCCCAATCTTTCACAACAAGTTTTATACTGTACAACAACTGTCTCAGGTTGTTTTAACCTAAGTTATATTTTCTCCTAATTTATTGTTATTTTTAGAAAGTTAAAAAAGATAGATAAATTATACAAATTATGAATGTAATTATTTTAATATTATTTACTAATTTATTAATCCACACCCTTAACTAAAATAGGGATAAAACTCCATTATTCCCAAAATGGTTAAATCATTTGGTGAACCTAACTTACTTTATTTGCACATAAAAACCTTAGAAACCCTAGGGTAAATTAATTTTTTATTTTTATAGTATTTTTATGATTTTTTACCTACATATTTAAATCAAAAATTCACATTTTAATTTTTAAAATTCACCATAGTAATTTTAAAGTTATTTCTTTCAAACCCTAGTTGCCTACACTAGGTCTTGATATTTTTTCTAGTATTTTTTATGATTTTTTCCTACATATTTAAATAAAAATTTCCCATTAAATTTTTAAAATTTACCATTTTAATTTTTAAAATCATTTTCTTTCAAACCCTAGTTACATATACTAGGTCCTATGCTTTTGAGGTATCACTTTACATATTTGTGAGCTTCATATCCTTTTTTATGCATATTCCAGTTTGTTGTTTAGATTATATTTATTTAATATTTTCTTTCATTATTTAATTTGTTTTCTTTATGCCACCTAATCTCCTTGCATCTCTTCCTTTAAGATGAAGTGTAATACATAGTGGCAAGCCTCCCGAATTCACTTAGATTCCTCCAACCTATCCATATACCATGGATAAACAATCAACTCAACCTCTTAATATAGATCCTACACATCTAGATTACACTAAATTATATGAAGATAATTTTGGCAATGAGTACTATGAGAATAAAAATTATGATACACACACCAATGTTCATGGCCCACCACATCAGGCTCTTGATCCACTTTCACCTATTTTTGATAATGATGTGGTCATCAACAAAGATTTGATTCTAAAATGTTTTAGAGAGAGACTCAGATAAAAAATCAAAGACCATTCACTTATCTTACAATCTATCATGGAAATTAAAAAGGATAAGCAATTTGAGTCTTACATTCCTTCATAACAACCAATTTCAAATGACACTAGAAGAACAACTATGTCTTAACAACCACCTGTAGCAGCCCAACCTTCCTAAAGGGAACCACCAGTTATGGATAATACATATTTAACTCTTGATGTGGCTACCCTTGTGTAAGAGATAAAATCTCTTCAATCTAAGGTGATACATCTTGATCGTCGTGCGTCTAGACCAACATAGGCTTTGGACTCTTTTGCTCTACTTCATACACCATTGACACATCATATTGTTTTTACACCTTTTCCACCAAGTTTTGTTCAACCCAAGATCACTTATATGATGGCAAAGGTGATCCAAAGACACACTTGAGATATTTTTATGCAACATGCTTGGACTATGTGCCAAATTATTGGTTATTAACCAAACTCTTTCCATGGAATTTAAAGGATTATGCTCTACAATGGTTCTATAGTCTACCAAATCAGTCAATCAATGCATTAAATCCTTTAGTTGATATGTTCCTAGATAATTTCAACATTAACATAGGTGACAAGGTTTCTTACGCCCAAGTTGTACAATAAAAACAAAGGTCAAATGAGCATCTCACAAATAATGTTCTTCGGTATAAGACTATCTTGGATAAAATGACTAGCCTCATGGCTGATAAAAAATTATAGGATCTCTTCAAATAAATTATTCTACCAACTTTACACAAAACAATAATGTTCAAAAGGTTCTCTTACTTCACTGAGTTATGTCATACACTAAAGGAAAGGGAAGTCAAAATAATTTCAATGGGAAAAATCAAGTACACAAACAAATTAAAAAAAAAGAGTAACAATAAAGTCCCATGCAAAGTAAAGGTTAATGATAGAAAAATTCAAAATCAACCTATAGTTAGTACAACTTCTGAGCCCCCTCAATGAGTGGTTTTATTATCACCTCCTCAATAAGCCTTTACCAATCTCCTGGTATCTCCATCTAGAGTCTTACAGCAGTTATTGTAATGTAATATCATATCTCTCCCTCATATTTAGGAAGTTAATACAACAAAGCCTCTTCCATGGGGATATGGTCAGAATGCAGTTTACAATTTTTACAGGGCACCAAAACACATAAAAAATAGATGCATTAGTTTGAAACACAAGATATATGAATTGATAGATGGTAACCTTATTGACATTGGCACTCTAATTGAGCCTCCTAAGGCAAATCAAACACAAGACAAGGCTCTAAAAAATTTCTTAGGTCCTTTCCCATAGCATTCTAAATAGGAGACATGGGATACATCAAGTTTTTACCATGAATATCATACACACCCTCCACTAGCTACATATTATTCACCTTCAGTTGAGTCACATCCTTTGAGAAACATGATTAGTGTGTATAATTCTAGAGTTCTAGCTACACCTTTGATCTCATTTTCAAAGTAAGAGATAGTTGAAGATTATTCAAATTACCATGCACTCTTTCTCAGATCCTAAACTGCTAATCATCCCATTCATAGTATTCTAATAGATAATAGATCCAATGTGAACATGTGCACCATGACATTATTTTAGCATTTGAGATATTCAATGTAGGATATTACCTTGATGGACATAGTTATTAGTGGATTAAGTGGTCATGTATAGAGTTCATTGGGTGAGATTGTACTTCCTATATAGGTTAGACCTACACATGTGGCCACACCATTTAATATTGTTCCTAGTATAGGAGTTTTTAATATGTTGTTTGGTTGACCATAAATACATAAAATTCAATTATTACCTTCTACAATTGAAATATACATGAAATTAATTAATGGTAATCAAGTTGTTATAGTTGGTGGAGTTCTATATGAGTTACCACTCCCCACTTTAGAGACATCTACTACTCTATAGTCACTAGTTTCAACTTCTCCACTAGTTATAGTTATTCTTCTAGTTAAAATTTAGCCATAATCAAGGCCCCCTTCGCCAGCATAGAGAGTTCATACACTTCCATGGAGGTCTTTATTAGAGTAACCATAGTTTTAGGATTCTAGATAGTTTCTATCTATAATGTTCACACCTAGGGTAGTATCATTATAGTCTCATGACTCTACCATAAATCACACTTTCAAAGAGCTTATTCTACTACTAGATGGGTCCCTAAGATCCTTACAATTGCATCCACTTCTCATATTTACAGGGGGATCCCAAAGTTAGTTTCCACTACAGACATTTTAGAGCATTTATA
Source organism: Torreya grandis (assembly GCA_037957365.1). NCBI lineage: Eukaryota > Viridiplantae > Streptophyta > Pinopsida > Cupressales > Taxaceae > Torreya > Torreya grandis. The sequence continues at coordinate 918,874 of JARHVA010006324.1, forward strand.
GCATATACAAATTTCAGAGCCAAAGTCAGCCTTTCTATCATGCTTCATGATCATATACAATCCCTATCCTTGATATAGGACACCATGACAGGGAGTATCTTATGAGACTCATTAGTTAATATCATTTTTTCTCAAATTAATTGTATATAGTTTCACAGTATTTCTTGTACATAATTTCTCAATATTTATTTTACATAGTTTCTTTATGATTGATTGTACATAACTGATTTCAAAAATACCAAAATCATTTAAATAATTCAAAACACCAATAACATTTCAATTATATACATTATCCATGCTTTACATTTCTACTACCATGCTAAACTTTGATTGCACTATTCTACACTATTGTTTATCAATTTATCTACATTACCATGCTTCACTTGATATTTTTTGAGTGTGTACAGTGACATCCAGATCCTTGATTGCTTCACTCTACCCATTGAGGGGGAATCCTAATTCATATATTTGAGACATACATTGACATATCTACTCATTAGGGGCATATTTTACATGACTACACTATCCAGGTTATGTTATTCCTACACCACACACTCTAGTTATCATGATGATTTACATTACTTAATAGCTTACATAGATTATCCTATCAACATTCACTAGTATATATAACTTGTGTATTTCTTAGCATATACCTAGTCTTTTACTCCATGTCTTACATACTTTCATTTCTAACCTTGATTAGCTAGATGCGATATTATTTCTAGATTTTACATGCTTTCCTACCTTGCTTTGAGTAGCTAGATGCCATTGTATTTCTTAGTTCTTATTTTGTCTCTTATATGTTCCCTAGGACATTTTCCAATGTTCTTTGATTAGATTCTTCTATGTGCTTGTGGAACTCATGCCAACCTTGTTTATTTTCAATTGTATGTGTATGTGGCATTTGAACATGCCTTGTATGCTTACTTTCCTAGTTTGAATGACATGTGCCCATGTCCCTTGTTTGTTTGGCCCCTTGGCCACTTTTGTGTGCTTGCTTGCTTGTTAATTCTCAATTATTTTCAATGCAATGATTCACATTATTAATTATCTTGATTTCTTGGATATTGTGATGGAAATCATGCTCCATCTCTCTTTGATAACTCAGAACTAATAATTAACAACTAACATTTCTAGTTTTAATTCAGTATATTTTACATGTTATTACATTGTTACATCTATCTAGTCATACCCATATTGATCTAGCAATCTCCAAAAAAAAATATGCTATATCTTGAGACATCTTTTTTATTATCAATGATATATCATGTATTTCATAGCATAACACACTTTTAGGGCTCTTTCTTCTAAGGGAAGTCATTGCAAGTTCTTTATTACTACCCTCAAAAGAGGGAGCAACAAATAAGGGTTTTATCATAGTTATCATAGCCTTCTATTAGTTAAAAATTAGTTTTTAGAACAATCAAAATAGCAAACAAAACTCAAAACAGATAGAACAAACCAAGAAAATAGTGATGAACACAAGTCAAACATCAAAATAAGTAAAGGACAAGATCATTGGACTTGGACTACATCACCTGACATTAAGGTGTCCTATTTTTTGTGCTCTTATCTAAGTAACAAAAAACCCAATTTTTTTAGAAATATGCAAAAAGGTAAGTTTAGTTACATTTTTGTAAATAAGATTTTAGTTTAAATTGGGTAGTTTTAGTACAATTTTTCTTAAAGAATATAGACATATGGGGATTCATGCATGACATGATGGCTCTCACTTCCAATTTTAGATTGGGCATTTAGTATAAGTTCCAAATCAGAATCCTTATTATAGATACCAATGATTGGGAGAAATTTTCATGGCACATTTTCCTTCTTTTCTTTCTAATTCATTACATTACCTAAATATTCTCAATAGTTGCATGTCTTATTCCATTTGTAGGTGGTTGGCATCATTTAAGAGTGGTTTTCATATAATCTTAGTTCTTAGTTTTGGAGTGGCTTTCATATAAGCCTAATCTCCACCTCTCTAAGTAGCCAATATTAGCCTAGTTCCCATCACACATTCAATTATCTATGCCACATTGTTAGATTATGGAGCATTCATGAACTTTAGGAGCCATCTCATATGACACATATTTCATACTAGTATCATTTCATAGCTTCACTTAGTGGGAAATGATGAAGTTAAAGGAATATATAACCTTTGTATTCTTGAGCCACCTAATTAGAGGGATTGGATACATAGTCCAAACATCGATTAACACATGCATAATTACATAGCTTCACTTAATGGGTGAGGATGGAGCCAAAGGACTAGCCTTTGTATTCTTGAGCCACCCTTAGGGAATTGAGCACTTAATTCTATTTGAGATATTACTCTTGGTTCAACACATACCTAACATCACTCATCATCATAACAAGTTTTGTATTGGTTTGCATACCCAGTGAGGTGTATTCATTCATTTCTCTTCCTCTCTCTCTCTTACCTATCTTTTGTACATTCTTATTTTAGACATAGTTTGTCTAGTAAGAACTAATCTACTCTTTGTTTTCTCTTTTACATTTACATTTCATAATGTGCTCTCTCTATACACACTAAGCATCACATAACTTCATGGGCTTCACCCTTGTAGGTAAGTTTAGGTACGATTTCTACTTTTCCTTTATCATAGTATTTTTCTTTGTTACATCACTAGAATAAAAGGGGGGGAAATGTAGTCATATAAAATGTCCAAATTGGTATTTTGAGTGTGGCTTGTGACAACCTATCCATAACTCATTTTTTCATGCTTGTGTTACTATTATAGACATATTTTTACTCATTATTGATTATATGTATACTTTTAAACCTTGATTCTAGCTTAGCCAAGCTCTATTTCCTAGGATAATTTTATCCCCCAATTCTTGATCCTATAATATAGGAGCACCATACCTAGACTATAGTACTAAACCATAGGGTGTCCCATTTTTGGTGCTCCTATCCAATCACACTTTGAGCAAAAATGGTTAATTTCATCTAATTCATATCCTTCATCATGTTGACCTAGCATGAATACATCTAACCCATGACCAATATTTCCCTATAAAATCCCATTCAAATTTCATTTACAAAGGGGGTGAAAAATCTTATAAAGTAAGCAAGAATACAAAAAATTAAGGTAAATTTCCCTATTCTCTTCATACACTCACCCAACATAGCTACAAACATATTAAAACCCTCACACTAGTCCCTAGCTACCTCAAGCACTCTCAATTTAGTATTTCTACATTTTCATCACACTATTTCACAAAGCACATCAAGTGGTATAACTACATATGGCTTGATCCCTCTTCATAGTATTAGTATATAGGTAGCATGCCCACACAAGGGGTGTGGATCACATGTTTAGTGAGTTTTACACACACTAACCCCCTTTTTTCAAGTGATTCAAATCTCATTTATCAAGCATGATGGAGGGTTAGGTTTTGAAGATTAAAAAATCTCTAAAGTGAGTTCTATTGACATTCATCACTCAAAATTTCATAGGCAAGCTCACACAGGAACAATGTAAAGAACCCAAAAAAAAATTTGGTCTCTATGAGTAGTTTGGATAATAATGGAAAGAGTAGTTAACAACACCAGACCCTAAGGTGTCCTATTTTCAATGGTCCTATCCTTTCACCAAAAAAATACTAGATTTCAATTTTTGACACTATCCTAGTCCTGCATAGCCAATTTTAGACCCTGCAATAGCCATCTCAGCCTATTTTATGCTAAGTTATTATTTCTCCTAATTTATTGCTATTTTTATAAAGTTAAAAAAGATAGATAAATTATGATTATAATTATTTCAATATTATTTACTAATTTATTAATCTAGACTCCTAACTAAAATAGGAATAAAATTACATTGTTCCCAAAATAGTTAAATCATTCTTCTACCAGGAGTGGGTGCAACATGGTAGAGGATATGAAGAAAATTAAAGATAATATCACATTGCATGAATTGAATTAGATAACTAAACAAAGATACTTATTCTATAATCTTTAAATAAAAAGCCTAGTAAATCATAAAAAATTACAAATGCAAATGTGGTAATGTATAAAAATAAAATAGAGGTTCCACCTTTTTTTACTAACAAATAGAGTTTTTGGTAAGAACTTGGATAAATTTCTGTTAGATTTAGGTGCCTCTACAAATATCATACCATTAGGTATTTTTGAAAAGCTTGGTTTAACTCATGTTAATTATGATAGAGTAATGATTCAATTAGACAAATCTAAAGTTAAAGTGATTGATGAATTATTGAAAGTGTATATGCAGCTTGCTTTGGAACCAAGAGTATAACATTTTAGTGATATTCAAATTGTTGACATTCTAGATGCTTATGGGATGTTGCTTATTACATATTAGACCAAATATTTAAATGGATACATCTCAACTAATTTATCTCACATGTAGCTTTCATGGAGGTGAGTTCTTAATCAAATTTAGATTAAAAGAGAACCAAAGATGAAGCATATGATCACTAAATATAATGCATCTAATGAAAGGGTAAATATGGTTAATTATGATTTAGGGGTTTAAACCCTTAACACTCCTCAGGTATGTAATTATAAGGACTCTTATGTTATGCCTAGACTTTGGAGATTATATATTGATGGTGTTAGATGCAAATCTAGGTCTGGAGTAGGAATAGTTTTAATTAATCCCATTAGGAAAGAATATAATGATCCTTATAAACTTGAATTTTCTTACACCAATTATTTGATAGAGTATGAAGCATTGATTTTAGGATTATAATTTTCTATTAAACATAAGGTTAAATAAATACTATTATAGAGTTATTTTGAACTAGTAATCAATTAGGTTAGATATAAGTATCAATGCAAATTATTTTATCTAAAGAAATACAAGTTTAGAGTATGGGACTTGATTGAGTATTATGATGCATTCAATATTGTTTCAATCCCTAGAGAATGAAACCAATATTTTTATGAACTAGCTTCCACTATAGCTAACCTAATGCCAAATCAAAATTCCCAAAGGCTTAACATTGAATTGGTCCCATTTCCCTCTGTACCAAACAATGTTAATCATCTACAAGTGTTTAGTGATGACCAAAAGATCATTAAATTTATGAATAACTTAGGAGTGTTTAAGTCTCATATTATTGATGAGGTCAATTATAACTCTCTTGATGATGATAGAATTGATGACAAGATAATAAAATTGAATGATAACAAGATTCCTAAAAGTATGATAGCCTTGGAAAGACTATATGACAAAGATAAGCTAGCTAAAATTGCTAAAGCTACCAAAGTAAATGGGAAGGATTATAATTTAATTGACCTAAGAACTCGAGGTCAACCTCAACTAGTAAACCTTGGTATAGCATGCACAAATGAAGAGTCTAGAAATGATAGATACCTGATAACCAGGTATTAGGATGTTATTGCATGGTCTTATGAAGACTTAAATATATCCTTGATTTATCACCCATACCATTCCCTAGGAGTAATATTGTAAACCATTTAGGTATAAAAAAATATTAATTAATCCTATTTTATAACCATTTATTTATAAAGATGTCAAGAAATTATTAGATGCAAAAATAGTTTTTCAAATTAGACATTCTACCTAGGTAGCTAATCTAGTACAAGTTAGAAATTAAAATGGAGAGATTAGATTATGCATATATTTTAGGAACTTGAACAGATCTTCTAAAAAGGATAATTATCCTTTGCCATCTCTTGACCAGGTGATTCAAATAGTTAGTGGTTCTATCATGATGTCTTTCTTAGATGGTTTTTCATGTTATAATTAGGTACTTGTTAACAAAGAAGATATAATGAAGACTATATTCACAATAAAATGGGGATTTTTTTCTTACAAGAGGATGCCTTTTAGATTCATCAATGCAAAAGCTACCTTTTAGAGAGATATGGACTATACCTTTCAAGGTCTCATAGGTACATGTATCATTATATATATGGATGATATGACTGTATTTTTCAAGAATATGAAATATCACATAATGCATTTACAATAATTATTTAAACATTGTCAAAGGTATGGAATTTACCTTAACCCTAAGAAAAATATATTTTATGTAATTGAAGGGAAATTGTTAGGGCATGTGATAACTAGAGACAGGATTTATATAGATCTAAATAGATTCAATGTTATATCTAAAATATAACCCCCAAATAGTAGAAAAGATGTAAAGTATTTCTTTGGGAAGATCAATTTTGTAAGGAAAATCAATTATAGTTTTGAAAAGATTGTGAAAACACTTAATGACATGATAAAGAAAGATGCAAAGGTCAAATAGAATGAAGAAACAAAGAAAGCCTTCAAGGATATCAAGGAAGCAATAGGACAAGCACATGTGTTGATAATTCCTAACTTTACAAAAGATTTTTATCTTTATTCTTTTACTTTTGAACATACTATAGCAATTGTATTAACTCAAAAATTTGATAAATGTGATCGTCAAATTGCATTTATGAGTATGAATTTCAAAAATGTTGAGTTAAATTATTCCCTGATTGATAAACAAGCATTTACTTTGGTTAAGGTAGTCAAAACATTTAGACATTATATTCTTAAGAATAAAGTACATGCTATATTTTTAGACCCTACTACCAAACTCATGTTGATTCAATGTGAATTAGGAGAAAGAAGAGGGAAATGGATGTCCATACTCTAATAATATGATCTTGAAATGAAAATGGTGAGGTGTCAAGGATTAATTCAAATTATTGCTAACACTAATGCTATAGTGAATATTATGTAGGTTGACCAACAACATTTTCTACCAAATGATTGGTATGATGTAATCAATCATTTCTTGATCGATGGTTTTTATCCTACAGGACTGAACAGAGAATAGAGAAAATCTTTGAGGCTTTAAACAACTCACTGCTTGATCAAATATGGGATACTTTACATGAATAATTATGAAGGACTATAATTGAGATGTGTTTCAAAGGAAGAATCAATTGAAATCTTAAGTACCTTTCAAGAGAAACTTGTGAGTGGACACCCCTTTGGAAAAAAAAAGATTACAAAATACTAAGGGAAGGATATTATTGGCCAACCATTTGCAAGGATGCTCACAATCATGTCAGGGAATGCCATCAAAGACAAATCTTTAATATAAAGGAACCTAAAGCAACTATGCCCTTGAGGTTAGTTTTAATTAACAAACCATTTATTCAATGGGGTTTGGAATTTGTATGGGTTATCAACCCTAATTATTTAACTGGACACAAGTATGTTCTTACTACCATAGATTATTTTACATGATAGATAGAGGTAGTAGCAACAAAATAGTTTAGGACTGAAGATGTTATCAAGTTTTTAGAAGAGAACATTTACACCAAGTTTAGGATGCCAATACCATTAATTTTTTACAATGGATTAGTGTTTACATCTATAGAGATGACTAAGTGGGCCTCTGATAGTAAAATAGATCTTATGATTTTGATCTAATCATTAACCTTAAAGTAATGGATTTTTAAATTCTATAAACAATAATTTGATGAAATTTATTAATAAGTCTGCAACTCAAGAACCAAGAACATGACATAAATTACTAAAGTATGCTCAATGGATAGATAGAACCAGAGTAAAAAAAGATATAAAATCATCACCATTTATTTTGGTATGTGGATAAGAACCAATCTTTCTAATTACTCTTAAAATGCTAACTTACAATTTTATATAAGAGTATATGAAAGGAGATCAAGAATATGCCAATTCCAAGTTACTTGATATCATCCAAATAGAAGATGCTAGAGAAGAAGCATTTACTAATTTTAGTATACATTAAACCATTGTCAAAATATGGTTTGATAAATGGTCAAAGATCAAGGTGTTTAGACAGGGAGACCTAGTTCTCCTATGGCACCAATCATCTAAGCTAAAATGGAAACATGGAAAATTTACTCCTTTGTGGATTGGCCCTTATCAAACTACTAAAACATTAGGAGAAAACACTTTTAAGCTCAAAGACTTGAAGGGATTAAATTTCACCTTGCTAACCAATGGGATATATATCAATAATTACTTCTCTATTGTTCCACCTCAAGTTTTTATGGAAAATTTTATAAGATTAGTTAGAGTTAATGTAGGTAGGTTTATATTAGTTTCATTCCTATCCTTTGTTTGTAAATATTTTTTTTCTTGATGTGCGTTTTATTTTTTTGCTTTGTTCTCTAGATTCCAATAAGTCTTTTCCAAGATAGGTCTTTAATATCCAAAACCATCTAAATTCTCTAAAGAACTTCATAAACCAAGAATGTGGATATGACTCTTCAACATTGATTGATCATTGATTTTGGAAATTCTGAGCTTAATGTCATATTTGTGAGAAATTGATGAAGATTAATTTTTCATTTAAAATATTAAACCTTATTTTGATCCAATTTTGATTTAAATAGGAACTTCTTGTGTTTGAGTTAAAGTTTGAATTATTAAAGCAAAGTCATGTTAGCACTTAAAGAATATTATTGACTAGGATGAAGTTTATGACAAATTATGATTGTCTTGAAAATCAAACATTTGAAAAAAATCCTAAACACCTGGCTAATTTTGGTTCCCAACCTTTGTTGGAAAGCTAAATATAGTTGAAAAAATGCAAAAATAAAATCCTTATTAAAAATCTAAAAGTTTTCTAATCAATGGTGATTCTAGTAACCTCCACTGAGGCTATGGATGCCTAGATGGCAATGGAGCAAGGCATAGAGTGGAACCAAATGTATCTCTACTGGGGATACAAATGCCTAGATGTTATCAAAGCATTGATCAAGAATTCCCCTTTTATGCAACATGATTAATAATAAATATCTAAATATGCTAAAAGTCTATGTTAATGATTAAGGTCATGAAATCTAGAAGTTATTCTGTGAATCCCAATGGCAATTAGTAAATGAATCAAATCACACACACAACACGGCTAAGTTTTGATATTTGAACTTAATTATACATTGTTAAGACTTGTTTAAATTATGAATTGATATTAATAATGGTACTTGATCAGGTGTAATGAGTAGTATGGTTATTATTTTGAACCAAGAATATCTGAATTCTAACATTCCATAATGTTTCCCCCAGAAGTCACCATTTTTTGAGGTCAACATACCCCCATTTCTAAAAAATGAGGACACTTGTTCAAATTTTGCAAATTGTGTTATAAATTAAGTATTAAACTTAGTCAAAGTGCATTATTGAGTATCATGTTTTGATTTAGCTTACATTGACATACTAGCTTATAAGATTTATTTGATATTATCTAATGTTGCTAACATTTGGATCATGTGTTTCCATCTTACAGGATCAATGCATCTTCATTATAATGAACAAATGTTCATGGATTTATGATTCAATTTTAATTTTACCCTTAGTTGGTTGACTAATATGGTCTTATTCGAGTCATTATGTTAACATTTGGTCCTTAATTGATTAAATAAATTCAATTTTAAATGACATTCAAAACCTTAGTCTAAATTACTTTAGCATAAGTTATTATTAAAATGGATTCATATTTTCAATGGGTCACTTTATACCACCTTAGTCTTAGTTTAATTTTAGCTTAAGTTTTGATCAAGTTTATTAATTCATTAAAACTTTAATCTAAGTTTATGCTAAGTCTTTATACATCTCGAGCACTTATTATTTAATTTTAATGTTCACATGTATGAATTGAATGTGAGGTTGTCAAGTGTAAAAACCTCACTTGATTAGATCAAAGATCAATGACACACGAGTGATCACCCAAAGTCAATAAGTCAAAGTTACCTTGATAAAATATTGATGGTGCATATTCTTACATATAAATTTTGATTGATGATTCATATTAAAGACTAAATTCAATGATTCAAGATCAAATATCAATGGTGCACATTCAATAGTACAAATGAAGATCTAATGATGAACACAAAGTCAATATGTCAAAGGATCTAAAGATCAAATGTGATGGTGACAAGTGTCACAATCATAGAAAATGGAAGAAAATAAATAACCCACATTTGATTACATGTTTAACAGATCAATGATGCACATTTGATCATACAAATTGAATATTGATGGTGCATGTTCAATTATGCATATAGATATTGATGGTGTGAATCAATTTAACACATCAATGAGCCCAAATTACATACTAGGATACCACATGGTGTAATAATTTTAACTAGATGGAGAATATCAATAGGGTACATAGAATGAACATAGGTCTACCATGTGTGATAATCTAGGAATCTTAGATCAAAATCAATGACCACTTTGAAAGTCAAGGCCAAAAGACTCATGAGGATATTGATGGATAAAATTTGATTAAATCTCTAAGGAGAAAAAGATGAGGATATATGTTTGAAGTGATAATGGTCACATTTTAAAATTAAATAAGCTATAGGGATAGGAGATTCCACATAGGTATACATGTCAAATCAAAATATTTTATGGACCCAATCATACAAAGGTATAAATATGAGATCAAAATATGATTTAGGTCACCAAAGCAATTACTTCAAACTCATATGTCATAACTAAAACTTAGTTAAACCTCAAAAAATACCTAAATTATTTATGCATTAACTATTTCAAGCCAAAAGAGAGAACCTAAGATCTAGCAATGGCAACCTATGGACATAATTCAAAGAAAGAAGTTAAATTATACCTTTCATCAAATGTAAATGGTAGAGTATTCAAAGATATAGAATTTTATTGGAAATATGATTATCATTAATGTCAAAAAAGACATTATGAGCATGTCATTAATGCTTAGGGATTAATATGTTGATCATGGTGATGCTATCAGATGTCAAGAATGAGTGGAATGCTCATGTGCATGAATGAAATTTATCTAGTTCTTCATAATGATCATGTAATCAAGAAAATATGAGAAGGAATTTTGATGACATCATCATTTCCATGTGTGAATGAATATGGGGGAGATGGTTACATGGTTGTGATCAAACTAGTCCTTATTTGTTATGTGAAAATTTGTAGGTCATGTGATTAATCATAATAAGAATTATATAGGTGCAAATTTAGCCATCCAGGCATACTAAAATAGTCTCCATACTTAGAAAAAAAATTCATAAGGTCATGTAAATTTGTCATGCTTTCAAAAATATCATCTATGGAAATTTACAAAAGAAATAGACAATAGATATTTTATGGGTTTTTAATGAGCATCTTGAACATATGGACTATAGGTTCAATTGAGAAGGAATGGGCTCAAAATTGATTTATATTTTTACTTGGACTAGATAGGGTTTTATAAGTAAAACCCTAAGGGTTTAGCATCAATAAGTGATTTATATTTTAATGGTGACTATCTATAATTTGGAGCCAATATCTTAAGTTATAACTTAATCCCTTGATCATAATTTTGAAACTGGCCCTTCGACCTAGAAATTACCAGATCAAGCAGTGATCAAAAGACTTAATATTTCCTAAGTATTATAATTTATATTATGTCCTTACTTGATCAATGAATATCACTTAATTAGACACTATAGATATAATACAGTGTGATGAAGTCAAATTTTCAAAAGGAACTCTAAGTGAATGTGCAAGTGACAAGTGTTACATTTTTAGAGTTTACCAAACAAAGACCCAATGAGTGTAATCATATTAGAGTTAATGACCAAGCCTATCAAAATATCTAATGGTGAGTGTGTGATCATATAAAGGATATTAAATAAAGTGAGTGGACCTAGATGGAACAAAGTGATTGATGGTTATCGACATAATGGTGAGTTAAATTTTAAGCATGTTTAAGAAGATTGATATAGCAAAAGTGATCTATAGATATAAGAAATAGTGAGATGGGTGAAAGAGAGATATTTAATGACTAGGTATAAATAAATATCATGCATTTTTAGAGATTGAATGGCATGTGGAAGATCAAATTAGGAAGATTGATAGACACATCTTTAAGTTGATAAAGATAAATTTTGGAAGCGTACAAAGATTTAATAGGTATCGTGAGCTTATAAGAAGGTGATTAAATGGATGAATTTTAAAGTTGATTAATTTGAGTATGGACCATTAGATCATGGAACCAAAGGCAAGATCAATAACTGACATTTAAAGTCATGTCTAGAAAAATAGATAGTTGTAGGAACTTACATATAAGCTCTATATCTCAACATAGATAATGAGATTGATGGATCAAATTCATAAAATTTACATTAAAGATCTTGTGAATCAAAAATTGAGTCAAAAAAGTGATATAAATAGTAAATAGGCCTTAATTATGGTGGTGATGCATGGAATCAAGACACAAGAACAAGTTTGGTAAGAACATCTTTAGTTCATACTTATTAAAAGGCAATGAAAGCAATGCTAGAGAAAAAGGTAAATAATAGAAGATCAGAGCATTTAGTTTGCCATCAATGAAAAAGAGGAAGATTTTTGGAAATATGATTGTATTTGATGTCAAAAGGGAAATTATGAGAAATTCATTAGTGTTTAAGGATGAATATGTTGATCATGATGATCTTATCAGAGGTCATGAATGAGTGGAATGCTCATGTGCATGAATGGAATTCATCTGGTTCTTCATAATGATCATCTAGTTAAGAAATGATGAGAAAGAATTTTTATGACATCATAATTACCACATGTGAATTAGTATGAGGGATATGGTCACATGGTTGTGATCACACTAGTCCCTATTTTTTATGCACTAATTTTTAGGTCATGTGATTAAGCACAAAAAGAATTATGTAGGTGCAAAGTTAGTCATCCAAGCATACTAAAATAGTATCCATACTTAGAAAAAATATACATAAGGTCATTCAAAATTTTCATGATTTTACAAATATAATCTATAGACATTTGTAAAATAAATAGATAGTATATCTATTATGGGTTTTTAATGAGCATCTTGAATATATGGATTGTAGGTTCAATTGAGAAGGAATGAGCTCAAAATTGAATTATCTTTACTCTCAAATTGGATAGGGTTTTATTAGTAAAACCCTAAGGGTTTAAGTCATTCATCAATATGTTATTTCTATTTTAATGGTGAATAGCTATAAACTGGACCTAGTAGCTTAAGTTATAACTTAAGCCCTTGATCATCATTGTAAAACTAGCTCCTTAACCTAGCAATTACTGGCTCAAGTAGTGATAAAAGGAATTAATATTTCCTAAGTCTTATAATTTATATTATATACCTACATGATAAATGGCTACCACTTAATCAGACATTGGAGATCTAACAGAGCATAATGAAGTCAAATTATCAATAATGACTTTGAGTGAATGCATAAGTGACAAGTGTCACATTCATAGAATTTACTAGACAAATACCTAATGAGCATAATATTTTTAGAGTTAATGATTGAGCCTATAAAAAAAATTATGGTGAATAAGTGATCATATAAAGGAGATCCAATGGAGTGAGTGGACCCATATGGAACAAAGTGATTGATGGTTATCAACATAGTGACAAGTTAAAGTTTAAACTGTTTGAGAATATTGATAGAGCAAAAGTGATCTAAATATATAAGAAGTAGTGAGATGGGTTAAATATCTCTATGTTTAATGAATAAGAAGAAATAAAGATCATTCACCTTCAAATATTGAATGCAATGTAGAATCTTAGATCAAGAAGATCGATGGATGTATCTTTAAGTTGACAAAACTAAAGTTTAGAAGCATAAAATGATCTAATGGATAACTTGAACCTGTCAGAAGGTGATTGAATGGATGCATTTTAAAGTTGATTCATTTGAGTATGGAACATCAAATCATGGCACCAAATGCAAGATCAACGATTGATATTTAAATTCATGTCTAGACAAATGGTTACTTGCAATAACTTGCATATAAGCTCTACATATTAACATAAATAATAATATTGATCATTCCAACTAATTAAATCTACATTAAAGAGACTGTGCATCAAACTTGAGTCTAATAAATTCTATATATATTAAAAATAACTATAATTATGATAGTGGTGCATGGAATTGAGTTGTGAGAACTAACAGTTCAAGTCTAAATTAACTAAAGTCTAAAATTGATATGATGTGTTAATAGTTTAGGTGTGAACACATAGAAAATATAAAACCTTAGATAATTTGCTTATATATATGATATCTATGACAACGGAAAATAGGCTAGAATATTTACATTTTCTATTGAGCCAAGTTGAATATAGATAGAGGTGTCAAGCAAAAGCCAATGAAGTGTGTGTCAAATCTAAAATAAAAAAGACACAAAACTAGAGAGTAGAGAGGAAGAAAGGCACAAAGAGAATGTGGAGAGTATGATTGGTTACAGATTATGCCTATAATAAAGAACAAATATTTGGATTCATGTATGAATCTAATTTGTAAATTGGAGTTGTATCTCCATAAGAAGAATCTCATAGGTTGGTGCCATTAGAGATACTAAGTGGGTGGGCAGATTATGGAATGGGTGCTTCCTTAGAGCTAGTGCTCTTAAATCAAGATATTGGTGTCTCTTTAGGATTGGTGTCATTAAACATTATAACAAGTGAGGTTTGCTAGTGAGGTTTTGAACTATGAGGCTCAATTAGAACAGTATATTCTAGTAGCTATTCTCACCATGGTTTTTACCTTTGGGTTTTCAAATTATAAATATTGTGTCATGTGTATTTATGTTTGTGTGATCTCTACATATCTTATTTGATCTGCACACACACACACACACACACACACACACACACACACACACACACACACACACACACACACACACACACACACACACACACACACACACAAATATCTATATATATATATATACATACATTAAAATTACTTAAAGGACTAGTTTTAGTTAACATACTTATTCATCCCCCCTTTCTCAGTATCTGGTTGTTTTCTAACAAGTTCATGGTTTCTTCATTAAATACTAGAGATAATAATTACTTGAGCTTGTTCTAGACCATTGAGAACCAAGGAATTTTGACTAAGGTTAAGAGATTGTATGACGATATTTTGGCAATTCTGATGATAGGATTCCATTATGCTATTGCCAAACTAAAGGTATTACATTTTATCCACATTCATAGTCCTATTTTCAAAGATGCTAAAATCGACAAGGGTATGCTTGTTCATGAGCCTATTCTAGGGAAAATCACACACACACACACACACACACATATATTATATATATATATATATATGTATATATATATATATATATGTATATATATATATATATATATATGTATATATATATATATATATGTATATATATGTATATATATGTATATATGTATATATGTATATATATATGTATATATATATATATATAAACACACACAGAGACATATATATATGTATATATATACATATATATATGTGTGTGTGTGTGTATATATATATGTATATATATATACATATATATGTATATATACATATACATATATATATATATATATATATGTATATATATATGTGTATATATATATGTGTGTGTGTGTGTGTATACATATATATACAAACATATATATGTGTATATATATATATACATATATACATATATATATATATATACATATATGTGTGTTTGTGTGTGTGTGTGTATATATCCCCTATTTCCTTTGAATACTATTATAAATTACCTAGGCCCTAAATAGACCTAGCCTCCATTAATGCATGGGCTTAGAAACATACCATGATGGATATCCTAGAAAAGTGGTTAAAAGCTTGTAACATGGTCATTATTGATCCTGAAATGAAAATCCCTATGATCCAATTCAGACCTAGAGTCAGAATGTTCATGACCATGTTGAATAAACTATATGGATTTGTACATAATGCACATGTGGAGCCTATATGGGTACTTGTGGTATATTTCATTATTGAGGAAATGGTAGTACCTCCTTTAGGATAAATCATAAACATCTATTTAAGTAGGTAGATCTTTGGGATTAAAACAAAGAAGATAAATGAGTTTTACATGATGTCATACTTGTTAGATTCCCTATGTACCATAACCAAAATCCCCAACCAAAGAGAGGGGTCTCCCAATGGTACCCAAACTGTGTCGCAATATTACTCCAAATTGCATATTTAAATATATAGGGACCATATCTAATTCATATGTGATTATGTATATCTTACTTTGAGCCAAGCCATTAATGTTGTCCCCATGGTGAGAATAATTCCTTTAGTTAATAACTTCATTGAGATAATAGGAGATATTTGGCTATACCCAAATTGTACAATTATAAGAATAGAGGGAACCTAAAGTTTCCCCCTTAAACTACCAGTATGTGTGCTTGACAAGTTGGCATAATAATAAGTTTCATATCAATTGTTTAATGGAATAGATGGGATTTGCAATACCAAAAGGAAGGGAATTCTCATTTTTCTGATGATAATTTACAAAACAATTTTTATACAATAGGAAAACATTAAACCTGATCTAAAACATAGGTTTTCCTTAGTTTGAAAATAGATTACCATAGACATTGGGATCCATATGGTAGAGTAAAGGAACACTTAAAGATCAAAGGCATTCTAGATATGTCTTATGAGCATGAACCTAGTTCATTTGACTTTGTGTATACTAAGGAGTCCGCTTATTATGAAGTTGTTAGAAGACTAAAAGAACATAATATAAATCATGAATCTAGATTATTAAGATATTAGAAGATGTAAGATAGGTGGAAACTTGGTCCAAGACAATATCATTTGGTAAATGTTGGTCCTTATAGGCTTCCCCAAATTGATCTACAAATAAATCATAGGCCTGAAGAAATGAGACCAGGTGAATTTTATTCAAGCTTCTTAGTCCTTGAGTCCACTATAGTAGAACAAGATTTGCCTCAATAAGAGGTTCACATGATATCTTTAGATCCATAGGAATATGTTGAATATATATTGAGAATTCTCTCCATGAAATATGAATCAGACATGGATGTAGAGGAAGAAAAGGTTGAGGAATATAAGTAGGAAAAAGTAAAAGAGAAGTCATTAGACTAAAAGGTCATTGATCCACCTAAGAGGAAAGATAAGATTGCAATTTTCTCAAGGGAAAAGAAAGAAAAAATGGACATAACTCTCCCTTTGAAAGATATAAACCTATTTAGTGTGGAGAATCCAATCTATGGGCCAAATATACCTTAATAGTTCATATATGAACAAGGATGGATAATATTCCTACTACCTATCATCCATGGGCTCTAGTAAAGACTACAGGCATCCCCTTGCAATAAAAGTTCAAGCCTTGGATCCTAGCATTGAAATATGAAGAATAAAGGAGGATTTTTAATCCAATTCCATTAGTAGACCAATTAAAAAAATAGGTCCCAATTAAACATATGGCTAAGTCTTCAGTGGGAGTTAGATATGGCCCAAGTACTACTGGCCTACAAAGAGTGATTGAAATAGTTGTCATGGAATAAGGTCAGGAGGTTGAACATCAAAATGTTGAGACTTTGATTCACCTAACTCACAAGAGGGAACATAGACTATGGAAATCCCACATATTTTAATAATATGTCCTAGATTTATCCCAATCTCAATCAAAAATGCTATAGGCTTCCATTAAAGGATTGAAATAAGAGAAGAAAAATATAGAGGAATAATCTATTTTATCATCACCAATGGACATTGTTAATAAATTTGAATCAAATATATGTGAGACATTCAATTATTTGAAGGTAATAAGGTCCAAATTACACATATTGAATACTATAACATTTGGAAATATCTATGCACATTATATATGTAATGTGATCATTTCTTCAAAAATAACATATCCATGCACATAATTATAAGATAGAGATGTTAGAAAGACATTTGTAATAAGTATATAGCTCAGAAATATAGGATTCATATAATGATAACACCTATAAATACTATAACATGTGTAAATATGCCCCCATTTAGTAAGGCTACTGGGTAGAGTCAAGTCCAACATCTTAATCCATGTGAGATCTGTATGTTCTACATGACACTCATGAATACTAGTGAAATCTATGTGTGATAGAAAAATAATATTATTTAGACTAATCAGGAGATAAATAACATATTATAGTGATTTATACTAGATAAATAATCATTCTCAATTCATGATTATGGACTTTTAGAATATTTTTAAAATATTTGAATTTTTGTATATTTTTTGAATTTTGAAACACAAATAGAAAAAATTAGTGATAACCAAGGGTTCAAAAATAGAAGGAGAGGTATTTAAACAATCTAAAACATGTTCCAATGTAAATTAAATATTAAAATAATGGAATGGGCATGTATGATCAAGGTGCCCCCACTTTATATGTAGCATATGGAAACATCACAGGTACATAGATTAAAGATTATACATATTGGTCTTACCAAATGTACACTTATTGAATTATATAGTATGTATGAGAAATATATCATAGTATTTTGTTTTATGTATAAATATTATTCTACATATTATAATTGAATAAATATCTAAAAATTAGCAATATTAGGGTTCTGTGTGCTCAAATTTTGATTTTTGTGTTAAAAATTACATAAGACATGATTGACCAACTAAGGATAGTAATCACAACCATTCATGTCCCTTACTAGTTGATATTGTGCTTGTTAGAAAATATAATTTTATTAGCGTAGAATGTGAAGAAAATAAAATGAATTGCAAGATATGGAAGAATAGATCATTATTTTGGACTATTCATATCTAGAAATGTGAAAGG
>JARHVA010006325.1:10000-35000 GCA_037957365.1 Torreya grandis
TCCTCTACCATGCTGATCCTTTATTCCTCTCTATCTTCCCTCTTATTATTTTTATATCACCCATGCATGACTTGTATGACTAGATTACTCCATTAAAATTTTATTATTTCCTCATCATGTAGCTTGACTTCATCAATGAACCAATTCATTCATTTTATGTTAATCCTACAATAAAGGATTCTATTTTAGGCATGGTGGTAGACCAAAACCCTCATCTCCTCAAAAATCCATAGTCAAATACCATGATTATTTTGATAACAAAAAAAAAACTATAATCATTCATTCACCTTTTCACTTCAAAATATAAAAACCATGATAATAATATCATAAAATTAAATCATAAAATTACGAAATCAAATACGAACTTTGTTTCCATTCAAATTCATAATACCTAGAACTTTATATACAATATAAATCATGAAAAGTGGCGTGTGCATGAGTTTGATAGAAGTCTATCAAACCTCAATATTGGTATCTTCAAACCCCTCTTAGATTATACTCTCCTTTTATACTACCTAAAAGGGTGGGGTAGTCCTACAAACACCTCAATCAAATAAATGGATAGTTAGTCTAATATCATAATAATCATCAAAATATAGCCAAAAATAAAATATTGAATGCAAGAAAATTTGTAAATGAAATAAATATTCATAATCATAAATCATAACAAAATATATGAAATATCTATCCATCAATATATTGATCACAAAAAAATAATATAAATACCAACCATAAACACACACACACAAATTTGATATAAAATCATAACTACAAATCAATAATCTTATAATTCATTATTTAGTGCTTAAATAAATTTTATAGTAAATTAGATCTAACATCCTTCCCCATTAAAATAGGTCATCATCTTGATGCCATTTATTTCATACAACAATTCTAAAAAAAAAAATCAACATAAATAAATAAATAGTGTTCAGTAGAAATACTATTTGAATAAATGATGAAACAACCTCAAGAATTCCTCATAGTCCTCCCATGTAACACTATCCTCAGAATATTGGTCCCAATAGAACTTAAATTGTGATACTTATCCTTTATACAAGCTAATATTATGATTATTAATTAATTCTTATTAGTTCTATTGGGACCACCCTTGAATCCTAAACATGTAATGCATTCCAATACAAAACATGTGTAGGATCAACAATATACTTATTAACATAAGATACATGAAAAATATTATAAATTTGATCTAAGGTTTGTGGCAATGCAATTCTATACACTACATGCTTTATTATTTTAATAAAATCAAAGGGTCCCACATACCTTGATGATAACTTAGATAATTTCTCAAACTTTATTGCATTATTTTGGGGTTCGACTCAAGCAAAAAATTTATACCCAATCAAGAACTACATTTTTGTTATTTTTAGATTATCACAGTGTTTCTTCCTATCATTGTACTCATCCAATATGTACCTTATTTATTTTGATTTATCTTACATTTATAAAAGCATATTAGACCCAAAGTCTAGTTTAGTCTTCAAATATATTCTAGAGGATTAGTGTTCTACACCTCTTACAATACAATGCCTTGAAAAGGGAAATTTTTATAGCTAATTTGTATGAGTGTTTATAATCAAACTAGATCAATGGTAGGTATTCCTCATGCTTTTATTTCTGGTCCATATAATACATCCTCAAAAGATCTTGAAAACCTTCTCAAATTGAAAATTTTAGTATCTATGATCCTAAGAATTTTTAGCTAAAGCTTTCTTAACCTATTTGTAAAATTCATCTTTAGGTTATAACTTTACCACCTAATCTAAAAAATTATTTTTTATTGTGGCCAAAGATACAATGTAAATTCTACAAGCAAAGGCATATACAACTCTATTATCTTTTAAATTAATTAATTTAATGTCAAAATCATAATATGGAAAAAAATTCTAACCACTACCTTTGATGAGCATGAAAGTAAGGTTGGAAAAATATGTATTTGAGACCCAAGTTGCCAGTTTTATGATAAATAGGTTTTCCCAACAAAGAATGCCTCTAAACTTGCAAAACATGAACAATCACAACTAGTTCTAAGTCATGAGGAGCATAATTTACATTATAAGGCTTCAGTTTCCTAGATTCATAGGACATAAATGAAACATCATGCATAATAATACCTCATAAACCATCTCCTACACCATCTATTATAACTACAAAGTATTCATTTGGATTCATAATTTGCAACACTGGTGCTGAAGTAAGCCTTAATTTTAGAAACTAAAAGGATTCTTCACACCAATTGGACCACATAAAATGATACTCTTTCAATTGAAGAGAGGAAAATAGATAGATATTTTCGAGAAATTATCTACAAACTTCCTGTATTACCTTGATAAATCCATGGAACGAAAAACCTTATGCATAATATTGGGTGTTGGCCCATCCATAATAGCCACAATATTATTTAGATGTAATGAAATTCATTATACAGATATAATGTGCCCTAAGTATTGTAATCTTCTCTAAAATAAATCACACTTGGAATACTTCCATAATTTTTTTGCTTATGTAATCACTAAAATATTAAATACAAGCACTCAACATGTTATTTTTCACTTTAAAAATTGATGAGAATATCATCCAAAAGGACTAGCACAAACTAATCAAGATAATCTTTGAACAGACTCTTCATGATATTTATGAATGTTATAGGTGCATTCATTAATCCAAAAAAAGTAATATGAACTCATAATTCCCATAATGATTCCTAAAATATACTTTTGGAATATATTCCTATCGAATTTAAATGATGGTACTGAACATGAAGATTAATCTTTGAAAAAATATTAAAACTACACATTTGATCAAAATGATCATCAATACAAGGTAATGGATACATATTTTTTTATCATTCCCTTATTGAAAATTTAATGGTCAATGCGTAGATGAAGGGTTCCATCCTTCTTAAAAAATAGTACAAGTGTACCCTATGGTGAGACACTTGGTCAAATTAGTACCTTTTTTAACATCTCATAATATTCTTCCTTTAACTTAATTAACTCAATTGTTGTCATGTTTTAGGGGTAACTTAGAATTTATTTATAACCCTAGAATTATATCAATAATGAGATAAAATTCCATTTTGGGATGTAGAGTTGGCAATTCCTATCGAAAAACATCCTAAAAGTATTGCAAAAAAGGATAGTCTTCTATGGTGGGTTCTTTAGCTTCACCAATCTCATCCATTTTGACTAGGAATTCTTCACATCCCTTTTTTTGAGCCTTTTTAAAATAATTACTAAAAATTTCCTTATATTAAACTCCCTATGACTTCTTTGGATTTCAATTTGGTTTCCCAGATCATCCAAACACTCAAAAAAATTAAGGAAATGGACAAGTTTCACTTTGTCTCTAGAGAGCCATTTTTCTCCTAGGATTACATCATATGACCCTAGTAGTGTTGCATATAGATCAATAACCATGGTGAATTATAGAAAATTTATTTCAGCTTGAGAGGATCCTCCTACAACATATTAATAAAAATGCATGAAATAATAAATTTATAAAATTAGCAGAATCACTAAAAGGATTATATTGATCACAGGCTGCTTCGAGGGGGAAACTTCATTTGAGCAAGCTCAATACAATAAATTTGTGGATGTCCTCATTGGCCTCAACACTTACTTAAATGCTAAGTCTGATCTAAGCAACTAATACTTCCCATGAATGTGAGATAAAAAAAATTATCATGAGATGAATTACAAAGTATATGCATCCATAGAAACTATTATAGTAAAAAAATGAAGAGAAGGGGTAGCACAGGTTCCTAACATCCCTTCCCTCTTAGAAAAATATTTGTCCTCAAGTATTCAGATGTGGGAATTGGTGTTGAATCTGAAATAATGTTTCCCATGTTACATCCTCTAGGTGCATTCTATGCCACTAAATTAAAGCCTCTATGATGGAGTGAGAGGGAATTTGGCATGTGTGCCTATCCAATATTTCCTCCATCTCGAGAAAGATGGATTTTTTATTATAAATTTATAGTAAAATATTTTGCACTCTGATGTTTGTGCTAAGAAATTTCTTTAGACAAGATACATTAAATACTAGGTGAAATCATGAAGAAGCTGGGAGATTCAACTAACCAAATCTTATAAAAAACTTTATAGGGCCCATAAAAATTAGTAGCTAGCTTATGATTCCCTTTGAGTTCTAGGGAGGATTGATTCTATGGTTGTTAGTGAAAAAAAAACATATCAGGTACTTGATAAGTGTGCTCAAAATTGTGTTGATCAGCCTATTGTTATATTTAATTTTATTCCATATGAATATTATCCCATAGGGTGTTAAGGATCTAATCCTAGGTTTAGAGAATCATGTTAACCACTTGAATTGATGAACTACTGAGGGTGTATAGAAGGAGAACTAGTGGTGCTTGACCATATATTATTTCATATGGAGTCATTTTCTTTGAAGTGTGGTTGGAGGTATTATACCACCATTTAGTGAGGGGGAACCACTTTTCCCATGGATGTTATTTTTTTAAGGTAAAGTAATGAAGAAAAGGCTCCAAGCATTTATTGATAATTTTAGTCTACCCATCTGTTTATGGATGATACTAGAACACATCTTTAGTTGGTTACTAGTGCAGTTAAATATTTGTATCCAGAATGGCTACTAAAGGTTACATCATGATATGAGACAATAGACAAAGGAATGTCATGAAGACAAAAAATTTGGTCCAAGAATTTTTTTGCAAATGTGGAGGAGGTATAAGGATGGCTGAGGGCATAAAAATGACTATATTTGGAGAGGTAATCAACCATAACTAAGATAATTTTTTCCCTCCATATTTAGGGAGACCCTCAATGAAATCCATAAAAATATCAGTCCAAATCTTGGTAGGGATGGGAAAGGGATAAAGAAACCCAATGATGAGTGTTGCTTCACCCTTTTTCATTGGCAAGTATCACATTTAGCCACCATATATTGAATTGCCTTTTTCATTCCCTTCCAAAATAAGTTGTGTCATGCCATTTCATAATTTTTGAGAAACCACGAGTGCCCTATAGATGAATAAGAATGGAGTTCATATAATAGAACTTGTTGAAGCTTTATGCTCTATGGAAGCACTAGACAACCCTTGTGTCATAGAGAAAAACCATCCTAAGAATAATATGGTAAAATAAAGGGTTTAGTGGAAAAATGTTGAATGATTAGAGATAATGATGATTCATTTACATACCCTTGTTGTACAACACCCAACCAATTTAAAATAGGCATGAAAATAGTTGAAAGGGAAGTTTGGTTCATAAATGTGCAAGATAGATTATTAACACCCTTCTTATAAGTGATCTCCTAGTCATAACCCATGAGTTTACTAGCCCATTTATATTGTGATGGGGTGAGACTCATTATTATACTAAATATTTTAGACTCTAGTCATCAATTTTGATACAAAAATGATTCCCCGGTAGGTATGACTGCCACTTCTGTACTGCATGCAAAATGGCCATCATTTCTTTCTCATAAGTAGAGAGTACTAAATTATTTATAAAAATGGATTTGATTATTAATGTAATGGGGAATCTTTATTTGAGTAAAATAGCACGAATTACATTAGTACAAGCATCATCTTGATGGTGAAGGTCTTGGAAAAATATAGCACATCTAGAATAGGTGTAGTACACATATTTTATTTTATCTACTCAAATGCATAATAAACAACTTATGTATATGTAAAATCATTATTTTTAAACATATGTATTAGTGAAGCTGAAATCTTCCCATAATCCTTAATAAACTTGTGATAGTATCCAATGTGCCCCACAAAACCATGGAGGCTCCTGAGTGTCTAAGGATGAGGCCACTTTATCATGGAAACTATTTTTTTAGGATCTACCTGAAACCATTGGGATAAAAAACTATGCCTAAGATACTCCACTTCATCTTGGACAAAATCACATTTGGACTATTTTTCATAAAGATGATGTTTATAGAGAAGTTGTAGTGTGAGCTCTAAATGTTAAAGATGATTAGACCATGTTTTACTATAGATGAGGTTATCATCGAAGAAGACCAAAATGAATTTTCATAGGTAGGGCTAGAATATTCTAGTCATCAATGCTTGGAATGTTGAAGGAGCATTAGTCAGGCTAGAGGGCATGACCAAAAACCCATAGTGGGAATCATGCATGTGAAAAGCTATATTAGGGATATCATCCTCAGGAAGCTAGATCTAGTGATATCCAGAGTGGAGATCTAACTTGGAGAAAAAATGAGTGCCATGAAGATCACCAAGAAGCTCATTAATTAAAAAAAAAATTAAACTTATCCTTCATTGTGATGTGATTAAGTGAAGGGAATTCAATGCAAAGGCACCATGACCCATCTTTTGTTTGGACAAGGAGAATTGGGGAAGAATATGGGTTAGTACTAGGATGACTAATGCCTTGATTCAATAAGTCTCAAATGAGCATCTCTATATTTATATTTTAATAAAATGGGTAGTGGTAAAGAATACTTTCCATGCGATGTGAGCTTATGATGCTAAGAGACTCTACTTGTAAGCCTTTCAATGTTTGTTTTTTTCCCATCGTCTAAAAATTGCATCTAAATGTTAGCAAAATACCATAAGATGGATCTAAGTGTGTATAACCATTGGGATCCTAAAATAACATCACATCAACATAAGGGCAAGGAAAAAATTTCCAAGGATGAGTTATAATCTCTAATAGAGATACATACATTATGACACCTCCCTTTTCAAGGTAATGAGTCCCCATTAACAATCATGAATTCAAAGTTAAAATGAAGATGGATAACATAATTAGATTATTTATAAATGTAAGGGTTAATGAAGTTATGAGTGCTACGTGAATTAATGAGTATTATTATATTGTGCTTCTTTAAGTAACCCCTGACCCACATGGTTTATGGGGTGATGACTCCTAAAGAATGGAGAGATATCTCTAGTTGGTCTTCTTGAGAAGCAGGTTCCATAATTAGTGAAACTTCTTATAGATAATTTGTTATATCTTGAGCATCTTAGAAAACTTTAGTTTCAAGTAGAGAATCAACATCTAGTAGGTAAATATTTTGATCTACACATCAATGTCCTTGAGTGAATTTGTCATTACAATTATAATAAAGTCCTTTTTCTCTATGGTCTCACATCTTTGTTTTAATGAAACACTTGATAGGAGTGGTTATTGGGGATAGAATTATTTTGGATCATTGTGGAGTTTTATTTATGAATGGAGAATAAATAGATTTAAATCATTATTGAACTATGATCTTATCCTCTACAAGCTTTGGCAACCCTAGAGCTTCCATCATTATGTTGGGTTGGAAAATTTTGACCTCTAATCAAATTGCATCCTTCAGTCCACTAAAAAAGCAGCTCCTAATGAATTCATTATATATTCCCTTTATGTTATTGGCCAATTTTTCAAACTCTATTTTATATTCTCTCATGATTCATGTTTGGCAAAGTTTAGTGAGCTCTTTAGTGAAGTCACCAAAAGTACTAGGGCCAAACCATTGCAAAATGAGGGTGCAAAAATAAGTCCATATGGGTGCATCATGAGCTTTGGTATAATAATGATACCATTGAAGGGCTTAATTTTATAAGTGAAAGGATGCAAGTAGGATATTTTTGGCATCAAAAGTATTATGTAGACTAAAATATTGTTCTACCTAATAGATCTATCAAGTCATATCTGCACCATTAAATCAGGTAAAATTAAGCTTTAGCCAACAAAAATTATTGGAGGAATAAAACCTACTATCTCAAGAGGACTCTGGATGCCATGTATTATGCATGGTGGTATGTTGAAGACTGAGGCCAAGTATTTTTTCATCGAGATATTTGATTTGGGTCTTGAGGGTGATAATTTCATCCTCCGTGTTTTTGGCTCCTCTTCGGATTACTACCATGACCAGAATAAAAGTTTTTTTTTAGAAATGGGTGGGAAAACACCAATAGAGATATGTAAATTATGACACCTAAATTCATAAGGTAATGTGCCCTCATTGGCAATCATGACTTTAAATTTAAAACAGGGATGGATAAAACAATCGACCTATTTGGTGATCTAAGGGTCAGTGAAGTTATGAGTGCTACTCAAATTAATGAGTATTGTGAGAAGGAGATTCTTGAAGTAACCCTTGACCTATATGGTGTTTTGGGTGGTGACTCCTAATAAGGCATGGAGAGATATCTATGGTTTGTCTTCTTGATAAATAGGTTCCATAATTGGTGAATCTTCACCTATATCATCTACTATATCTTGAGCATCTTCAAAATTTTCAATTTTAGGTAGAAAATCCACATATAGTAGGTAGATATTTTTCTCTATACATCAATGTCCCAAAGTGAATTTGTCATCACAATTATAATAGAGTCATTTCTCTCTATAGGTTCATATCTCTACTTCAATAAAACACTTGATAGGAGTGATTATAGGGGTTGGTGTTGTTTGAAATCATTATGTACTTTTATTTTTGAATGGAGCAAATTTGGATTTGAATCACTGTTGAGCTATGATCTTGTCCTCTACCAACTTAGCCAACCCTAGGGATTCCACCATTATGTTAGGCCATAAAATTTTAACCTCTGATTGAATTACATCCTTTAGTCCACTGACAAAAAAACTCTTGAATAATTCATAGGACAATCCCTCTATGTGATTGGTCAGTCTTTCAAATTTTGTTTGATATTCTCTCATGGTTTCTATTTGGTGAAGTTTAGTGAGTGCTCTAGTGAAGCCATCAAAATAATTAGGGATAATTTTTTTCAAAATGAGGTTGAAAAAATAAGTCCATATGGGATCATCATAAGCTCTGGTTTACCAATGATACCATTGAAGGGATTCATGTTCCAAGTGAAAGGATGCAAGTGGGACCTTGTTGGAATCAAAAGTATTATGCAGACTAAAATATTATTCTACCTGATAGGTCCATCTAATCAAATCTACACCATTAAATCAAGGAAAATTAATAGTCATCCCACAAAAATTATTTCAAGAAGAAAAATTGATGTCTAAAGAGGAATCCAGATGATGTCTATTGTGCATGGTGGTATGTTGAAGATTGAGGTCAAGAATTTTTTCATCAAGATATTTGATGTGTGTCTTGAGGGTGGAAATTTCATCTTCCATGTTTTTGGCTCCTGTTAGGATTACTACCATGACTAAAATAAGAGATTTTTTTACCAATGGGTGGGAAAACTAGAGTTAAGACATGTTTAGTAAGACAATTTTTTTATTTGGATGAAATCAAATTGGGTAAAGGTAGTTTTACTAATTTTTTCCATACTGGGAATATGATTGATGAAGGTGAGGACAATTTTAAGAGTGAAAATGGAAAAACTAGAAAATTTGTCAAATAGGGTCAAAGGAGTAGAAAAGGGAGATGAACACTGTGGAATTTTTATGAAGCAAATGGACAATAATATAAGTTATTACAAAACCAAAAAAATAGAAAATTGAGATTTGTAAGAATTACGAGTGGAATCATGATATGAGACCTCAAAGAAGAAAATGTGGGGAATGGAATTTTAGGTTTTTAGATAAAGTTTGAGGACCAATAGGGCTGCATATGGAGACATATGGAAAAATATGAAAAAATTTACTGAAACTAATAAAATGAATATTTTCTAGTTTTTTATTTTTATGAATACTCTACTGATTGAATTTTTTATAGTGTATTGGAAATATTTTTAAACTATTAGAAATGGGACCCAAGATTCAATGGTTGCCTAAGGGTTTAAATAATATCACTCTAGCCACCAATGTCATCTACACAAGTACCACTCTCTAGATTTTTTTGGCCATAGATTTACCTATAAGTATCCACTCTTGGTTTCCCTCATGGATGGGAAATAACCAATCAAGAATGGGCCATTAACCATTTCATTGGTAGGTCCTCTCAATGGGCCAACTACTTTAGGGTTCCTATGGTACTCCTCATAATGAGTTTTATGGATATCACCCAAACACTTCCCATTATTGTTCAGTCATTTTTTAACCTTGATTTGAAATAGATTATTGTGATAAAAAAATTATTTAAATTAATTATGACATATAATAGAGTTAAGATTTTTTGAAAAATTATTGAAAGGAATTATGCAATAGAATAGAGTTATGACTTTTTTAAGGAAAAAACATTTGGCCATAGAAATAACTCTAATACTAGATGAAAGGATCCTCCTACAACAAATTAATAAAAATTCATGAAATACCAAATTTATAAAATTAAAAAAATCATTGAAAGTATTATATTGATCGCAAGTCACTTCGAGGGAGAAACCTCCTTTCAAAAAGCTCAATACAAAAAAGTCATGCATGCCTTCATTGGCCTCAACACTTATTTATATTGTAAATCTAATCTAAGAGACTAATTCCTCCCATGAATGTGGGATAAAACAAAATTCTCATGAGATGACTTACAAATCATATGCATCCATAACAACTATTACACTAATATAATAAATAGAAGGGGTAGCACGAGTTCCTAACGCAGCCTTAACAAGAAAATTTTCAACCTTGACCTTAGACTCATTATTGTATTGAACTAACCAATAATTTTCCATAAAACCAACTTTCCTAAATATTTTACTCAGAATTCTAGGAGAGATAAAACATTACATATCTCATGTATCTATCAAAACAATAATAGGATTCCCAAACAAAGTACATAATACATTAATGGGATATGCTTGGAATTATTATTGATGATTATAAACTAATATATTAATACAATTATAAAAGGTTCCCTAATGAGATGTAGAAGTGGATGTATTCTAGTTTCTTCCATCTATCTTCTATTGAGGATAGTCCTTGGCATAGAGGTCTCTTGCACATTTAAAACAGAACCATAAAGTGACCCTTTCTCTCAACTTAATTTGTACCCTTGAATCATTATCTAAAACTACCTCATGTTTTCTTATTCATAGAATCAATATTGAATATTGCATTCTATCTATTGAACCAGTTCTTAGAATTCCCATTCAATTTCTAGTTCTTATTTTTGAAGGGTGTCTTATAATTACAAAACTTATTTTTAAGCTTTTTTGGACCTCTTCTAGTGCTTTTAGCTTTTTCTCCTATTTGATTGACTTATCAAAGACCTAATACATGATTTATGTTCTGTGCACATCCACTTCACACTCAATTTGGGGTTTTAAACCCATAACAAAATTCTTGATTATAAAATTTTAATCTTTCTGATACTTGATAACATACTTCAATTGATTTATGAAATGCTCCTAATATTCATTCACCAATAAATTCTCTTACTTTAGATTTTATAAATATGCCAATTTATGATCAAAATATATATGAGGTAACCATTGTGCCCTAAAAAGACTCATAAATTTATCCCATGTGGTGGTAGTGGAATTAAGTTTCATCTCAAGCTTCTTGTTAGCCCATCAAGTTGATGCTTCACTAGCTAAATGGTAAGCTCTCCACATAGCCTTAGTTACCTCAGAATAATTTAAAATTTTAAAATGATTCTCCATTTATGTTATCCAAGATATCAATCACCAAATAATGTACCTTCAAATTTGGGTGGGTTTAATTTTATTCCTATCACACGTAAGATTTATCACTAATTGAGCTCTGGCCATTTGGTGAGCTTCCTCATACCCCTGATCCTGAGGAACTTCTTGTTCTTCAAGTTGTTCCTCTAGAAATTCCTTTTCATCTTCCTATTCAATCCCATGAACTTCTCAATCTATAGTTGCTATTCTATCTCTAGTCTCATTCATGACAATGAATATTTGATTGAGTTTTATAGCTTGTTTTATTTTTGGTTGATTAGGATCAACTTAAGGGTTTATATTTGAGGTTCCCTCAAAAAATGATCTACCTCATGCCATAGTCTTTAGTAAAAAATATAATAATATATTTATTTTAGTGGACATATTAGGTCTGAGTGTATAACCTTCACTTTAAAACCACAATGTTAGAGCCCCACTTGGTTAACTAATTGTTACACTAATTTTTTTCACATAGATTACATATGAAACCATCTATAAATATTTTTAAGTAAATAGTGTTTAAATACTAAATGCATCTAAAGAAATAAATGTAGTAACATATTAATCCATTAGCTAATAAATTGATCGATATAGTTTCTAAATAGTCTAAATCATATTTCAGATATATATTTCTCACAAAGTGTATAGAAAAATTAATCAATTAAAACATAACACTAATATAATCTACATTTTAGACATAAATAATACTACAACCATTGCTATCATTATATGAATAATTAATTGCATGTATCATATCCACTATTATGATAAATATCCATCATATGATAATGTACAACTTGTTACAATTTAGTAGAAAGTAAAATATACAACATAATATGTACAATAGTAAAAATTGGATTATCAAATACCTCCATGATCCATAAATATATCTTGAGTATAATCCCAATGGTTGAATTAACTAGAAGAGTGAGATCATCATCTTAATATTATACCTCTAACCACATACTAGTGATATTTTGTACACCTCTTCACTATGGGTGGCCCTACCATTTTCATAGTGGATTGTAAGAATAGTGAATATATCAAGAAATCAGATGGAATATGTTTGTGTCTATTCGATAACACATGCAATAGTCACATAGACCATGGAATCCAATACTCTATTTAAATGACATCAAAATACACATATAAACTAGAAAGTATAGTGGAAGGACTATGTATCATCTATAACATTATTATTGTCACTTGGATTTTCACCCTTTTAGGAAATGTCTCATCTCTCCTCATAATTGGCACAATTAAAACACCTTTAGGCTATGGGTGAGCCTAAGGATGAAGTGAATCTCTAGATAGGGATAGATCCCTTGATGTACCACTTGTATAACATTAATACACCTAAAATTTTTAAATGAAAATGGGGAGAGAAAGATGAAATAAAACTATCATAAGGGAGGTGATACACCAAATAATTTGATGACTTCCAACTAGCTGCATGTTACACATGAGAAAAAAGGACTAACCAAACATACACTTTTCTAATTTCAATCTTATGACATCAATGTTTTATTATGAGGTTATGGATGAACATTTAGACTAGGAGAGAAAGATAAGAGGCCTTGAATGGAACTAGTCAATAAGATAACTCACTTAACCTTAACACTTCCTAGAAAACTTCACATGACCTACAAGAAGAAGCTAGAAATAGGTGAGAGAATGAGACAACATGCTAAGGAATCCATAGTATTCACTAATAAATATCGATAATTCATGTAAAAACACTATGAAAAATTATGAAAAAGGTAAAAAATAGTAGTCTTATTGATAAAATGGTATGTAAATGAGTAGGGCTTAGCCATACTTGGGTGGATCATAGTTTATAAAGGCCAAAATGGCTAGTTCTTATAGAACTTGAGAGAGAAGAAAAGAGAAGTCAAAAGGTCACAAGGAAAATTATCAAGCTCAGAGAAGGATCTACATATTCATGATAAGATGTGAAATGAACCATGAAAATTTAGGAAGCACAAGTGTCACCCTAAGTCATGAAACTCATGAAAAGTGGCATGAAATTACTTTTATTGGCTCAGAAATATGCATTCATGATTTAGCCATGTTTGAAAATCCCAAAATATACTATGGATAGATATGATTATTGGAATGAGAGAGAAGTATTTTAAACATGAATTTCCATGCATTGGTTTTAGTCTTACTCATATGGAATCTCCTGGAAGTGAGAAATCACTACTTGAAATTTTAAAAATTCCTTTTTCAGTCACCCCTCACACTTGGCCTCAAAATTATCTTTATTTTTCCATTAAATACATTTGATGGAGTGTATGGAACTTTTAAAGACCCTTTGTGGACTTATAATACTTTGTTATACCTTAAAAATCCATCCACTTAAATTTCTCACACTTCTCACCATTATGTCTACTATGCCAGTTTTGACTGGCTGAAATAAGAGCTCTTGTAGGAACACTTAAAAATATTTATTAATTATTAAATATAAATTATGGGTTATAAAAAGTCTATATATTCCTCACAAGGTTGGGTTCATCCCTTGAAATTCCATAGAACCTGTAAAATGCACAAAATAGTCAAAAAAAGAAGTATTGTACCCTATCTGTATAAATTTTATACAACTAATATTAATGATAGGGATAAATAATGAGTCTTCAAAAAATTAAAATCATCATCCCAGGAAAAATATGCCATTATATTATCTTTCCATCTCCATTTCCTTCATAGGGTCTTGACTATGAATTGAGGAGTTGAGGAGCGCGCATGCCTAGTTTACCCTCTTAGGAGTTGTTCATAGAAACTTCACATTATAATTACAATTAAATGCCATAAAAAGGTTTTTAAAGACCATATATAACACATATAACCTTCTTGTATTTCCATGAAAAGTTTTAGAGAAGATATGTGACTCCAAGGTTTCTCCATTGAGGTTATCCTTCTATTTGCACAGGACAAGTGTTGTCCTTGAGCCCAAAAATGGATTCCTTTATGCCTTATCTACAAGTTTTAGGATTTTAAACATATTAATAGAACATATAATCATTATCAAATTCATATTAGTGATCATCTAAAGCCAAAACTATAAATGATTCCCCATTTGGCCTTGGCCTAGAACCTTATCTAGTAAGCCTAATTTGCACCCTTTGTGGTCTAGGTCATCTAATTGGGATTATTTAAATTAAAAAATATTTTAAACTATATAATTACACCAAAAACATGTTTTAACAATTTATAATTCATATCTAATTCTAGAAGTAACAATGACCTCACATTTGGTCTTTAGGCCTAAACATGCTTAATAGGTTTGACTATAACTTTTGTGTTCTAGACCACCCTTCTAAGTTTATCCCTTTTATGAAAGGTTTAAATTTTTATAAATACGTAATAAAACTAAAATAAAATTATATAAATTTACACCAAACCTCTATTTTATCATTTTCTCTCTGTTCCTCAAGACTGAAGGTTTTGTTCATAAAGGAAGTGCCCTCTGCCCAAGACAAAATAGAGGGCACTACCTTATTTTTTTAGACAATGGTGATAATTTTAGGATATTTTATAGGTTTTAAATACTACATATAAAAAAATTTATCCCTTTTTAAAACCATTTTATGTTCCAAAAGATTTGAAAACTAAGATACACCTATGTAGAGAGAAAATTATGTGCAAGCCTTTCCCAAGTGGACTGTATTTTGTATTATGGAGTCTTTTATCTAAATTATTTAAAATGTGAGAGTTACATGAGACTATTATGATCATTATTAATTCATTTAAAATTCCATTTATCACCTAATATTTCTACCTACCTTCTCATACATCTTATCTAGTAAAGACTGAATGTATTTATGACAGTGTTTGCTCTAAGGCAACATACCTATACATGGAATTACATAGTTTGAACTCAAATTCAATGTATAAAACATAAAATAATTAAATTAGGGTAATTTTTAATTATTTTAGGTATATTTTATTAATATTCATGCTTTATCCATATTAATAAAATCAAATCTTACTCTTTGCCCCTCACAGTCAACTGTAGTTGACTGTGTGGGGTCCTATAGGTGTCCTTTATATGATCTAGGACTCGTTTGCAACCATAATGTATTATTTGAATTTATAAAAACCATTATATAACTTTTATTTCTCCCCTAACACTTCTAATTAAGTTTTTCATTAAGGTTATCTAGTCTACTTTCCATGGTGACCCTATAGCCAACCTATAGGGGCACATTTTATGATGCAAAGACACCTGTAGGTAGAAATGTGGTGGTATATCTTGTTTCCTGACTTATATGGATATAAATTGACCATTATTAGGTTATTATTCACCATTTTATACCATATTCTATAAAAAATTTCTTATCCACTATCACCTTAGAAATTAATGACACTTAATCATTCAAATCATGTAGATAATAACGAAGGAATTTAGTATTCAAAAGATAGCTTTGGGGTGCTCAGCTACTATCTTCCTTTATTTATCTATCATAAATATTTTTAAAAATTCATATCCTATATTTAGGATACCATGTTTTATAATTTATATGTATAAAAGCCTTTGGAAACCCTCTCATATGACATCTATAAAACCCCTAGGTGCACTATTTTCACATTTTTGGGACTAAATCCCATAACTCAGTCATCTTTTAATTTGATCATATTTTTCACTTACATTTACCAACCTAACATTGAAAATAGGTTTGTCAAGGTATACATAAATACTAGGATATTAATAAGTTTTTTATCTCCTACTTTAACCTTTCTATACAGATATTTTACTCCCTATTAACACCTATATGTGGTTATTTGTAGGTGGGTTTCTAAGGCTATGGAATGAGGTATTTATTATAGTGAAATAGTTTCATAATTGATATTAGACCTTCATAAATAAATTTATTAATCTTCTCCATGTTTTAAAATCTTGGTGATGCTCATAAACCAGTTTAAACTTTCACCTTTCCTTTTACAGACCCCTATGAAAGCATATAAAAATATGGCATAGATAATGAGAGTGAGATATGGTAGTGTGCACTATTTTTTACCTTTAAAGATTTTTATATCTATCTCTAGAACTCTAAATACACACTTCACACATAAAATATTTTTAAACCACCACTCAAGTCCTCATTCTAGGATGATGTCATCAAGGAGGTTCTTGTAGGTGAATATCGAGTTGTAGTAGGTAGACTATGAGCTTAGGCAGTGAAGATGAATCTCAATTTCAATAATCATGAACCTGTTTAAATTTTTTAAATTAAATCCATTCATATTTTTATGATTTATAATATATCAAATTAGCCTCATTTCAACATGAAAACCTCTTGAAAACACCTGTTACAAGGCAAGCAAAGATAACAAATGATTGTTTGTGTGGTATATGAGTTTATATACTATGAGGATTTATTTGAAGACTAAATTTGGAAGGTAAAATAAATTAGGAGATAATTCAAAACATATAAATAAACCTATGACAACCCCCTAGAACCATTGTTAAAGCATTAAGGTCTTAAAAATGGTGAAACATGCCTATCATCCTCAATGAGAGAAATATGCAAACATGAGATGAGTTACTCATAAAAACAAAATGAAACATGAAAAAAAGAATGGAGGGAATTTTTTAAGAGATCCAAAATTCTCTAGATTCAACATAACCAATTTTTTTGTATGGACTTATCCAAATTGGATTAAAACCTATAAGGTATAAGAAATAGTGAGTAGAAAAACATAGTCAACTTGTAAAGGATGGTTAATAAAGCATGGTTGAACAATATTAAAACTATTATTATATAAATTTATCTCTCTAAGTTTAATACAACCTCCCAAAATTTTATGAATTGAAAAATCATTCACTAACCGTACCAAGTATGATCATCTTGATAACTTATGCATGTCTAAAAGGACAAGAAAGGAGCAGAATAATTTTAGGCCTTTCCTAGAACTCACAAAGAATGTAAATAATTCATATTAGTTTTAAAAATATGGGTACACATTCCAAGACCTTCTTCCATGTGCCACCTTCCCCCATGGGCTGTATAAGTTCCAAAGTGTTCCTTTTTTTAATAAAATTACCCTTTCATCTAAAGAACCTACCACTTTTTAGCTAGTAACAATTACTAAAGACTTATTAGGACACATGGTATGTGAAATAACCCTTTATATCCTTAAAATTTCCCAATAATGTTGTACAACTCATTTAATGCTCTAGTTATGACCCCAAAATGACTCAAAATGATATATTGACTAATATGACTAATGACCAAGGCTAATGTGATATGGAATAAAATCAAAAGACATATAATACACCATATTACATAATATTATACCCATAAAATGTTTAAAAATTCAATTTTTTACCTATAAGGGCCCTAATTTAACCTTTAGGGTCAAACTTGATCAATACATTGGTGACTCATAAGGGTAGTATGCTTGCTATACTAACTAGACTAGTAGCCTTATCAATCCATTTAGATTAGGATTCATATAAAGTATAAAAATCAACAAGAGGACCTTACACTTGATACAAATATTTTATAAAGACAAGACTAATGACTATCTCAACCAAATAAAACAAAAGACACACACAAAGCAAAAGCAAATAAAATTGTGCTTCATGAGCACTTATAAAACACACACACCAGACTAAAATAGACTAACTCAAAAAATAACTAATTTGAGATGAAAAATACCTCCTATATCAAAGGGTAAGTTTGTAACCCTTCTTTCTTCATGACATGAAGGAATGAATGAGACATATAGTCTTCTGATTATTGACATTGATGCCTCACTTTTCATGATCTTTCCCAACTTCATTGGCATGCTTTTCAATGAGAAACAACTAGTTATAAATAGGTTATATATGTTAATTAACTATAATTGAATCCAAAAAACCTAAAGTTTCTCATATATATCCTTAATTACAACCTCTGATGGTGGTTCGACAAGGCATACCTTCTTGATTTTCATTTTGCTCTCAATAATATTTAGTTTCTTCTCAGCTACAAGTTCTTCTATCTCATCAAGGAGCTTTGAATATTATAACCAATCTTGGTTATTGACCTCCATGGAAGACTATTTTTTCATATTATCATGTACTTAACTCTCAACTTGGTAAAGTTCTTCAAGCTATTAAAATAACTTCATTTGCAATTGCCAATCATCTTTGTCCTCTTCATCATCTAGAACCACCACCTCTTAAATATTTTATTATTGATGTATGATGTCATAAATATAGTGTTATCCAATCTCCCATGCATTTTAGGATGATTCAAAATTAGTTTGAGGTATTAGGTCATCTTCAAGGATAACAACTTCCACCTTGGTCTCAAGTGAGTTTTCTAAGACTGAAACCTATTCAATATTCTCTTCTTAATGTATGAAGCCATCAAACTAGTTTTATTCAACATTTAAGACCTCTTTATGGATTTAAAATTTCATCTCAAATATCATAACCTAACTTTTATTCTCAAGGGATGTAAGATCTTCCATCTCCTTCTCCTTCTTAGTGATGCTGAGACTAGGCATCTTGAAATCATGTAACTTAATCCAATTAGGTTACCAAGGAGGTACATTTGATTCAATAAAGAGTTATTAATTATTATCAACCAACTAATCCTCTTTAGGTTCCGATCCCACATGTCCATCAAGTCAAAGGGTGATGGGGTAAGGATAATATGAACTAGTTGGTGGAGATGGAACATATAACTCAAAATCAAATTGAGAATAAATTATAGGGGATTATTTTCAGAGCTCTTGAGGAAGGGGAGGTAGACCTTGGGCTAAAATATCTTTGTTTTATTCATTTCAATTCTATTGGGTTTGAGTATTTTTGTGAGGAAGGTTAGATGGGTTAGTTTTAGGCATAAGATCTTCTTTTAGGTTTAAACCTTCCATCACACCTTCACATAGCTTTTTCGTCCTTGACTCTAACTCTTCAATTTTATTGGCAATGTTATCTTGGAAAAATATCTTTAATTTCATAATAATCTTCATGACGATG
Source organism: Torreya grandis (assembly GCA_037957365.1). Taxonomy (NCBI): domain Eukaryota; kingdom Viridiplantae; phylum Streptophyta; class Pinopsida; order Cupressales; family Taxaceae; genus Torreya; species Torreya grandis. The sequence goes on from JARHVA010006325.1 coordinate 29,479, forward strand.
AGGAGTAAAAGAGGGATGAACAAGAGAAAAAGAGGTCTCTTGAGGAAGGATGGGAGGGACTTGCATAGGATCAACCTCTTCCTCAACTTCACACTCCTTATCTAGAATTTTATCTTCTTTATTTCTCCATGATTCCACTACCTTATTCCATATTATTGAGGTAGTGATGCAACTTTAGGAGCGGATTAAGTGTTCAATAAACTTGGGATATCTTTAGGATTGAATTCTCCACCTTGTCTCTAACTTTTAATCTCATATCTAGAGGTATTTTATTGAAGTGTGGATGTAATGGGAGAAGGAAATGTGATATTATATTATTATTTTTTAATGAGATGGATTGATTCACCTACATGTTCGCCAACTCAATTTGCCTATCAAGATTTGTTTCAAATATAAGGCTTGTCTCTTCAACTCTCTTTTCCAACTAATTGGGAAAAGGATGACATTGATAAGATTGATTGGGTTCATGAGTAAGAATCATGTAGGACTAATGTTAATGTTGGGTAAGTGGATATGAAGGCTAATATAATTGGTGAGGCTGCTCCTCATAAAATCTTAGTTTATCTTTATGGATGAAATTAAGCCACTCACATCTAGAATCTCACTTGTGAGCCTATGTTAATTGGATCTCTTAATAGGAACCCACTCTCTTTTAAATAACTCTAATGCATCTCTCGCCTTATGAAAAGGATGACTAGGAAAATCTTGACCATGTTCCCTATGTGTGTCAAGATCTAACATATATTTCTCATAGCCCAAAAGAGTTTACTTAAAAGTGGAAATGGATTGTCTCGAGCAATGACTAAGTTGAATACAAGAAGAAAGATATTGAGGAGGCTGGTTATAGGACTAATAAACTTCATGATAAGGTTGATAATGGTCATATTGGATCTATAAATAATCATATTGGTGATGGTAAGGAATATGACAAGGCTGATAAGGAGTGCCATAAGCTTGGTAAACCTCACCACTTATGTAAAACAATAATCAACACCAAATTTAAGCATGGAAATTCATTAGGAATAAATAACACAAGGAATGATTATAAATAATATTAAAAAGGAATATATAGGCTACTTAATCATCTGATGTAATCTTGGAGTCACCATTGATGTTTAAATAGATAACTCCAAAGATTGATTATTGAAACACAACACCAAAAATATTTAAACCTATTAGACTAAGCATCCTATTAGGAATACACAAATCTATTATCAATTATATGTACACCCTTTGAGGAGATGTATTAGATCTCCTAATTCAAGTGGCATAATTGAAACACCCTTAGGCTATGGGCAAGCCTAAGGATGAGGTGAATCTCTATAAAGGGCTAGCTCCCTTGATGTACCACTTATAGAACACTAACACACCTAAAATTTGTGATGGAAAAGAGAAAGATAAAACTAAAATAAAAAAATTCTAAGGGAGGTGATACACAAAATAAGTTGATGACTTCCAACCAACTGCATGTTACACATGACAAAAAAGGACTAACCAAACATACACTTTTTCAATTTAAATAGTCTCACATCAATGTTTCATTATGAAGTTATGGATAAATTTTTAGTCTAGTAGGGATAGAAAAGAGACATTGAATGTAAGTAGTTAATAGGTTAACTCATTTAACCTTGACACTTCCTAGAACACTTCACCTGACCTACAATAAGAAGTTACAAATAGGTGAGAGAATAAGACAACATGCTAAAGAATCCATAGTCTTCACTTAGTAAGATCCATCATTCAAGTATACACACTATGAATAGTTATGAAATAGGTAAAAATGATTAGTTTTATTTATCAAATGGTATGAAAATTAGCAAGGCTTAGCCATACTTAGGTGGAACATAGTTTACAAGGGCCAAAATGGCTAGTTCTTATAGAACATGAGGGAGAGAGGAGAAAAGAGAAGTCCAAAGGTCATAATGACATTTTTAAATTTGAGAAAATGAGTTAAATATGAATTATAATAATATTTAAAATTAACCATGTCTAGTTAGGAAGCAAAAATGTCACCCCAAGCCATAAAAATCATGAAAAGTGGAAAGAAATTCCCTTTACTAGCTCAAAAAATTGTCTTCATGATTTAGCCCTATTTTAACATCCCAAAAGTAACTAGGGGTAGGTATAATTATTGGAATGATAGGGAAGGATTCATTAAATTCCTCTCCATGTATTGGTTGTAGTCCTACTCATCTAAAATCTCTTGGAAGTGTGCCATTATGACTTACAGTCTAAAAATATCCTTTTTCAATCACCCCTTACACTCGGCCTCAAAATTATCTTTAGTTTTACATGAAAATCCAAGGAGGTATTGTATTAAACTTTTAAATTCCATTCATGGCCTTATACTAATCAATTAGAACTTAAAAATCCATCCACTTGAAGTTCTCACACTTCTCACCATCATGTCTACTATGCCAATTTTGATTGGCTGAGATGAGATCTTTGGTGGGAACAACTAGGAGTGTTTATTAATTATTAAATTAAAATTAGGGGTTATTCAAAGTATATATATTCCTCCCAAAGTTGTTTTCCTCCCTTGAAAATCCCTAAAACTTACACAATGCACATAGAAGTCAAAAGAAGTAGTTCTATACCCTATCCATATAGATTATATATAACTCATCTTTATGGTAGGGATCCTAATTGAGTATTATACAGCTTAAAATCATAATCCTAGGAAAACTATGTCATTAGAGTAGCTTTCCATCTCCATTTACTTTATCGGGTCTAAACTAAGAGTTTAGGAGGGTTTAGGCCTATTTTACACTCTTTGGCTTTGTTCATAAAAAATTCACATTAAAACTATAATTAAATGACATAAACTTTTTTTTATGACCCTACATAACAGCTCCAACATTCTTGTATTTCCATGCAAGCTTTAGATAAGATATGAGCCTCCAAAGTTGCTTCATCGAGCTTTTCCTTCCATTTGCACAGGCCTAGTGTTATCCTTGAGCCAAAAAATGTCTTCCTTTGTGCCTTATCTAAATGTTTGAAGATTTTATAAATCTGAAGTTACCCTATAAATATTATCAAATACATTTTAGTGGTCATCTAAAGATATAAGTGTGAATGACTCCCTGTTTAGCCTTGGCCTAAAACCTTGTCTATTAAGCCTAATTGTACTCATCCAATTAGTATTGTTTACATTAAAAAATATTTAAAACCTATATAATTACCCCATAAACATGATATAACAATATATAATTCATATCTATGGCTTGAAGTAACATTGACCTCACATTTGGTCTTTAGGCCTAAACATGCCTAATAAGATTGACTATAACTTTTGTATTCCAGCCCACCGTACTGAGCTTATCCAATTTTTGAAAGGTTTTAATTTTTTTTATATATTTAATAAAACTAAAAAAACCTTATATAAATTTTATCCCAACCTATAGTTCATCCATTTCTCTCCGTTTCGCTCCATTCCTCAAGACCACAAATTTTGCTCATATAGGGAGTGCCCTCTATCTGAGACAAAATAGAGGGCACTCCCCTAACTTTTTAGATAATGGAAATAATATTATGATATTATATAGGTTTTAAATACTATATATAAAAAATTTCATCCTTTTTCAAACCATTTGACTTTTTAAAATCTTTTAAATCGAGATAGACCTATGTAAAGAGAAAACTGTGTGCAGGTCTTTCTCGAGTGGATTGTATTTTGCATTATGGTGTATTTTATCTACTTTATTTACACTATAAAACTTACATGAGAATATTATTATCATTATTAAGTAATTTAAAATTCCATTTATCACCTCAAACTTATACCAACCTTCTCATACATCTTGTCTAGTCAAGACTGAATGTATTTCTGACTATATTTTCTTTAAGGTAGCATACATATAGGTGGAATTCTGTGATTTAATTTCAAATATAATGTATAGAACCTATTATTATTCCCTTAGGTTTATTTATAATTTTTTATGTATATTTTATTAATCTTCATGCTTTATCCACATTAATAAACTCAACTCTTACTCTTTGCCCCTTAGAGTTAACTATAGTTGACTGTGTGGGGTCCTAAAGGTGTCCTTTATATGATCTAGGCCTTTTTTTCATGCCTAATGTATTTTTTTAATTTATAAAAACCATTATATAAATATAATTTCTCCTATAATTCTTTTAATTAATTTTTTCATCAAGGCTATCTAGTCTACTTTCCATGGTGACCCTACAACCAGCCTGTAGGTGAACATTTTATGATGAAAAGAGACCTATAGGTAGACATGTGGGGGTATGTATTATGTCATAAATTATATGGATATCCATTAAACATGATTAGTTTTATTTTAACCATTTTTTACCATATACCATGAAAATATTATTATCCAATATCAACTTGGAATGTAATGACACTTAATCATTCAAATCCCGTAGATAATAGTGAGGGAATTTAGTATTTAAAATTTAACTTTGGGATGCTTAGCTACTATATTCCATTAGGTATATTTTTAAAATTTAATATCCTATATATATTCTACTATGTGTGATAATTTAGATGTATTAAATCCTTTTTAAACCCTTTCATATGACATTCATAATACCAACAGGTGATTTGCTTTCACATTTTGGGGATTAAATCTGAGAACATAGTCATCTTGTGAATTGATCATATTTTACACTTCCCTTTTCCAACCTAACCCTCAAAATATGTCTATCAAGTTCTACATAACATAATATAATATAAATAAGGTTTCCATATCATAGTTAACCTTTCTATATGGCTATTTGGCTCCCTTTTAACCCATATGTGGTTATTTGCAGGTGGATTTATAAGGCTATGGCATGAGGTATTTATTATAATGAATTAATTTAATAATTGATATGAGTACTCCATAAGTAATTTTATGAATCTTATATGTATCCCAAACTCTTGGTGAAGCTCATAAACTAGTTCAAAATTTCATCTCTCCATCTACAGACCCCTGTGAAAGCATATCAAAATATGACATAGAAAATGAGAGTGAGATATGGTAGTGCACACTATTTTTGACATTTCATGAGTTATATATCTATGTAAAAACATTTAAATGCACTCTTAACACCTTAAAGAGTTTTAAACCACCACTCAAGTCCTCATTCCAACATGATGTCATCAAGGAGGTTCATGTACATGAATATTGAGTTGTAGCAAGTAGACTATGAGCTTAGGCAATGAAGATAAACCTCACTTTAAATAATCATGTAAATAATTAAATTGTTTAAATTAATTAAAATAAGCTTTTGAGGATTTATACTATATCAAAATAACCTCATTTCAATGTGAAAACCTCTTATAAACACATGTTATAGAGTAGGCAGAGATAACAAGTGATTATTTATGTGGCATATGAGCTTGAAAAATATGAATATTGATTTTGAGAATTAATTTTTAGGGTAAAATTAATTAGGATAGAAATAAAAACATATAAATGAACCTATCACAATCCCCTAGAGCCATTTTCAAAGCATGAAGGTCTTGAAAATGGCCAAGCATGCCTATCATCCTCGATGAGAGAAATATGCAA
>JARHVA010006325.1:42500-52500 GCA_037957365.1 Torreya grandis
AAATAACAATGATAAATATCAACCATATATAAATACATTTTAGAGTTTAAAATGCCTAAACATAACTTCTACCATCATATTTGAAACCTTTAATGAATGGCCTAGATTAACTAAAAATTTATAATTTAACAAGGATCCAATCCCCCCTTACAACCCCCTATGCCATGAAGTATTCAAATAATGAGATCCAAAGTCAGCTAAAATAACATCAAAATTTTAACCTTTGATCTTGGAAGATAATTAGGCTCCACACCTAACAAATCAATGTTCCAACTACTTCTTCGATCCCCTAATCTACTCCACGAATGTCACCACATCTTTTGCTTGGCTTCATTAGGAGGAATATGTCTTCACATCTTTAGACTTTAAAGAGACATGAGTAAGTATACTTAGGAAACTAATGTAACTATCATATTTATGCATTATCAAGTTTTTTACTATAAATCTTAGGCATAGATTAACTATACATTGAAAAACAATCTCCATTTTTCATTTTCCTATAACTATTTATATTGATGCATAGCTATAGACTGTATAACCTCCTACTTGGTCTCTATTATTACTCCTAAAAACACCTATTTTACCTTTGTGCATCATGAAATCCAATAACCCCTTGCATACATGGATATCCTTTAAAGAATTGTGAACATAGTCATGAAGGGATACTGAAACCTTAGAAGATCAAGTCAATATGTCTAAAACATTTGAAATATAATCCTGAATAAACTTTAATGATGCCCCCAAGTTCAAAATGTTTATTTTTTCACCACTTAGGTCATGCATAGACTTGAATCCTTTATATTTACTTTTACCAAGTCAAAAATAATTCATCAACCTTCATCAAAAATGTCCTAAGCTCACCTTTGCTCATTGGTTGTCAATTATAGACTTACCTTATTAACCTTTTGACCCATATCAAACCATTGATACCCTTTGATATGATTAAATAGAAGTCATTGGATATATTTTAGGGACAATTTTGACTTATTTACTTGCTCAAATACCATATATCTTTGATGCATAATTGAATGTGAGCCCTTGATCTTGTTGGGACCCACGATTTGAATTCAAATGGATAATTCTCGAGGCCTAAAATTGGCATCTACATGCTTATATTTGACATCTATATGAATGTCTTTGACGTCTATGTGAACACATTAGGATTTGTAAACCCCAAAGGTTATTTTATATGGATTAAATTTGATGTCTACAAACTCATCATTTGATGTCCACATTATTTTCAATTACATTTATCTTACCATCACACTTTGAACACCAAATGGTTATTTAACATGTCTTTATTTTGATGCTTGTGAAAATGTCTTACTCTATTGGATCACATTTTAATGCTTGTGTCTTGAGATAGAGAACTCATCAAGAGATTAAATTTGTAAACCATGATATTGGAATGAATTAATTCATGGTCATGTGTCCTTTTTGTCTCATGAGGCTTTCTAAGTGTACTTGTCAAAATGTCAAACTAGATTTCTCTATTCATTTGTATATGATGTCCTAGTGACAGTCTAGTCTTTTAAATATTGTATAAGGAATTTGATCATTTTCTTAAATAATAAAATTTATCATGTGTTTAATCTAGGAAAAATATTTGTATGTGGGCCAAAATTGGCCAACATTTTTGGTGACTCATAGGAAAGCATGCCTGCTATACTGAAGAACCAAGACCATGTTACCTTATCTAGTCCATTGGGCATCAATTCTCCTGTCTAGTTCAATAATTTTATCTAAATCCAAAATTGACTCCCCCTTTATATAACTCCTCTTGAAATAAATATGGACAAAAAGGAACAAAATAACATAAAGTACCCAAGGCACTTATTAAAGGGAAGCACATAATAGAAGGGAACACATAGATCAAAAGGAAAATAATTGATTTCACCTTCGTGATGAGATAAAGAATGACATATCACATGTTCCCTTACAAGACTAGTGGTTGAGGAAGCAATTCTCTTATTTTCCAATTGTTTTAGCATACTCATATGTAGAATGGTAGGAGTAAATTAACCTCTATTTTACACATATTCATTTAGTGTGTCATCCTCTTCATCAATCTCCAATTGAAATTGGTGTCTTAAAGGAACCCTCTTGTAATAACAATCTTACTAGTAGCCCCCATCTTATATTCAATCTCCATTCCTTCACAATCTAGTTGACTCGATTGTGCACAACAAGGACATATATTAGCTTTTATAATAATTCCCATGCTTTTATCCCAACCGAGGATATTATAGCCCATTATGAAGATCTAAAACAAGTCCATTTATACAATAAACTCTTGAGGTGATAGTATTAAAGGACTACCCACTCTATGCTCTTTAATTTTATTAACAAGGCTACTTTCTTTGGTTGTAATCAGACCATAATCCCCTTGGATAAGAGTATATATTGCTCCCAAAACTTAAAAAATTATTCTAATGGGCCTTTTGGATGATTGGTGACCTTTGTTTTCTCCACAAATTCATCAATTTGATCAATTTTTATATCCATTTCTTGATCCTCTACATAAGATGGTAGCTCATCTAAGGAGCTGATAACCTCAACATCTTCTTTCTCAAGATAAGGTGGTAACTCTATTTCCTCCTTGAAGTAAGTAATGCAAGACAACCCCACTTCTGATGTAACTATAATTTTTTTTGAAGACCCTTCATAAAGGAAGCTCATGAAGCTTGGAACTTTGAACTGCTTGACCTTTTCTACCTCATTTACTTGATTGTAATGAATAGGAATATTAAGATCTTCATGACAAAGGATATGAATAACATAATTTAAGTTCATATCCCATTAAGGTTTCCATGTTTGATATGGATGGGTTATATGAGGAATGGTAGGTGGAGTGGGTGAAGGGACAACTATCTCTTGATAAAGTAGGAAGCTTGAGACTTTCAGTTAAATAGGTGTAGGATTCAGTAGTATAGATGGATCTTGAGCCTTGGAAAGGATTAGTGTGAAAATTTTTACCTCTATATACTACTATTTAATTGATTAAGCCATGAAACTAGGAAATTTTATTGGAGTAGATTCCTCTTGATGTACTTGTTCTTGTACTTGTATCTCAACCTCTATCTCAACTTCCTCTTTGAATTTATCTATCTTTACATCTTGAAAGGTTAAAACATGCTCACCCTTACCCATTGGTTTCAAAATTACAAGCTTATCTTCTAACTCTAACAATTCATCAACATTACTTATGATTTTAACATGGAGTTCACTACTTACCTCTTCAAGGAGTGACATAGGATATTCTTGGGATGACTCTAAGAGAGATGAGATATATGTGACAACACCTGGGTATAATTTTTTATCTTCGATAGTCATGTCCTCCTCCTTATTTTTCATACTATTTAGGATGGATTTTGAAGATGGAAATGACTTAGAATCTTAAGGAGGGGAGGGTGGGGGTTGAATGATTTTTTATATTCTTGACTACATGATCTAGTTTCAGGATGGGAATTAGGGCTCATGGTTTTCTTACACAGTGTGCATTGTGGATTGAGGAATTCAAGGAGGTATGTGAAATTTAGGTGATGTTTCACTTGAAAATACCAATATTTGGTACAAATGTTTATCTACATCTTCATTTTTCTTCGCAAGAGAGGCCTTAAAATTAGATCTTGATTGCTCACGATGGCTATTTCTTTTTTCACAAACTTGAATTTCCTCCTAGACTCTCCCTTAGATAGATTTCCATGAGGGGAAGGTTGAGAGAAGTTTGGGGGAACTATGATTTATTTGAAATTAATGTGATGAGGGCATATGAGTGATGATAGGAATCTCAACATAAGGTTGTCATGGAGTGAACAGGGGAAGACAAGGTCAGTGATGGGGTGTTTGAATTTCTTCATGGGATCCTAACTTATCCTCAATATTGGAGATGAATCCATATAAGTAAATCATGTCACTATTGTTTATCTAACAAACTCTCATAATGAAAGACATCCACTCTTCCTTTGCCTACTACACTAAAGTCCTAACCCCTATAATGACATGTTTTAGGATATTTTTCCCATATCCTTTCAATGTATCAATGTTTACCATATTCTTTTCTTGGTCTAATAGAGATTTTTTAAGGATATATATAGAATGTCTTAGGGTATGAGTTAGTTTTTTATAAATTTAATGCTACTACCATGACTGATTAGGAAGGTTATTATAGGATTTGCATGAGTCACCATACTAATGGTAAGGCTCCATATATGGTTGTTAATTCCCATCATAAGGCTCATAGAGATCAATAAGAAGGTAAGAACCATTCTCTTGATAATAATTATCATGATAAACTTGATAAGGCTCATCAAAGCTTTGATATACATGATAAGATTATTGGTGTGGTCATAATAAGGTTGGTAGGAATCATTTGGTTGATTATATGGTTCACAAAAATGACCAAGATATAATTATACCATAAATAAAACCATAGAGAATCAAAAAGAGACAAGATAAAAATAAAACTTGATTTGAAGGCTTATATAGACTGTTGTAACCAGTTGAAAAATTGAAGTCACCATTGATGTTCACACACATGCCTCCAAAGGATGATTGAATAAAGAGAACACAAAGACTCTTCACTTAGTGCATAATAAAATTGGTCCCATTGAGTGTGTTAGAGTTGTTACAGGTCTAGATTCTACCCTAGCTAGGCAAAGGATTGTTTAGGTCATATACCCAACCTAGTCTGACATGGGAATGACCCTAGGCTATGGGTTACCTAATATTGGGTCAGACCTCTAGGATTTTTAATGAGGATAACTCCTATAATGCATCACTTAGCTCATTTCCACTAAAATATACTCATTTCTATGGAAATGGAAATAAAAATAATTGAAAGGGAAACCTAAGATAACATTGGTGATACACCTAAAATGATTGTTCATCCACTCTAACTGAGCCCCTAAAACATTGATGGGATAAAACAATGACTAGATATACAACTCCATATATATTTTATGAATTATTATTTCATGCAAATTTCACCAAGTGATCAAAACTTGAGGGAACTGATAAATAGGCTTGATTTTAGGCACTAACTAGTTAATGCATCCACATGTTGGGTTTCAGCAAATGACATCAAATGCTAAAATCAAATTGCATAATAATATAAACTAGTAGCTAGGTGAGATCAAAACATGATAAGGGAGAAAGATCTACCACATATGTAAATCAAACTGACATTTACACACTAACTAGAACAATGAAATCTTAAATCAATCTTCAATTCATCTCAAGAGATTACAAAGCTCAATCTTGGTAGAGTCTAGTCATTCCCAAGAGAGGGATCCATTTTACGGATTAGAAGCCTATATATATATAGTAGAATGGTAATGAGAGAAATGGGGAACATGCATGGGAGAATGGATGAGTATTTAATGATCAAGAATCATGGTGGTATTTTATTGATTATTTTCTATATGCATGACTTTTTCTAACTAGGACTAATCCTTTTCAACAATTTAACCTACATTTGGTTCTAATAATATTCTAGATTTCTCATTAGTTGATAGATCCACTAAAAGAAAGGGGTTTGTTTTTCATGATGAGTCATGACTGATATTGTTGGAAAAAATATCTTTGAGATATGAATAGAATCAACACTCCAACTACTTCTATAATCCCCTAATCTACTCTACAAACTTTTCCACATCTTCCACTTAGCTTTAATATGAGAACCAAGTCCTCCTATCCTTGGTCCTAATAGAGCCATCAGTAATTATGCTTAGGAGATTGATATGACTATAACATTTATGCCTTAACATGTTCTTTACTTCAAATCCTGGACATAGATTAATTATAGATTAAAAACCAATCTCCTTTATTAGTTTTCCTACATCTATTTATATTGTTGTATACTTATAGACTACATAACCTCCTACTTGATCTCTATTATTAGGCCTAAAAATACCTATTTTACCTATGTGCATCATTGAAGCCAATAACCCTTTGCATACATGGATCTCCTTTGAATAAGGGTGAACATAATCACTAAAAGGATACTACAACCTTAGAAGACCAGGTCTATAGATCCAAAAACCTCAAACCAAGAACTTGACTAAACTTTAATAATGCATCTAGTCTTGAAATATTTATTTTGGATCTACATGGGTCATACCTAGACTTGAATCCTTCATATTTACTTTGCTTACGTTAAGAATTGTTTCATAAACCTTCATCTAAAATTTCCTAGGCTCACCTTTGTTCATTGGTTTTTGATTATCAACTCAACTTATTGACCTTTCAACCCATCTCACACCATTGATCCCCTTTGATATAATCAACTTGTAATGAAATTACTTTAAGAATTAAGTATAATAGAAGAATTATATCAAAATATGACTGAAATATATCCAAATATATGATATTGGATAAGACACTTGAAGGGGACAACCTCCACAAGCTTCAATAAGAGAAGAATTCACAATATGATGACAAATGATTACCCATTACCTCCTATATATAGTCTATCTAGGCCATGGTTACTCCATAGGCCAACCTACTAATCAAAAGAAAGCATAGATAAATGTAATATAACATTAAACACAGATAAGTAATCCACAAGTTAGCTAATAATATCCTCAGACATGTGATAGGTTAGGGGCATAACATGCCCTTCCTCTTCAAACCAACATTGTCCTCAACATTGAACAACTCTTGATGTTGTTGCAAAAATTATTCACCTTCCCAAGTTGCATCTTCACTGCTTTGGTTTTTCTACTTGATCAAATATTTAATAATCTCTCTAGTTCTCAACCTCTTAGTATGTGTTTGGAGGATCTTCTCTACTTCCAAAATGACTCATCCTTCTTCATCTAGTTCTGGGAGCTCTGTCTGGGCAGAAACTTTCTAACCAATGACCTTCTTCAAATAATAAACATGAAATAATGGGTGTATGTGAGATGAATGAGGTAACTTAAGCTTGTAAGCCATAGTTCCAATTTTTTGTAGAACCTGATAAGGACCATTAAACTTAGGAGCAAGTTTGTTGTCCTTTTTATGTTGCTTTAAGGACATCTACTTGTAAGGCTACAAAAAAACTAATACCTAGTCACCCACCTCAAAATTTCACTCACTACGGTGTTGATCTTCTTGTTGCATCATCTTATTTTGTGCCAAGGCCAAATTATCTCTCAAACTAGCCAAAACCTCTTGTTCATGTTGAATTTGCTCTTCCACATCTCAAACCTTGGTGTGCACCTTTAATGAAGAAGTGATGGAAGGTGGATGGTAACCATATAGTGCTAGAAATGGAGACATTTTAGAAGAGGTATGGAAAGATGTGTTATACCACCATTCTACAAGTGGTAGCCATTTAACCCAATGTTCTTGTTTATCTGATACAAAACAATGGAGATACCCTTTTAAACATTTGTTAACCACTTTAGTTTGTCCTTTAGATTGGGGGTGGTAAGATGAGCTATGAGCTAGCTGAGTACCCAAACAAGAAAATAGTTTAGTCTAGAAATTATTAGTAAAAATAAGATCATGATCACTTACAATTATTTTTGGGGTTCCATGTAATTTGAGAACTGCTTCCATAATAATAGCCGCTACTGTACTTGCTGAAAATGGGTGTGAGAGAGCACAAAAATGGGCATATTTTGTAAGCCTATCTACAATGACCAAAATAACATTTTTACCTTTAGAACAAGGCAACCTAGTGATGAAATCCATGGAAACCTCCTCCCACCTTTGACTAGGAATTGCTAATAGTTGTAACAAACATGGGGTCTTAACTATTTCACCTTTATTCTATTGGCATATCAAGAATTCTTCCACAAAATTGTGTACATCTCCCTTGAGTACTTCCCAAAATAATTCTTTCTTAATTCTATGATAAGTTTTCAAGAACCTTGAGTGTCCCCCAATTAGAGATGCATGAAACTCTTGCTCGAGATTTTGAATCAGAACCTATGTATCCTTGTCTTGCTCCCATTCTAACCTAGCTTCATCCACCTAATCTACTTACAACATGGACATTACACAAAGTAATGCTTCTGTGGATGCATCCCATCTGGATAGTGCATCTACTACTACATTATCTATACCCTTCTTGTAGATGATTTCAAAATCATAACCCAACATTTTGGTTACCCATTTTTATTGTTCTTCAGATGATAATCTTTGCTCCAAAAAATATTTGAGACTATCATTATCTATTTTCACCTTAAAGTCTACCCAACATATAAGGCCTCCATTGTTTAATTACATGAAGAATAGCCATCATTTATTTCTCATAGAATTTTTTTTATAGATTCTTACCTTTGAATTGATTACTTTAAAATGCAATGGGTCTTCCTTCCTACATTAGTACTACCCCCAATCCAGACCTAGAAGCATCACATTCAACAGTGAATGTCTATGAGAAGTTTGGAGTAACCAAAATTGGAGTGGTGCACAAAGTTACTTTTAGTTTCTCAAATGCTTTAGTGGCATCATCATTCCAATGGAAATCATCCTTCTTTAGCAATGCAGTGAGTGGAGCAGCTATGCTGCCATAACCTTTCACAAATCTTCTATAGTAACCTGTTAGTCCAAGGAACCCTCAAAGGTTTTTGAGAGTTTTTGGCATGGGCCATTCCATTATTACTTTAATCTTCTAGGGATCAACTTTGACACCTTCATGGGAAACAATGTGACTGAGGTACTCTACCTCCTGTACTCCAAAAGCACATTTAGATGACTTCGCATAAAGTTGGTGCTTCTCCAAAATTATCAACACTTGTTCCACATGTTGCAGATGTGCTTCCCATGTCTGACTATAAATCAATATGTCATCAAAGAAAACTAGCACAAACTTCCTTAAAAAAGACCTAAAAATAGTGTTCATCAAGCTTTGAAAAGTAGATGGTGCATTTGTAAGACCAAAGGGCATTACCAAAAACTCATAATGGCCCTCATGTGTTCTAAAAGCAGTTTTATGAACATCTTCATCCTTGATTCTAATTTGATGGTACCCCGACCAAAGATCCAATTTTGTGAAATAATTAGCACCATGAAACTCATCAAGTATATCATAAATTATTGGAGTAAGAAACTTATCTTTGATGTTGTACTTGTTGAGTTCCCTATAATCTAGGCACATCCTCCATGTGTCATCCTTCTTCCGCACCATGACCACTAGTGATGAATATGCACTTTGGCTATGCCTGATGATCCCTGCCTCCAGCATCTCATGGACCATCTTTTCAATTTCACTCTTTTGTGCATATGGATATCTATATGGTCTGATATTTGGTGGTTGACTACCTAGAATTAGTTGAACGGCATGATCATGTTCTCTTTTTGGTGGTAGTCCTTTTGGCATGGCCCCAAAAATAGATGAGTAGTCCTCAAGAATTATCTATAGATCAAGATGTGTAGATACATGTGTGGGTTGAACTTATATGGAACATAATTGTGCAATAATTCCCTTTGCCCCCTTTTTTTAGCATCTTGGTCATCTGATGTGAACTAATCAATTGTGGAGAATTTGCATGTAATCCATGTAGTTCAATTTTCTTACCTTCAAAATGAAAGCACATGAATAGTTCTTGGAATTTCATCTCAATGGTATTTAAGGTTGTGAGCCATTGGACTCCCAAAACAATGTCTATGTTACCCATGGGAATAGCAAACATAGGAGAGTTGAGATTGTACCCACCCATAGTAAGCTTAATACTATGACATTTGCCTGAACAATTAATTATGCCACCATCTGCAATCATGACCTAAAACTTTGGTGCTAGGTAGATGAAATAGTTTAATCAAGTGGCCAACTTATGGTTTATAAAGTTATTTATGCTCCCTGAATCAATCAACACTGTCACCTTCTATTTCTTGAGGAAACCCACCACCTTAAGAGTTTGTGGAGTGATAATACCTGCAAGTGCATGACAAGAGATTGTAGGTTGGAAATCTTTAGGTACCTCCTCTATATATTCCTCATCATCATTGGATTCATCATCTACTTCTTCATCTTCATCTGGTCCCTCAATGTAGAATAACTTCTTCT
>JARHVA010006325.1:57500-62500 GCA_037957365.1 Torreya grandis
CAATCACCAATGTCAAAATGCCTCTCACTCCTATGTGTATCTTCCTTCTACTTCATATGATTATGGACCATGGCTAAATTTTCATGTAAACCTTTAAGGACCTATTATTGATGGTGAATATGTTCCTCAACTGCATGAACATTAGGATGGACCTTAAAGGTTGAAGTGATAAATGGTGGGTGGTATCCATACAAGTACACAAAAGGGGAAATTTTAGAAGAACTATGAATAGAATTACTATACAACGATTCAACAAGTGGCAACCAATGAAGCCATTTATCCTATTTATCATAAATAAAACAATGGAGATATCCTTCTAGCCATTTGTTGACTACCTCCATTTTTCCATCTGATTGAGGATGATAGGATGAACTATGAGCCAACTTGGTGCCCAAACATGAAAATAATTTATTCCAAAAATTAATAGTTAAAATGAGATCTCTATCACTAATAATGATCTTAGGAGTACCATGCAGTTTATAAATTGTAACGAGAAAAGTAGAAGCTATTATACTAGCAAAAAATGGTTGTGATAAAGAACAAAAATGAGAATACTTACTAAGATTATCCACAACAACCATGATAATATTTTGACCATTATATCTCAATAACCATATAATGAAATCCATACACACCTCTTCTCAACACTGTATAGGGATGGCTAAAGGATAAAAAAGACCTAGGGTTTTGATGGTTTCACCTTTGTTTTGTTAACATATCATACATTCAGCTACATATTTTTTTACATCCCCCTTGAGTCCTTCTAAAAAAATCCTACTTGAGTCTGTGATAGGTTTTCAAAAAATTTGAATGATCCCTAAGCGGAGTTGCATGAAGTTTCCAAAAGATTTTTTTTTTTGAAAAGAGAATTCTTACATAGGTATAATCTATCTTTATACCATAATGTATTACCCTTCCATGTGAATTTTTCAAATGCACCTAATCCTTGATAAATATTGTGAATCAAATAATGGGTAGCACTATCATTTTACCATTATGATCTTGCTTCTCTAGCCAATTTTCCTACCAAATGGTAATGGCACATATTAATGCCTCAATTGATTCATCCCTCATCGATATTCATCTGCCACCACTTTTTCCTTGCCTTTTTTGTAAATTATTTGAAAATTTTATTTTAACATCTTAGTTACCTATTTCTTTTATTATTTTAATGACAACCATTATTCCAAAAATATTTGAGATTATCATGATCAGTCTTTACGTAAAAGTGATGGCCCATCAAATAAGGTCTCCATTTTTTAATTACATGTATAATGGCCATCATGTCCTTCTCAAAGATGGGCTTGAGCTTATTTTTACCTTCTTTCAAATGACTTTCAAATTCAATTGTTTTTCCTTATTTCATGAGCATATCACCCATACCATATCTAGATGCATCACATTCAACCATAAAAGTCCTAGAAAAATTAGGAGTGGCCAACACTAGAGTGGTGCACATAGCCAGTTTTAATTATTAAAATGACATGGTATCTATATTAATCCACTATAAGGAGTCTTTATTTAATAAAGAGGTGAGTGGGGCAAAAATTCTACCATAATTTTTGACAAACCTATGATAGTAACTAGTTAGCCCCATAAATCCCTTGAGTTGATTGAGTGCCTTAGAAACTAGCCAATCCACCATTGTTTGTATTTTTTTACGATTCACTCTCACTCCTTGATGTGAAACCATATGAACCAAATACTTAACCTTAAAAGCTCTAGAAGTACATTTGAAAGTTTTGTCATACAATTTATGTTTTTATAGAATTGAGAGTACCTATTTCACATGATTTAAATGGCCTTCCCAATTTTTAAAGTAAATAAGGATATCATCAAAAAGAAACTAGAATAAATTTCCTCAAAAATGGCCTAAGAATATAATTCATAAAACTTTGAAAGGTGGATGGTACATTTTTTAAACAAAAAGGCATAACCATAAACTCATAATGGACCTCATGATTTTTGAAAGCTATTTTGGGTATGTCTTTATCACAGATCCAAATTTTATGATACCCAAAATGGAGATCTAACTTGGTAAAATAAAGAGAACCATTCAATTCATCTAGAAAATCATCAATGACATGAATAGGAAACTTATCATTGATAGTGTACGTATTTATCTCTCTATAGTCAGGGAACATTCTTCAAGTGTCATCTTTATTTCTCACCATGACAACTGGCGATGAATACTTGCTTTGGCTATGGTGAAATCATTTCCTACTCAAAGATGGGATCATGCTGATTTTTACCCTTCAATTGGTGACTTTCGAATGAAAGTGGTATACCTTATTTTATGAGCATATCACCTATACCATATGCAAATGCATCAAATTCAACCATAAAAGTTTTAGAAAAGTAAAGAGTCGGCAATACTAGAGTGGTGAATATAGCCAATTTCAATTTTTCAAATGCCCTGGTAGATGTATTAATCCAATAGGAGTCTTTCTTAAAGAAAGATGTGAGTGGGGCTATAATACTACCATAATTTTTGACAAACCTATGATAGTAACCAGTTATCCCCAAAATTCCCTTGAGTTGATTGAGTGTCTTAAGAACTAACTAGTCCACCATTTCTTGTATTTTTTTAGGATTCACTCTTACTCCATATGAAACCATATGACCCAAATAATCAACCTCAAAATCTCCAAAAGTACTTTTTAAAGGTTTGGAATATAATTGATGTTGTTCTAGAATTAAGAGTACATGTTTCACATGTTATAAATGGTCTTACCAATATTTAATGTAAATGAGGATATCATCAAAAAATACTAGAATAAATTTCCTCAAAAATGGACTAAAAATAGTATTCAACAAAATTATAAATATAGATGGTGTTTTTGTTAGACAAAAGGCATAACCATAAACTCATAATGGACTTCATGTGTTCTAAAATCTATTTTTGGTATGTATTTAACACAAATACAAATGTTATGATAACTATAATGGAGATCTAACTTGTTAAAATAAAGAGCACCATTCAATTCATCTCGAAAATCATCAATCACAGGAATATGAAACTTATCATTGATAGTGTACTTGTTGAGCTCTCTATAGTTAGGGAACATCCTTCAAGTGTCATCTTTGTTTCTCACCATGACAACTAGAAAAGAATATCTTCTTTGGATATGGTGAAGTATTCTTGCATCCAACATCTCCTATACCATCATTTAAATTTCACTTTACTAGGTGTAAGGATTCCTATATGGCCTAATGTTGGGTGTTTTACTACCAAGAATAATTTTTAATATCATGATCATGCATGAAACTAGGTACAAGTCCTTTTGTCATGTCACCAAAAATAATAGAATGTGTGTCAATCACTTGTTGTAAATCACTTTAATATAAAATAAGAAAGCTACAAATCCTTCGACACCCTTTTGGAGAATCTTGGTCATTTGATGGGAGATATCAATTTTTAGAGATTTATCCCTTAATCCCCTTATCTCAAATTCACTTCCCTCAAAAATAAAGCACATGAATATTACCTAGAAATTCATCTCAATAGTGCCCAAAGTGGTGAGCCACTATACTTCCAGAGTAATATCAAATCCACCCATAGAAATAGCAAACATAGGAAAATCCAACATGTAGTATTTCATAGATAGCTTAAGGTTATGACATTTTCCTAAAAAACTAATAGTACCACCATCTATAATAATGACCTAAAATTTTGGAATACGATAAATGAAATAGCTCAAATAAGCATCCAACTTACTATAGATGAAGTTGTGTGTCCTCCTAATATCAATCAATAAAGTGACCTTTTGTTTCTTAAGGAAACCCACCACATTAAGATTTTGGGGAGTACTAATACTTGAAAGGGAATGATAGGAAATAATAGGTTGAGAGTCTTCATATTCCTCCTTAGGTCCTTCTACATCCTCACCATTTAAATTCTCATCATCTTCATCATCATTAACACCTTTGATGTAAAATAACTTATTTTTATCAAAATAATGTCCTTTACCCCATTTGATATCACAAACATAACAAAACCCTTTAGATATCTTATCTTCATTTATTGAGGTGTTAATCTAATGGGTTGAGGAAATGATGGTGTTGAAAAGGTGCGATCATGACTAGTAGTGAAAGTTTTCTATTTGACCATCTTTTTTTTATTTTACCATGAATGTGATTGGGATAAATTCTGATATAGATGATGGATTAAAAATTCAAACCTCCAATTGGATGTTATCTTTGAGTCTACCTAAAAAATATTAGTCAATGTTTCCTCAGTGATGTCTTCCACCCATATGGATAGATTATGAAATAGATGAATGTAATCCTTCACATTTCTTATTTGACGTAGTTTGGCTAACTAGATGAAGTAGTTATTAAAGAAATTACTCTGATAATGATCCAAAAACTCATTATTAAAAATATACCATGTAATAAGAGTACCATTCATTTTATTTTAAGCACACAACTAATGATACTAAATGAATTATTCAAGTTCCAAATACAAAGACACCATTATCACCTTATAATAACTAAGAGTTTGGTATATACCAAATAAATTCTCAATTTGGGTAATCCTTGTGAGAGGATCCTTACTAGCAAACCTATGCATGTTCACTTTTCACAACATCAATTTC
This sequence comes from Torreya grandis, assembly GCA_037957365.1. NCBI lineage: Eukaryota > Viridiplantae > Streptophyta > Pinopsida > Cupressales > Taxaceae > Torreya > Torreya grandis. Next base: position 62,099 of record JARHVA010006325.1, read on the forward strand.
ACACTAGAATTGGAGTTGTTATTGTTGAGAAGAGGGGGATCTAAATGATGAAGAGGAGGGTTATTTGGTTGTAACTGAGATGAAATAGTAGTCAATTGTCTAGTGATCTGATGTAATTGAGTGTGTACCCCATTAATCTCTTCATGCATCCTTAAAACATAAATTTGAATTATAACAAACTCATCATACCATGACAATATCTTTATATCATCCTAAAGTTGAGAAATCAATAGATCTAAAGTTCTAGATTCCATGTTGTCCATATGAGTATTAGGAGTTTATTTCCCCGCTTTTCCCCCCTAGTAATAGGAGCCACCATACACAAACACTACGAGGATTTTTGATTGAAAAATAGTGTACCAAGAGATGGTAGCATTGTGATCACCTCACCAAGATGAATCC
>JARHVA010006325.1:70000-75000 GCA_037957365.1 Torreya grandis
CTATGATGTTAGCAACGCTATAGTCATACCAAAAAATTACAACTGCAAGTAAGACTGAATAACATCTAAACATTGATCTAAAACATATCAAAACATCTAAGCATGAATTAATCGAACACAATGAATATTAAATAAATCATTATTTTATTTTTCAATGTGGTGTATTCTTGGTTCATTATTGAATATATATATATATATATATATATATATATATATATATATATATATATATATATATATATATATATATATATATTCTAATGATGTTTTTTATTGAATGCTTTTAGGTAGACTCCTGAAAGGGTTATGCATTCAATAGTGTACCTATAAGCATTCAATAAAAATCATCATTAGAATATATATATATGTATATATGTATATATATATATACATATATATATACATATATATATATATATATACATATATATATATATATATATACATATATACATATATATATATATATACATATATACATATATATATATATACACATATATATATATATATACATATATATATATATATATTTTCTAATTATGGTTTTTATTAAATTCTTTTAGTTACACATTTGAAAGGGTTATACATTCAATTATTCAGAGTATAGTCATTCAAATATAAATATACAACTGAAACATTTTATGATGTTAGCAACACTATAGTCATACCAAACAATTACAACTGCAAGTAAGACTGAATAACATCTAAAAATTGATCTAAACCATATCAACACATCTAAGCATGAATTAATCAAACACAATGAGTATTAAATAAATCATTATTTTATTGTTCTATGTAGTGTGTTCTTGGTTCGTTATTGAATCTCACCACCTCCAACATTTCCATCTATAACATCTTCCCTAATGATACTCTCCCTCCATATCTATCTATAGATTAGTCTTTCTCCTACATACACCTCACAAATGCAAATGGTATTTATCCTATAACCATGATAATCAATACAAATTATACTAACTTAAATTAATAATAAATAACCATAATCCACATGCAAATAAAACTCATGTATAACTAACCAATCATGTAACAAGTCACATGAATTAAACATTATATGTCGATCCATTTATCAACATAAATGAAAAGAGTATTCTATATTAATAATTAAATAAAATTAACCACATAATGTTTTTTCAATAAGTAAATCAGTTTTAGTGAGTAAATAAAGAAGTAACATCTTTCCCCCTTAAAATTTTTGATCATCTCGATGAAACTTATTTTAAACCACAGATATGAAATCAAATAGCACATAGTATAAAATCAAATAATAATAGTAAATTCTCTAGACAAATAATTATGGAGATAACATATAGAACTCATCATAGTCATCCCAATTGGAATTATCTTTATAATATTGGTCTCGTTAGAACTCTCATTGTGACACTTCCCTGTTACACAAACTAAGGTTGCAAGTGTCAACTATCCTGACTAGTTCTACTATGATCACCCCAAGATCTAGAACTTGTAAAGCATTCTAATCCAATACATGAAAATGATTAAATACATAATTTTTAAGATATGACACATGAAATCCATTATGTAAGAGTGATAAATTTGGTGGAAATGGAAGCCTATATGCAATAGGATTGATCATATAAAAGACCTTGAGAGGTCCTACATATATTTGTGAAAACTTCATAGATCTACCAAACATCATACAACTCTAATAAGGCTTAACCCTCAAAAATACTTAATTGTATACATAAAGTTATCTTGATGTCCTTTTTAGATTAACATAGCTTTTTGTATATAATGGGCTTTAACCAACCTGTATCTAATTATCTTGACTTACTCCTCCATTTCTATAATCATTTCAAGACCAAAGACCACCCTTTGTCCCAATTGATTGGTGTTTGACACCTCCTTCCATACAAAGCTTCAAATGGATCCATATTTAAAGTTGATTGGCAAGGTTTGTTATAATCATACTCTACCATTGGAATATACACTTCACACTTGTATTGTTGATCCGTGCAATACATTTAAAGAAGATCTTCTAGAACTTGGTTTTCTATCTCTATTTGTCCATCCATTTTTTGATGATATACAATACTAAAAATCAATTGTGTGCCCAAAGCTGATTTTAGAGTCAACCAAAACCTAGATGTCATCCTTGGATCTTGATATAATATGATATTATCTATAAACCCATGTAACTATTACATCTCTATCAATAATATTTTTATAATCATTGGTAAATCATTAGTCAAATTACCTAATATGAAGTGAGCCAGCTTTGTTAGTTTTTTAACTACCACCAAGATAATTTCATGTTAGTTCTATGATAATGGAAAACCTTAGATAAATACCATGATAATTAAATTCCACTTCCATTTTTGTATAGCTTGAGGATACTATAATCCTATTAGATGCACATGTCTAGTTTTCACATGCAGATACTCCAAATAATGAGACACAAAATATAATGCATACATTTTAATTATTTTCCATAAATAATGAGGTTTTATCTCATCCATGAGGTTAGTCATTCTAGGGTGACCTGAATAGGGGGAATTGTGCAATTCCTTTAGCATAATTATCTTTAAATTATCTCTATTAGGTACATACATTCTATCATTATACCTCAAAAGACCATCATCCTCCAATTTGAATCCTTTCAACTTAGGGTTCTAAGCATCTTCTAAAAAAGATTTCCTAACTTGATCAAAAAATTCATCTTTAGGGTATAATTGATGAAATTGATCATGAAAGGTATTCCTGATAATATCTATAGTTTTTATATACCTTTTATGATTTAGGGCATCAATAACTCTATTTTCCTTTTCCTTGATGTCGTTAATATCAAAATCATAGTAAGATAATAAAATTAACTAATGTCTCTGATGAGCATCTAGGTTTAGTTGGGTGAAGATATATTTGATCCCCAAGTTGTTATTATTTCACTCAAATGATTTACCCAATAGATAATGCCTCTACAATTTTAAACCATGCAAAATTATTGTAAGTTCTAAGACATGTGGAACATAGTTTACCTCATATGGTTTAATATTCATTGACTCATATGCTATAACTAAAACATCCTACATAATAAATCCTCCAAGACCATCCCTAGATGGATTAGTGATTATTGATAATTGACCATTAGGATAGGGAAATATTATAACAAGTGCTAATGTCATCCTCATTTTAAACTCCTAGAAATATTTCTCACACTTGTCTGACTAAAAATTCTATGATACTTCCACTAAATAGAGGAAATTAGGTTAGCTATTATTAATAAATATGTCAAAACAATTCTATAATACCTTTTTAGTCCCATAAAAATTCTTACCTCATACACGTTTTTGGGTGTTGCCCACTCCCTAATGGCTCTTATTTTTTTTGGATCAACTAAAATTCCATCTAGAGAGATAAAATGTACCAAATACTACACTTTCCTCTATAATAATTAACATTTAGACAACTTACCTTAAATTTTGTGCTACCTCAAACATTATAACACAAACTCCAGATGTTATAGATGTTCATCCTCATTACTGGAATAAATAAGGATATAATCCATAAAAACCAATGAAAATTTATCTAGATAGTCCCTAAACACAATGTTCATGTGATTCATGAAGGTTTCTATAAAATTTGTTAACCTAAAAGGCAACATTGTGAATTCATAGTGCACATATCAAGTTCTAAACATCATTTCAGGAATATATTCTTCTCAAATCCTTAAGTAATTATATCACACTAAGAGATCTATCTTGGATAAAACTTTAGACCCACTTATTTGATCAAAGAGACCATCAATTTGAGGAAGTGGATACCTATTCTTGATTATCACTTGGTTCAACATCCTATGATTAATACACAAGTGAAGAGTAACATCCTTCTTCATGATGAAAATGACTCATGCACCCCATGATGACATGCTTGGTCGAATTAACCCATTAGATAAAAAATCTTATAGTTGAGCTTTCAAATCAACCAAATATGTATTTATCATCCTATAATGGGCCTTGGATTGTAGTTATAAATTGAGTATTATGTCAATTTAGAAATTGAAATCTTGTTTGGGTAGTAATCCTAGAAATTCCTCTAGATACACATCATGAAATTTCTTAAGGAAAAGGTAATCCTCTATGGATGTCTCCTTTGTTTCCTTCATATAACTTATTTTAACAATAAATGTCTAACATCCTTTCCTATGAGCCTTATTAAGCTAAATTATTAAAATCTACCTAATTTTCAACTCCCTTTTCTCACCCTAAATCTAAATTTGATTCCCAATATCATCCTTACATTATACCCTCTTTAGATATCAATCTACCTTCAATTTATTTAATATAATTCACCCCTAGGATTACATCATATGACCATAGTAGAGATGCATAAAGATCTACTATAATGGTAAATTTAGGTAATTAAATCATAACTTCCAATAAACACCTATCATCTTTGATCTTGGCATTATTACCATATTACATTGACCATGCATTTTCCACTGAACCAACTTTCCTAGCTAACTTAAAAAGCATACACAGAGAAATAAAACACATAGTATCTATCAAAATGGAAATAGGTTAACTAAAATGATTGCCTATATATATCTCAATAGGTGAATACTAGAAATAAGTTTGGAAATTGTTAATAGCCACATGGATTCTATGTTAAAATTTCCATTTTTGAATAGTACCCTTAGATTTTCCTTCAGAATTTCCATAAGTACTTTCCCTAACATAGTGATCAACTCCATAGATGAAACATATAACCAGTGGCCCTTTCCTTTTTTGTTTTGGTTCCCCTTATAACCAAATTTTAATTTACTTTTAGATTTTTTACTACGCAAGAAGTTACCAAACTTATCATTCTAATTCCTCAACTAATTATTTGATTTTCTATTCCTTTTCTATTTTTTCTTCTCAAGATTCAATTTGAAACCTCTAAACTTCTTCTTAAACTTCTATCTGACATGAGAAAGAGATTTCAATTTAGACTCCTACTTAAATTCCTTCTCAAAGACTTGATTC
>JARHVA010006325.1:82500-90000 GCA_037957365.1 Torreya grandis
CATCCTCCTTGATGATAGTCTCCATTTATATCTATATGGAGAGTGGACTTTCTCCTATATCTACCTCACATCTACAAATTGTAGTTATCATGTAACCACGATAATAAATATAAATGCTACTAAAGCACATGTTAATATTGAATAAGCATACTCCATGTGCATATAAAACTCATATATTAGTAACTAATCAAGTAACACAAAATAGTAATGAAAATAGTTTGCGACAATAATAATTAAACAAAATTAACCTCATTATATCTATTTAATAAAAAAATCAAGTTTAATGGGGAAATTAGGATGTAACAAAATAAAAATCACTTTATTTTTCCTTTTTCTTGGCATTCAAATCTACCCTTAAAGAAAGGTAAACCAACCTAGTTATAGGAGGTTTTTTCATTCAATAAATGATATAATAGACCCTTTTACTCTTAAATTCCTAGATTTCCTTCTCCTTCTCCAATGTGATGATACATTTTTCTTCTCCATCTTCCCTCTTATTATTTTTATAACACCCATGCATGATTTTCATGATTAGATCACTTCTTTAAAACTCTATGAGTTCCTCATCATGCAACTCACCATCATAAATACACTATTCTAGTCATTTTTTGTTAATCTTCCAGTCAATAGCTCTATTTCCATAATGGTGGAAAATTAAAACCCTCATCTCCTCAAAAATGTAAATTTAACTATCATGATTATTGCCATAACAAAAAAATTAACCCTAATATTTCATTTATCTTTTCACTTCAAATTGTAAGACCATGATAATAATATCATAATATTAAATCATAATATTCCCAAAATAAATATTAATTTTATTTCCATTCAGGTTCATAATATATATTCCAATGTATGTAAATTATAATATCATCTAAAGATTTGAAGTCCATTTAAATCAATTTGCTTTGGGGGTGTATTTATTTTTTGCTAAGCCACCAAAAGTGACAACAAACAACCAATTGAATGAGATAAATTAAATAACCCAATAGGGTCAATAAAATTCCTCTGTTATGTCATTATAATCAAAACATGACCAACTAAATGAAGATGCATGAATAATCAAACTAGATCAACACACTTATGCATTTTTAAGTCATAATTTACTCAAGATTAAAATAACAAATCAACTTCTCATAAATATTTAATAAGAAAATACAACCATCATAAATTTAATGCTAATCAAAGTACCTAGAACTTTTCATACAATGTAGATCATGAAAAGTGGTGTGTGTATGGGTTTGGTATAAGTATTTCAACCCTTAATTTTGGTATCTACATCCCCCTCTCTGATGATACTCTCACTATGAACTACATGTAAGGGTGGGATATTCTTTAAACCACCTCAATTAAATTAATTGGTATTTAGTCTAAAATCATAATAATTATCACTGTATAACCATAAATAAAAATTTGAATATAAACAATCTACAAATGAATTCAATCATCATGATCGTAAAGCATAATAAAAAATATGCAATAACTATCTATAAATATATTGATCACAAAACAAATAATATAATTGTCAATCATATATATATATATATATATATATATATATATATATATATATATATATATATATGATTGACATTTATATTATTTGTTTTGTGATCAATATATTTATGGATAGCTCTTTCATATATTTTATTATGCTTTATGATCATGATTATTTATTTATAATCCAGATTAGATATATAATTAGAAGTACAAATCAATAGTCTCATAAACCACTATTTAATGCTTAAATAGTTTGTAGAGGAAATCGGATGTGAAAAATATCTAAATGGATAAATGACATCTTTATCAAACATTTTTTCTAGATCCTTGTTGATGGTGTCTTACAATAAAGGGTCTATTATTTGAGGCTTCTATCTAATAGGATTTATACGAAGATTTATAGGTATGTCATGTTGAATTATGTAAGTATCATAACCTTTTAAATATTTGTAAAACTAAGAAAAAAATGTCAATAAACTCTTTGAACAATTTAAGAAATTGAACTTTTTATATGGATAACCTTTATGTACCTAAATAAACATATTATGGATCATTTTCATACCCAAGAGGACTACAATGGTTTCATCAATGATTCTTATAGAGGTTTCTTCAATTCTAGAAATTTTGGGTTGATCGTGAGGATTGATATTTTTTCAAGAGTAACTAAAATATAAGGTAATTTAACGTAACTAAGATACAAATAATATTTTTTATTGAAATAATTACCATCCATAAAGTTTTCAATGCATTCATCAAAATTATTGTAGGCTAACTATTCTCTAGATTAAGTAACTTAGGTTTGGAAAATTCAAAACAAGTATAATCGATAAGTTATGCTTTTTTCAAAGCTATATTAGAATCATAAACAAAAATATTATTATCACACATATTGAGATATGTAAGGATATGATAAATATTAATTCATAAGAGTTATCAGTAAGAGAACAAATTTTTTACATGTACTTATGTAATCATGATTGATTAGTTTTGTAGATTTTTATAACTTGTTTTATAACTAATATATATTCAAAGACAAATATAAATGGTTAATTTTTAACTCAATATAAAATAACTATATTGGTTTTGTTTCCAAAACATAATTGATATGCATACCTTAATATATTACCAAAAAGAGAAATGAGAACAACACTATTTCTAAATACATGTTGAGAACATGCCTATTAAAATAAAAGGACCAAATGTATTACCTTGGTGCTAATTTCATATTGTTGATCTGGTTCATCTAGAGTTAGGATTCCATACATTCTAATTCTCTTTTTAGAAAAGGTTAAAATATTAAAAAAATGCTTGATAGGTGTATTATTAAAATATTATGTATGCATAAAAGATATTTTATTTTTGATAGGGACCCAAGATGTGTATTTTCCAACATAATCACTAATAGCTTTAGATCAATCCCTTCCTAATAGCATTGCATTGATAGCAAGAATATCTAGAAATTTAACACTATAAATACACATTATCCATTCATCACAAGATATCTTAATCACTATATCTTGAAACTTATCAAAAATATTATTTGATAATAATCAAAACCATTAAGTTTTATATTTCTCATTAATATGGAATTCATAATTTTCCAACAATAAACTTAGGAATTATATTTTTAGATTTCCCAATGTTAAGAATGCAATTATGAACAATCTTATTATAAATTATAAAACACATATTGGATGGTGAAATATAGTCAAATGGTAGATCATTATACTAATAAAACAAATATTCATAGTTATCATTACAATATTTTTATTGCAAACCTATGACATTTTAATGATCTACATTTTTAATAATAGTGATATGGTCAAGCAAGCTAAGAACTTGAAGTAATATAAAACAAACTTTGGTATTATCTAAATATTTTATAATATTATATTTCAAATGTTATAATTAATTTGAGGATAAGTTATATTTATAGATTGGTTGGTATTATGTGTTATTAAATACATTAGGTAAAGGTAGTATCATCTATAAATTTACACATAGATTATATACAATATTATCATTTTATATTACAATCTTTCCTTCATATTATGTTAAATGTTTAAAAAAATAAGGTTGGTTATTATTAGTTTTTGTTACATTTGTATTATATTTAGGAGTAACATTGTAATTCATTTTTTATGTTTGTACATCACAAACATTAGTTGTATTTATTTAATTTAAATTTTTATCATAGTTACACATTTTTATGTTATCCACTAATTCAACATAGATACACTATTTCCATTTCATAAATTATTTAAATTTCTTAATAATAATGCATGTATCAAGATCATGGTCAATTTCACAAACATGAAAATAATGTGATTTATTTTTAGACATACTTTTATGAGAATTAAAAACATTACATAAAATTTTAGTTTGGTAATTTATTTATTTTATTAATGGCTACTAACTCATTCCTAAGGTTGTGTTTGACTTTTTAAAATTATACATTGTTATAAGTTAGACTAGTCAAAACACTATCTTATAACCATACATTTAAGACTATTTGATTATGTATACATAAATTAGTAGTATCATCATTTTTTTAAATTTTTGTCTTCTATATCCATTATATATTTGTAATTTAAATCTATTTAATTATATAACCTTTTTACTTTCTTAGGAGGACATAAATCTAGGGGAAATATTTTTATCTAAATCTAGTAAATCAAATTGTAGAATGATAGATGGTTTGACCAAGATATTTATAAATGGTAAATAAATAATAAAAAAATTATATATATTTCTTCATATTTATAAAGTGTAATTCAAGCCAATATTATGTCTTTTTATTCACTAACGACATTGACTAGTAGTATGATAAAAAAATCAATAACCTTTACCTTCCAAGGTTTTAGAAAATAACATTTCTGAAATATTTTCATTTTTAGTACCAAGAGTAGCACAAATTAGTTTCAAAAAATAAATATTATCCTCCCATGACTCATTAGAATCACCAATAAACATAGGAAAATTAACTCTTTTTAAATAATGGAGTTTAGAAGGATGATTCACAAAATCAATAGTGTTACAAATTTGAATTGTTAAATGTTCTTGACTTCATAATTTCATTCATTATTTATAACCTTATTTAGTTATTTGTATTCTTTTATATTAGGTTATACATCTCTAATTGTATTCCTAGTTTAAACTACCATTTTCAAAATGTTTAATAATTCTTAGGTGGGTTTATTGGAAATAAATTTCATTTAGGGTTGAGGATTCATAGCTAATAAATATTATCTTTATTATCATAAACATAAATCTATATAAGTAATATAATAGCTGATTTGTATGATAAAATTTATTTTAGGTATTCCTCCCACTTATATTTATGTTCAATACAATATATCCTAAAAATATCCTCCAAGACCTAATTTATTCTCTCTATTTTCCAATGCAGTTTTGGATGGTATGTTGTACTAAAGTTTAGTTGAATTATTAAAGTTGAACTAAAAATATACCAAAACCTAGAATTCATCTTCAGGTCCCTATATTAAATAATATATTTTGGAAACCCATGCAACTATAAACCTATTTCACATACCTTTTTCAATCCTCAGTGCATCATATATTAAATTACCTGGAATGAAGTGAGCTAACTTGGTAGGTTTATCCACAACTACAAAGATCATGTCATGAAAGATTATATACATAAAAAAACCTTGGAAAAATCTATAATAATAAATTTCCACTACAATTTAGGTATGAAATTTTAGTACAACAACCAAACAAGGTGAACTTGTTTAGCCTTGACTCATTAACATTCCAATTCCCTTATAGAAATACAATAGTTTTAAATCTACTAAAATCTTAGTCACATGATGATGTCATGAATATGGATCACTGTACAATTAATTTAGCACAATATTACTACATTTTTATCTATCAAGAACATATATTCTACCATGTTACCTTTAAGCTCCACCATTTTCAAATTGAAAACATTGATATCTATGATCCTAAGAATTTTCAATCAAAGCTTTCTTAACATATTCATAGAATTTATCTTTAGGTCATAATCTTACCACCTGATCACAAAAATTACTTCTTATTACGGCTAAATCTACAATGTAAATTTTGTGAGTAAGGCCATATACAAATATATTATCTTATAGTTGATTTATTTAATGTCTAAATCATAATATAATAAAATATCTAACCACCACCTTTGAAGAGAATTAAGGTTAGGTTGAGTAAATATGTATTTGAGACCCAAGTTTTAATTTTTAAGATAAAAAGGTTTTCCCAACAAATAATGCCTCCAAACTTGCAAAGAATGAACTATGACAACTAGGTTTAGGTCATCACAAGCATAATTTACCTCACACAGCTTCAATTTCCTAGATTCATAGGCCACAAATGAACCATCATGTATAAGAATGAATCATAAACCATATCCTAAAGCACATTTTATAACTAAAAAGTGATCATTTGGATCTAGAATATGAAACATTTGTGTTGATGTAAGCCTCAATTTTAGAAACTAAAATGATTTTTCACACTTATTAGACCACACAAAATACAACTCTTCACATTAAAGAGAGGCAATTGGATTCAATATTTTGGATAAATTATCTACAAAATTCCTATAGTACCTTGTTCAAACCATGAAACTACAAACCTCATGCCCATTTTTTTGTGATGGCCAATATATAATGGCCCTCATCTTATCTATATCCAATAAAATTATTTCTATAGAGATATTGTGTCCTATGTATTGTACTCTTCTCTAAAATAAATCACACTTGGACAACTATTCATAATGTTTGTGATTCTACAATAACTAAAATATTAAATACAAGTGATCAACATGTTATTTTTCACTTTTAGAATAGATGATAATATCATCCAAAAATACTAACACAAACTAATCAAGATAATATCTAAACACATTGTTCATGAGATTTATGAATGTTAAAGGTGCATTCATTAATACAAAAATAAGTAATATGGAATTTTAATGTCCATAAAAAGTCCTAAAATATGTTTTTAGAATATATTCCTCTCAAATTCTAAAATAATGGTACCCAACATGAAGATTAATCTTTGAAAAAACTATTAAAAACACTCATCTGATCAAAAAGATCATCAATGCAAGGTAATGGATACCTATTTTTTATCATTGACTTATTCAGTATTCAATAGTAAATGCAAAGATGGAGGGTTCCATCCTTATTCTTAGTAAATATTATATGTGTACCCCATGGTGAAACACTTGGTTGAATTAATACCTTGGTTAACATCTCGTAAAATTATTCCTTTACCTCAGTTAACTCAATTTTTATCATCCTATAGGGGGCCTTATACTATATCTCTAACCCTATAATAAAATAAATAATAAAATTAAATTCCTTTTTGGGAGGTAAATTTGGTAATTCTTCTCAAAAATCATCATGAAACTATTACAAAAAAGAATAGTCTTCTAGAGTGGGTTCCTTAACTTCACCAATATCATCCATTTTGACTAGGAATTCTTGACATACCTTTTGTTGAGCCTTTTTAAACTAATTTAAAAAATATTCCTCAAATTGAACTCCCTCTAAATTATTTTTATTTTGATTTGGTTTCCTAAATTATCTAAACACTCAAAAAAATTAAGGAAATAGTCAACCTTGGCTTTATGTCTAGAGAACCATTTCACTCTTAGGATTACATCATATGACCCTAGTGGTGTTGCATATAGATCAAAACCCATGGTGAATTCATGAAATTTTATTTTATCCTCAATAATAAATTTATCAAACTTGACTTTAGAATCATTGTTGTACTAAACTAACCAAGAATTTTATATAAAAAACAACTTTTGTAGATATTTTAATTAGCTTTATATGAGAGATAAAACATTTAGTAGTTCTTGTATCTATCATAACAATAATAGGATTAACAAACAAAGATCCTAATAATTTAATGGGAGAGGCTTGGAATTCATCTTGATGATTATCCATTACTACATTAATACAATGCTAAAAGGTTCCTTGGTGAGATGTATAA
>JARHVA010006325.1:97500-105000 GCA_037957365.1 Torreya grandis
GATTTTTAGACTTTGGAGAAGGTTCCATAATGTGATTTGGATCATTGGTGAGGGAAATAGTAGGATGGATTGATAGTTGAGGGCTGAGGTCGATTTGAGATAACTATTCTTGAAGGAGATCTTTTTTACCAAGAAAGTGAAGCATTTATCAAAGAGACATAGATGCCTTATCAATCTTATGAGAATCCAAAATATTCAAATAAGGAGTACTCACCTTTTATTGAGTACTTGAAGGAAAAGAGGTTCCTTGAGCTTGAGACATTGTAGCATTTCGATTCACCCTTACAACATTCTAATTTGGAAGAGATGTATAAGTTTTAGGGAGTATCATACTCTGACTCACTTCTTAGTACCTTTTAAGAGGGATAATTAAAATTGTATGAACACCATGGGCATCTCCCAATGCCTTCCTATTTGTTATAGTAATATTTTTAACTGAATAATTTTGATTAAGGAATAAGTATCTTCAACTAGAAAGTTAGTCAAACTCACTCCTTGAGGCTCCCATCCTTCATTTTCTTACATGAGACTCTCATCTTATACTAAAAACTAAGGAGTAACCCTTACTGGTCTACTAAATCTCACTTCCATCCTTCATTTACATCCATGAATTATCCTTTCTTCCATTATTCTCCTTGGACCAAGTTACTATGCATTGGGACCACGGCTCTTATGTTGGAGGTGAAATTTGGATTGTATTTATTGGCTATCCTATTTAAGTTAGGATGTCCTTTACCTCTACCTTAACCATATTGATAAGGTGGGAACCAATTTCCTTGTTGAGGATAGGGTTTTTTGGTTAAATCCATATTGTAGATTGAGTTTCCTAATCTTAACTTTTAAGGCTTATATCCTTGAATCTAAATAGGTGGTCTCTTCTACCTTATTAAGGGTAGCTATATACTTGGTATTTGCATTAGTAATTTCATAAAAACTTGGAGTAGCAAAATACATGCTTAGAAGTAAAGGCATGGAGACTTTCAGAGGCAATTTTCTAGCTTGTATTAGGCTATTCTCATCTCCAATGGCAAGGTCATAAGATTTAGGTAAGGTGTAACCACCCATAAACTTCAACATGATGGCTATGTTAATACAAATATCCCTTAGATATGTAGGGAACACAAAGATTTTTGGGGTCTCATGGGAGAAGGAAAACTATGATAGGTTATTTGGAATCTCTCATTAAAGTCATGCATGGTTTCCTTAGGACCTCTTTGAATCACAGTTAGCTCATGGATAAGTGATGCGTGATCACTTTTGTCTTCAAACCTTGATGTCAAAAATTCTCCAAAATAATCCCATGTTTTGATACACCCTCTGATCAATGTCCTATACTAATAAAGTGTTTTCCATCTAAGGGACATGGTAATTAGTCTAATTCTAGTATTGACTTTAATGACATTGTGAAAACTACAAAAGTTTGAGATGTCCCTAATATGCTCACTACGGATGAGACGACCTTCACCATTGAATGTGGGAACACTTTTGGGAGAATTAAAAGGTATACCATAATATGCATTAAGGTGAATGAGATTTTTAGTTTCAAAGGCTGGGGAGGCATGCTACCTAGCCATATTATCATCAATTTCCTATTCAATCTCTTAATATTATTAGCTTACAAAGTCTTCTTATTCTTCAAAGGTCAAGATAGGTTGATGGTGTTGAACTTAAAGATTAATTTAAAGTTGAAGGAGTGGTTTTATTGGGTTGATACCTTTACCAATAGATTACTTAATAATTACCATGAATTATAAACACATAAAATGATAAAACAATGGTTTATAACTTTATATTACCTTGAATGGAGTTTCTAAATGTTGAGTAGCACAACATATGTAACTATGATGTTGTCAAGACCAACATTCACCTTGATAAGATGTCATAATATAAGGGTCCCATTAGGCATGCCAAAAATATTTTCACCAAATATTACAACCTAAGGTTGGCTTTGTAAATCCTACTTTAAGATTTGGGAAACATTGGAATACCTCTAGGATTGTGGGTTGGCTATGGTAGAGGTAGACCTCTAGGTTTAAGGGATAGCTCCCTAGATTGCTCTTTACTTGTTTATCACCTACACTAAATATTTAATTACATTAAAAGGGATATAAGTGACATGAAAATAACTACTATAATGAGGTGATACAACATAAATATCTCCACTAGACTACCATACCATTTCAAAATGAAACAAGACCTACAATACTAGTCTCCAAATATTGAATTTCTCTAACATTAGTTTTTTCAAACATGGAGATAATATGCATTGGAATACTCAAAGTGACTGAACTTGAGGTCATATTTTAGAAACCAAGGCTACTTTAACACTTCAATATAGTCAAACACACTAGCTACACTTCATGTGACCTATTAGAGTGAGAACTAGTTGCACCAAACATGAAAGGATAAAAAGAGGGAAATGATAGATAATTATCACTAGACACTTCACTATGCATCACTTCACACACTTAGACAATAAATTCATGAAACAATAACCATATTTAAAACTTTATTTCAAATTAAAATATCAAACTAGTAGGGCTTCATCATACTAGGTGTGGATTCCATTGGAAAATCCAATATTGCTTACATTTATAAAATGTGTGATAGGAGAGAGAATAATGAAGGTCAAAGGTCAAAATAAAAAGTATCAAGATGAGAGATATAATTAAATTTTAGGACAATGGAGTGTTAAATAGACCATGAAAGGTATTCTTGGGCAAGTGTCCATATAAAGCATGAAAACTGTTCAAACTAGTATAGGGTCCTCAAATGGCCTTCTTGAAAATTTCATGCATGATGGGGTACATCTCGACAACTAAAAACAAGACTAGTAATACTTGACACATGTGAACTATATTATTCTAGTTGTAAAAATTCCATGAAATTAATTAGATGTGTCCCTAACTTTTAGGCATATTCATGACACTTGTACTCACCATCTATAGTCATTGATTAGCTTTTTAGGTCTCATTATTCATATTTGTCATCCAATGAAAAATAAAATACATGGGGTAGGTTTAAGGACACTTTTTAATAATTACACTTTCCTTTCACTCCATGATTTAGACCTTAAAAAGGTTTAAAAACCAACTTCTCATCTTCTCACTAGGCAATCACTCTTTATCTTCAATCTTTGTCAAAGACTGCCTAAAATGAATGACTTAAAATAGATGTTTATATGATTTTATAGTATGATTAATGGGTATGGAGAGTTTTAATAAGTCTCTATAGACCTCCCTTAATGAATATCACTTGTTCATTCTACTTTGTACCTTTAAAACACATAAATACTTTTAAAAAACCCAATTTTAGACTTGTTCATACAAATAGTGTATAGACCAATTGGATATCATGGAGTTTGAGAGAGTCCTCCACAAGTCCAAAATATTTTATAGGACATATTACCTATAATAAATGCATATCAAGTGATATTTCCTCCATCAAGTATTAGATAGGGTTTTAGGAGGGTTTTAGAGGGTTTTGCTTCTTAGGGATTGTTCATAAAAATAAGATGTTCAAACCAAAGCTCAAAAAAGTTCACTAAGAAAAATTTATAAACCCCATTCAACCATCTCTAACTCCTTAGGTCACCATGCAGTCCCTTCATATAGGTGTGAGTGTTTAAAGTTGGTCTATCAAGCTGTTTGAGTGAATTCAGTGTACCCTTATCATGATTTTAGTCTAAAAGTGATCCCTCTATATGGATTCATACAAAATTATGGTTTTTAGTCCTCCTAAACTATACCATAAAGATACCCAACTAGATTGAAGGGCTTAGGTTTAGCTCTAGGCCTAATAGGCCTAACTATGCTTGACCATGTAAAACCTTATATAAGTGTTAATTTTAGGTAAAAAATTTTATACACATATTTAAATTCTCAATACAACATTCCACATATTTACTTAGTATTATAACACTCCTCATGTTACTCTCCCAATCTTCATGTGTTCAACTTTTAGTCTTCATCTTGAATTGGAGTGCCCTCTATTTGAGACAAAATAGAGGTCATTCCCCCTATTTGATTAGTAAAATTGGATATTAAGGGTTATAATTTATATTTAGGACATTATTTACCAAATATCATAGTTATATTACCTTTATTAATCCATCAAACTCTCAAATTCTTAAGACTAGCTCATAAGACTTGATTGTGCATGGACTTTATACTTATTGTAGGTTGAATGTTTGAAACTCAGACTCTATATTATTTCCTTACTATAAGCATCTCATGATATGTATATAAACAGTGTGATAATTTACATAAACATGTTCAATCATCTATACTTATGCCACCTTTCTAAGCTTACATCTCCCATTTGTTAGAACTAGTTTGTAGTCATAGTGTATGTGCCTATTTGGTTGTATATTGGAGGTTTCATGTAGGTAGAGATATATGTTATAGCCCTATATTACATTCCTAAGTATTTATTTAAGTTTTCAATATCATCTCATAGTTTTTTTAACTTATTCATATCATGCCTCAGGGTTTGTGCTCACTACCTTTCTATTAACAATAGCCTAAGTTAGCTTATCTACTTGAGTAGACTATAGACAACCATTTAGGAGATTTCAAGATGATTGTAGGAGATCATCTATGTAAAACCTTCATAATTAAACTCCTTCAATTAATCATTGGTTTACTAATGTCATCTATCATCAAATGAGGTCACTTTATCTACTGGTCATGATTTATTGTGTCATGTTGCATCATAAGATCACTTAGGTTTCAAGAGTACTATAGATTACAATGAAAGTCTACCATGAAACTTTGATTGATTTGGAAACCTATTTGAAAATTCCATCTCATGATTAAAAAAATCAATTTATTTTTCAAATCATTTCACCTATGCTTTGGCTACATGATGAAAATAAATTAGACTACTTAGACCTCAATTTACTCTACCATGAGATTACATTGAATATAGACAAAACCCTGATTTAAGGAAATTAATGTATTGTCTCTCTTGTGCAACTTTTAAAAATTGTGATCAAGGTCTCAAGTATATTTTATATTTTATGACCTTACCATTGTATTAATGACTCTTTCGATTCCCTAAAACTTTATGTTGGTATTAAACAAGTTCAAAAACCTATATTCCAACTCTCATAGACCTCTATTTGAGCACTTGTAGGTGAACATCATATTGAGGTCTATGTGCCAAACTATAATCTTATCAAAATTAAATATATTGTTATTTTAAATAGGTTGATGATGAAACATGAGATCATATGTATTTTTAAAGTTTAAAAACATCAATCATACCTATGTCTAATCACTCTCACACTATCTTTTACGTGGATGTTGTAGGGAATCTGACTATGCTTATGTTTCCAACTATGTTCTCCATTATTTGTTACTTTATGATACTCAACCTCTAAAATACAAATGATTTATCACTATGTAGTGGGATAATAGACACAAAATGTTACCTTGCATTACCATTATTATGAAGATCTAAATAGGGATATGAGCCTCTATAAACGATGGAAACCTTCTACAGACTAGAAATAAATACCTAAACTAGAAAAGTGAGATTGTTATAGTCATTATTTAATGGTTACATGTGAAACCAAACTGATAAACACATGATAAGGATTTCCATTCCCTTCCAAAACATATTTAACTCTTGGTTTATTAATAACAATCTAGATAGAGGAGAAAAATGAAGGGTATGAGGATGTGTATGAAGAAAAGAGGAGAAAATCTTCTTATCAATGGTTCATAGAGAATGTTAGGTCAACCTAAATCTATTTAAATGTATTTATATTAGACAAAAATTACTACCTCCTAATAGGTACACTTGATCAAACTCACCTTCTCCTATCCATACCATGAAAAGACTAGTTGACCATTTAGGAAAGTGATAGGGGAGATAGGTTGGTTTAGAATAATTTCAGGTCTGTCAAAGTTTTCCTCGAGTGTAAATGAGTTATGTTAATCTCAAGAGAAATTATTGAAGTAACAAAATGTATCAAAACTAATTTATGGTGCATACAACCTGCTAAAAACTACCTATTCTTCTTACTTTTCATATTGCACCTACAATTTTTAGTCTAAGACTACCATATCTAACATGATTCTGACATGTAAGTCACTAAATTACACTTGGACACATTTTTATTCCATTTTAAACCATGCATGTCTATTAATTCACTTAAAACTAACACCTAGATGACATAAAATGACACAAAGGACTAATGACTAAGCTGAAGCACATTATATGACCATTTTTTAAGACCATGCAACATAATTCACACACTAGTAGACCCATATAACAAGTTTTCAACTATAATGGGTTGACGTAATTTTAATTATGGTTAAATTAGTCAATAGTCATATAATATGAAACTTTGAACATTTTCATAAATTTTTTGACCATTTAGAGCTAATAAGAGAAGATACCAGTTGTTATATTTAGGAGGATTTTTCCTTACTTGTGGTAAACTTAAGTAATAATTATATTATTAAACATGGTGTGATCATATAACATGGCACTTACAACTTATGCAAAAAAATTTAGATCATTTTGAGCCACCATATAAGCATACCAATCAAGTTTGTTAGAACACTTAGAATATGGTGCTTGAATTTGAAGGTGATATATGAAAATAATTAGGATATTAAATTAGGATCATTTATATAACATGTAGACTAAAAGGTGTGTTCCAAATTTTATCTTATTTAGATAATTTATGGTGAATTTATGATTGTTTTTATGGAAGATATGAATTAATATTTTGGTTTCCAAATTTTTATAAGTTAAATAAAATTTAGTATATAGTATGTGGACCAAATTTCATATCAATCGGATAAGTTTCAGAAAAGTTATGATAGTTTTTGTAACTATTATCCTACCGTAAAATACATCTATCTAATATGATGGTTCATTACCATTTGGAATAGTGTGTTAATATTTAGGTTGCAAATTTATTTGGGTTTATATATAATATATTTATAATTATATGTTTAAAATTTCCAATCAATTAGATAAATGACATTAATGTTGTAAAAGTATTGGTAACTATTATTTTACCTTAAAATGTCACATGTGTAGTATATGACACTTGGAAAGGTTGTTCCTTACCTATGGTAACATGTGTTAAGAGTAATTTCATTAAATTTTTATGTGTTATTTAAAATTTATTATAAAATTTATTTTTAAAATTTCATATGAAGTGGATAAATGGTGGTGAATTTATTGTGGTTTTTTAAATTATCATTAAGCTTAAAATGTCACCTAATAATTACTGACAATTAGGTGTTGATCTTGAAAACTAACATCTAACTAACTCTTGTACATGATTTGGATGTTATGGAATTTGTATAAAAACCATATAAATCTTAGGATTCTAATAATAGGGAAACCATATTTATGGAAATGATTTTTAAGAAAGAAGAGGAGTTGTGAAGGAGTAGAACAAAGGGTTATATTAGTTTAGGATGAACTATATGAAAGTATAAAACTCTTGAATGTATTGAAATAAGACTTTAGAGG
>JARHVA010006325.1:110000-142500 GCA_037957365.1 Torreya grandis
CAACCTTTAATCTTTGACTACATTTTATTGCATGATAGATACAAACTTTTGAATTTGGTGTTTCATTTGGCTATAGCTATAAATCCATTCTGGTATTTAACTTTGTATAATCATTATTCTTTTGAACTAGAATATGATATTCTTATTTAGATGAGTTATTTATGTCTTGGGTCAAGTGCATTATTTTTTTATTCTAAGTGTTGAAATATATATATATATATATATATATATATATATATATATATATATCATGTGCATTCGAGATGTATTTATGTGAATGTGTTATCTTATTATGTATACATCATTGAATGGAATTTAATTTCTTCACCATGGTTTTGGGTCTCATCCTTGGTATGTCATTCAATTGGATTATGATTATTATTATGGTCAGTCTTGATTATTATTATTATTCAGTTATTATTAACCTGATTACATTATTTTGTTTTATGTTTATGATATCTTCTTATCGACTATGTTAACCTTTGCATCAAAGCTGTAAGATATATTTGTGATCTGTGAGTGCATATTCATAGATTTATCTTGTTTTATGATCATTGGGTCTTTAATAGTTTGAATATATTATTATTGTTGTTATTATTGATATTCTAACTTAGTCAATTTAAGTTTGGAATTAACTGGGTCCTGTATGAAAGATTACGACTATTACACTTGGAGGCATGTCTATTTGATTTTTTATTGTGTTAAATAAATAATTATGAGTATGTTATATTCTATTTATGTTATTATTTAACTAGGTTTTACTTGGATGATTTTGGTTACTATTTGAAATGTCTGGATTATCATTCTTAGACTAGACCTAAATATTAAAGAATATGTGTTAGGAATCTAGATGGTTAAGGAAGGCCACAGTTGGATAGGGGTCTCAGTATGAAAATATCAAAGGATATATAATATATTAGAGTTAATGCACTCTATATAATTTGGTAGCTAGGATTAACTTCCATACTCCCTATCTATACTCTAGATAGATTAAATATTCCTATCTTGCCTTAAAATGATATGGTTATGTTTGTGTATTATTTTTATTTCAATATGTTTCTTTGTTCAGAAATTGACGTACTCTAAATTCATCTCATGTTCCCAATTATCAAAACCACTATCTTGTTGATAGTTGGGGTGGTGAGTGCCACCAATGGTTGGGCTCATAGGGATGGTTGGGTGGGTTTGTCTTAATCAATTCATTCATGTTTTACTCCATGCTTCGATGAATTTACACACATGTATGAAAGATGTTAATAAATTAATTATTGATTTGATTTATTATTAATATACCATGTAACATTGAATATAGATATTAGCTTTGACATTAATTAATATATTGATCTTGATGGCTACTAACTGGTGTTATGAATGTATTTTTGAATTAAAATGGAAATTGAATATTTTATAAGGTAAATTGATTTTTGGTTGAAGATTTTATACATCATTAAATTATATTAATAATTATTGAGTTAACTATACATTTCTTTAATATTCTTTATAATCATATCAAAGCTAGATTTAGTTGGGTATGTAATTAATCCATATATAGATGTTCATTGCCATATTAATTCTACATTGGTTTAACATTCTTTTATGATGTTGGTGATATCCAAGTTTGATTTAGCTTTGATATATACATAATTAAAAATTTTAATTGTCTTATTAATTCTTGATGCCAATAAAATTAATATATGAATACTAACTTGGGATTTACTTAGATGTTTTTCATTTGTTCTTAATTGTAAAAATCTATTTGAATTAGAATGAATAACTTATTTATGGGAATAAAATATAAGTTATGATGTTAGCTCACATTGAATAATTTAATATTTAATTTATATTATTTCCTTATGGATATAAACACATAGATTCATATGGATATCTTAATCATTTCAAAAGCACATGAACTTGGTAGCTAGTTCATAAGAATGACAAGTCAAATCCCACCTAAATATGCATTTCAAACATACTTGGTTGCATGTAAGATATGCATTCTACATATGTTTAAAATATATTATCTCTTAAGTAATGTATGTCACATTTGTCCAATCTATAATTCAATGAGTAAACTCTCTCATTCTTTAATAATGAAATAACAGTTAGCTCAATATTATGATTTTATAATAGGCAAGTATAATGTGTTGCATAGATTATTCATTTGATTAAGTAAATGAAACTAGATTAAACTATAATAGTACCTTATGAATATGATAAACAACTTATTATATCACTTTACTCTACTAAATGAAACTTAGTTTAATAATTAATACTTGTGCTTGTTATTTTCCTTCACATTGGGTTATATGTGATTCACTTTCCCTTTTGATAGCTGAACTTACTTACCTCACTACCTTGGATTCCAAACCAATAAATTTATATAAGTTCCTTAAGAGGAACATTTTATTTGGGTTCCAGTCATCTTGAAACATAAACAAACTTTATTTCTTGATGATGTTGAATTATGTGATTGAACATTGTTATTGAATGATTGTTGCTTTATTTTTTGACAATAAATTTATTTTAAATACATTGATATATTAGGCACGTGATTAGGTAATATTGTATGAAATAAAATGAATTCCTTTTAAATAAATATCTGATCTAGATTCACTTTTTACATAACTTACTTCTCTAAAAAATAAATACATAGTCTAGAGTTATTTTATTGAATGCCTTAAACTCTTTAATAACACATTGGCTATGCCAATATAGATGGTTATATGTCTTGTTACTTAATTTCTTAAATAATTAAAATGTTGAATTATAACTATATCATTGATTTTTATTCTATCATGAACATCCATGATTGTGTTGATACCTAAAAGTGTATCACATGGGTCTAGAGTGTTTAAGAAACACTTATCATTTATAGTTTCAAAGAATCCATTACATGAGTTGTAGGTTGTGATATTATTGATATCCTTGGTGGAATAACAAAAAATCAAATGAAGTATTTCACAAAATTTATAATGTTTGGTTGTTGGGAGCAACCATGGCCTAATAGCTTGTTTATCAAAGATGAAGTAATTTGAACTAAATAGAGTGAATTATGATCAAAACCTAAGTATAAAATCTAAGATATCATGGATATTCACAAAGAAAACTAATATAAAATGATTTGATAAAAAACTAAGCAAAAATTAGGGTAGGGTAGAGAAGAAAGGTGATTATGATCTTCAATCTAGACTTTATGACAAAGTTTAAATTTCATCCAAGCATACACTTAAAATCAGTGTCTGACATGAAATAGCTTAAGCTTAAATCATATCACACATTAGACAAACATCTAAGGATAGCACTAACAAATTCAAATAACAACCAAATTACCTTTAAATAATTACCCCTACAAATAAATTTGATAGGCACAACTACAAGAAGATGAAAGAAAACAAAATGAATCCTCAGATGTTTTAATCAATCTAGAATTAGCACAAATTAACAACTCTAAATTTAAAGTGCACATCAAGAATCCATGAAAATGATTCAAATTTGAAAATTAGACTAGTTGGTTAAGAGAGTACCCATAATAGCAATCACACGAATAAAATGAGACAATCCTTTCAAAATTATCCACTTATACTAATTGATTCAAATTTTCACAAAGTTTTGCTAAAAAATTCCCCTTTACAAATGAAAATACCTCCTTATAGACAAAACTAAGGAGGTATGCCAGTCAATCATTTCCACTGATAGTTGTACAAGTGTTAAGGATAGATATCCTTCTACAACCTTTTAGAACTATGATGTCTCCTAAATAGATTGACCAATAAGCAATGTGCTTTACAAAATTGCACATGATTTTACAAAATAATATTCTCTTTTCAAAATGTTATACATGCTTCTATGTAAAAATAATATTCTAATTCAACAAATTTGACTTTGGGAATCCTCTATTATATTAGCCTATTACCTCTACTACAAGATCTTCATTCTATAATGTTGATCATCAATGAAATTTAGGTTGATAATTGGATATATGAAGAGCTCATTTTCTTGATCTGTCAACCTATTGAGGTCTTTGTCTTCCTTATTAAAATCCTCATTGATGATCCTAGCCTCTCCCATCTTCACTTCAACTAATATAATCATATCTATGATATTTTTATTATCTACCCTAGTATTACCTTGGATTTGTTTCTTTACCTCCTACATTAATTGAGTATCTCTAAGTTTTAAATCCTCATCAATGATCAGACCAAGGGGGTTGAGTGAAGTAGGTTTTTATTAAGTTCCCTAATACATGCAATATCATATCTTCCAATTTTTTGAGATCATTAGAAAGATCTCCCATTTCCTAGGACCATTTAACTAAAGCCTTGATATTGTTTACTAATACTTCCATGTCCATATTTAGATTTTCTAGGTGAAATATCTTAAGACTAAGAATTTGATCTTCTGATAATACATTAATCAAATATTTCACCTTATAGCTTGAATCCTACCATTGGCTAACTTGGCTTGTAGCCAAAACACCCTATTTGTTCACTAGGTATTGTTTATGAGTTTTCTTCCTTAAAAGAGATAAATAGATCATTCATGGTAGTCTCAAATTCATTGACCATCTCTCCTAGAAATGATAAGATAGCTTGCTCCTCTAGGTTCTTCTTTTATTGCTTCAAGCCCTTGATGGTTGTTTGTAATTACTCTTTTTGTGACTTGGCTAATTCAAGAACATTTTCCTCAAAGTTAGGGTATTCACCAATCTTATATCCCTTATTTTGAGTCAAATTAGTCAATGGATCTACCATTTGATATGTCATTTCTTCAACTCCTACCATGACATTATTTTTTGTCATTCTTTGCAAGCTAACAATTTTTGGATCAAATTTGACTCCAATTGTAGATTGAGACACTTGTGGAGCTAGGACTTCCATTTGTGATGAAGTTGTTGAATCATTAGGTGTAGATAATCTTCTATCCTCCTCTTTTTATAAATAAAATATCCATGGCTTAAGCTCTTGATGCATAATAATGTTAATGGCTTTCATCATAGCCCAAGGATAATGCATGGTAGGCACTTTCTATAATCTAGGTTCATACAAGAACTATTATAGATTGGTTGTACCATAATACAAATTTTATTTAATAAATACACTTAGATGAGTAGTGAAATTCACTTTGGGTCATTTTTGTTTATAAACAATGGCTAGCATAGACTTTCTCTTAAGGGTGTCAATAGGAAATGATTCCAATACTTTACCTTTTATTTTCTCTTCCTAAACCCTTATCTCCTCATCATCTATATCTAATTCATAATCCATTGATAACATCTTAATTGAATCCTCAATAGTCTCATTAAGATATAATGCTATCATATGAACTTTTTCTTGATGTAATTCTTATTCCTCTAGCTTTGATGGGGAAGAAGCAATCTCATCTAGCCTTTTTTCCTTTGGTTTTCATGTTTTAGCCTATACACTAACTGTTGGAAGTCTAAAAGGTTTCCCATTGATCAAATGATATTTCCTTGAGCTAAATTATCATCTGTCATCCACCTTTTGATTTTTTTCTAGTCTTTATTTAGGCCTCAAGTTGTGTTCCTTCATTCTCCTAGTGACTTCAAAGTAAGATGAAGTGTTGGTGTAGATAGGTTTAAATGCCCCAGGTTTATGTTCATAGGGTATATTCAAAATGCCTTTAATTATTAAATGATCTTTCACCTTCCCATAATGTTCCCACTATCTAAGTTTATCAATATATAAATTGAAATATGATCTATGATTTGATGCTACCTCAATGTTATCCCATTGTCTAAAGGTTGTCTTGTTAATGGTCATGGGAAGGTTGTGAAGGAGTCTCTTCATTTTAGTCTTGCATAAAACATCAATGCCATGGAATAACTAGTATTCCACTTCTTTCTCATCTAACTTATTAGGGAGATGGATAGGTAGCTTAAGAGTAGAATTTTGAGGCCCTTCAATCCTGATGACTATAAAATCTAGATATAACCATATATATCCCATAGATTTTATATATTTTTTGATCATAGGGATAAATCTTGGCATGGGGATGCTAGTTATAGCCTCAGTCAAGGATAGATAGATATTCATAAATAAATTGAATGTGATCCCTATATTTATAGATGTGTAACTTAGAGTAATATTGGGAAACTATCTATGTTCCTTTTGAGTACCATTGCCTTTGATTTGGAATCTTTATTATTGCACATATGGTGTCTAGGAGGTGAGAAATAATGATAAACTCATTCTTATTTTTGTGCCTCATTGAAAATACTTTTCAGCTCAAAGATATGCTAATTATCACACCTAGTGGGGGGGCTATCATTTTTTCAATAATGAAGTAAACCATGGGCACCCATACTAGATTTACATAAGCTATGGTTGCATCCGCACACATCTTGGTCATCATTATCATTATCATCATTTTTTCAAGTATAAATGTTCTTGTTAAGGTCTTAAAAGAGTTGGTTTCTAAAATGTAGCCACATGGAAAGTGGGTCCATAAAATTGTGTTCTTTAACCCAAGAATTGATAGAGTCTAGGTCAATTTGAGGCTTGTGTATCTTATAATATGAATAAAATGCAAGATTAGAAATGTAAGCCACATTCCTCTATTTATGCTCATTTATTATCATGCCTTTGTCTATATTAGCATATTTAAAAATGGGAGAAAGAATGTCAATGTAGTGGAGTACCTCAAGCTTTGAAGTTGTATGATGTAGACCAATCATCTAAATTGTAACAATGTCATTATATAACCTCTTTGTCCAGATATTATCATCCTCTTCCCAAGTGATAGTTGGTTGGTTTTTGATCCTCTAAAATAATGTTGACCAATTATTGTCTCCTATGTTCAAGGTAGTAGTAATGAACTTGAGTCCTTGAAAATGCATCATTTAACATATATTTTCAAATAAAATTCTAAATATTCATTAAAAACATGTTTGTATGTTATCATTTGATTAAATTACACAATTTTAGATAATAATCTATTAATTTAAGGTTCTAATATAGGGGAAATTAGGTCAATATATATGATTAGTTCTTTTTTTGAGGTTTATGTAGCAATTTAATAGTGGTAATTAAGCTCAAATTATAAGCTTCATGACTTAGATTTTGCTTGGATCATGTATTAAAACCTTTCATGTCTACAAGTCCACAAGATCTTTCCATCTGACTTATCTCACTTATGTGGCATCACCATGTTAAACCATTCATTAATTTATAAAATGTGACCATTTTAATTTTAGGACACATGTCTCCATATCATGCTCTCTCATAGCTTGATTAAACATTCTCTATTGATATTCTATAAGGCCCACTTGCCTTGGCTACATCGTGAACTATTTTTCCTTATTTAATCTCATGAGAGTGTGCCACATGGTATCTCTACAATATCTTTATGCTCAATGAAAACATTCTCTATTGTTTAATGCCTTTGTGCTACATGGTGGCTTTTCATTCCATTTGGGCCCTTTGAATTGTCAACTCCATCACTCACCATAGATCTTGATCTGAGAGGTTAAATTTTATTGGTTAATCTACATTTTACTCATTATGGTTGTGATATGTATCATTACCACATTCATTCTAGACTCTTTGAAAATTTAGTTTCACCTCACACTGTTGGATTTTATTTGCACATATTAAAAGGCATCATTGATTATATTATTTTATTATCAAACCTACCTTGCACATACCATTGATCTTATAAATATTTTTTGTGATGATGACACTTATCACCATCTCAATCCTCCTGGGACTTCTTTTGATGTGTTGAATTTATGCCTTGCTATTAGATCTTTATTGTATGCTTTAACATGTTCCATTGATCTTGATCTAGGATTTTTACCCTGATTAGTTGCTTAGCATTTAATCCATTACCATGTGAAACTTATCACTACCACATTCCATCTCTGATCTCTAAAAATTTGACCTGGGTGAATGCTTGTGTATTATTGATCTCCTTTATGAGTTCCAAGATCTCATCATGTGGTGTCCTCGCATTGATTCATTCCTATGGAAAAAAATAGACTAAGTTAAGGCTCAGGGAATATAAATAACTTAGGATAAATCTTTAGCTGAAGGTTTTAGTTGTATTAATAAATACAATTAGTACTCAGGATAAAACTTTAGACTAAGTTTTAAATATAATAAAGTGTCACCACACTTAATTAGTCTTTGTGAATAATAAAATAGACTTTGTGGGGTTTTCAGATATAAATGACTTATCATAATAATTTAGACTAAGGTTTTATTTAGGTTGATAAACATAATTATAACATTAAGATAAAATTTAGAAAATTTTCCCATGTAATTTTTAGCTGTGCAAATTTGAATCTAATTAAAAAATACCTAGGCTAAAATATATCAGTCTAAGGTTTTAACAAGATTTAAACATAGTTTTAATTAATTGATTAAAATACTAAGTTTTAGTCAAAATAAAGGTTCAAATTAGCATCAATGTATAAAACCTTGGAAACTATTCACACAATTGGGACTCTATTAAACTTTCACATAGACATACAAATGTTAAACATTAACAATGTTAGATCAAGTGAAATGAAAATCATATGCTATCATGTGAATGAAAGCTAAAGTAAATATGATATTAAATAATTAAATTTTGATCAATTTTAATGTCCATTCCTAACACAATTTTCAAAATTGGAAAAGGGTTCTCATTTTTAAAAATGGGGGTATGTTGAGCTCAATAAATGGTGACTTGTGGGGGAAACATTGCCAAATGTTAGAACTCAAAAACTCTAGTTTGAACCAATAACTAAGATTAATCTTTCCATATGATCAAGTACCATCATTAAAATCAAATAATGATTAAAAAAAGTCTTCAAAATTTAGAATTAGGCTCAAACATCAAAACCTAGTCATGTTGTGTGTGCTTTGATTCCTTAACTGATTGCCCTGGGATTTAGAAAACAACTTCCATATTTCATTACCTTAATATTTAACATCCAATTATAGCATATTTATTTATTACTTAAGATTCATGCTTTATTAAAAGGATGGCTTGGGAATTACTCTAATACTATTCAAGTATCCATAGACATGATAGAGATACTTTTGGATCCACTCTAGGCCTTGCTCCACTACCATACATGCATCAATAGCCTCGATGGATATTACCAATATCACCTTTGATCACAAAGCTTTTGAATTTTCAACAAATCTCTTATTTTTTTTGTTTTTAGATATATTTGACTTTCTATCAAAGGTTGGGAACCATAATTTCCCAAGTTTTATAATTTAGTCAAATGTTTGATCTTTAGACAATCATCCTTAGTTATAAACTTCATCCTAGGAAATAATGTATTTTTATGTGTTAACATAACTTTATGCCAATCATTCATATTTTCACTCAACAAGTACAATCCTTATTTGAACCAAACTTAGATCATAACAAGGTGTAAGATTTTAAGGAAAAATTAACCTAGATACTAATCCTTACCAATTTCTCCAAATCATAACATCAAGCTCAAATTTTAAAAATGCTTGGTAAACCAATGGTTAATATTCATACCTACATTTTTAATTTTCTAATTTCCTTTGAACAACTATATGAACTGGAGCTTTGAAACTATCTTAAAAGGACTTATTAAAAGCAAGGAACAAAACAAATAAAAGAAGAACACAACAAGCAAACAAACAACAAGAAAACAAATATTTACAAGCACTACTTATAAATAAATAACAAGAAGGAAACTAATATAAGCCTACCTAAAATAAATCTAACTATTATTATAATTTAATCCATGTAAATTTGAGGTGGGGTAGTAGAGAACTAGTGCTTGAGGTATTGCTCATTTTTTGGTAAAGTAAACTCTACTCCTTCTAAATCCTTGAGATTGAAGGTGATGTCTCCTAATGTTCTAGCAATTTTATAAGGGTCCATAAGGGGGTGAATTTCCCATGATTTAATTTTGGTTCAGATGCTTTGTCCCAAAGGATAACTAGGTCTCCCTACCTAAACACCTTAATATTTTAGAACTTATTAAATAATCTCTTGATTGTGGTTTGATGCCTGCTAAAATTGGAAAAAACTTTTTTCTTTGCATCTTCCATTTGTATGATGTCAAGTAGCCTTGAAATTTCAAATTATTGATCTTCATCCATGTACTCCTACATGAATTTTTAGGTTGGTAGCTTGAGACTAATGGGAAATATAGGTTCCTAACTAGATACTATCAGAAATGATGATGCTTTTAGAGCTTTATTTACTCTAGTTTTGTCTACCCAAAGGGCATACTTGAGTAATTTACGCCATGTATTTAGTTTATTAGTAGTAAAATTTTTGATGGCTTTCATCACATTTTTATTTGTTTATTTTTACACTCCATTGCCTTGATTTTAATTGTTTGATGAAAACCTAAGAATAATGTGATTATCAAATGCCTACTCAATCATCTCAATGGATATAAAGATAGATAAATTATCACAAACTAGAGATATTGGTGTTCCAAATATAGTACATATGTTCTCTTCTAATAACTTAATTACATCTTCCATCCAAAATTATTTGGTTGCCACTACTTCTATCCATCTTATGTAGTAATCAGTAATAGTAAGGAAATATTTATGTCCATCTAAAGAATTAGGGTTGATCACCCCCAAAAATTCTAACCCCCATTGACAAAAAGGCTTGCCAATCATAACTAGCTTCAATGTCATGGATGCTTTTGGTTCTTTAGTGTTGAATATCTGACACTGATGATAATCTACCACATATTTGTGACCATATTTGAAGATAGTAGAACAATAATACATTGTCCTCAAGATTTTTTAAGTTGTCTTTCTATAGAGGTATCCACTTCTAATATTTTCATGGAAATTACTTAGGATCTTAGCTACTTCTTCTTTAGAAACACACACCTTCATAATTCTTATTGAAAATTACTCCATCTTTAATTAAGAAAGGTGTTAATTTTAGCCTCAAATATCTTCTTTGCTCTATATATAATCTTGTAGGATAATATCAATTGATTATAAGATGAACAATGGCATCATACCAATCATTGGGTTAGAAATGTTGCTGGTCAATTACATGACACTCGATTTTAGATTGGTTTTAGCAATTAACTAGATTATTCCTTTACACCTTAATAGCTTGAAATTCTTAATTTCCAAATAATATTCTTGGATTATGGACATCCATTTACCTCTTCTCTCTCCTAATTCACATTGGCTAAAAATGAGTTTAGTGGTAGGGTCTGGCAATATTGCATGCACTTTATTCCTAAGAATATAATTCCTAAATTTTTTAACTAACTTAACTAGACCACATTCCTTCTTGTCAATTAGAGAATATATTAACTCAACATTCTTAAAATTAGTGATCATAAATGTAATATAATGATCACATCCATCTATTTTTTGAGTTAAAAGGGTAACTATTATATGATCATAAGCAAAAGCATAAAGCTAAAACTACTTTGAAAAATTAGGAATTATACACACTAGTCACTACACGGTTGTTTATTTTATGTCCTTAAAGGATTTCCATGTTTCTTCATTGCATGTGATCTTGGTGTCCTTATTCAAAATGTCCTTAAGTGGCTTCATAGTTTTTATAAAACCAAAAATTAAATTTCTCACAAAAATGATTTTCCCAAAGAAATATTTTAACCTTTTTCTACTATTAGGTGGTTCCATGTTGGATATAGCATCAACTCTATTAGTGTCTAAATAAATCCCCTCTTTATTTATAACATGTCCTAACAACTTACCTTTAGTAACACAAAAAATTCTTTTCTTGGGATTGAGAGAAATTACATACCTCTTAAAACATTTAAATACCTATTAAAATTTCATGATGTGGTCCTCCCTATTTTAAATAACATGGTTAGATCATCATGTATATCATAACTCACTTACCTATGAGACTTTGGAAAGAATGATCCATATCTCTTTGAAAATTTACTCTTAGATATATTAGTCTAAATGGCATCCTTTTAAGGCAAAAGTGCGTCATTTAGTAGTGAATGTAGTCTTTAATACATTCTCTTTGTTGAAAAGCACTTGGTTATAACTCAAAAAACCATAAAGAAAATACATCATAATAGAACCACTAACAATTTGAATGACTTAGTCAAGGAAAGGTAAAGGATAATTATCCTTTTTAAAATCTCTATTCATATTTATAAAGTCTATGCAAAATATTGTTTCTCCATTCTTCTTCTTGACTATTACTAAGCTAGCTACCTAAGTGGAGTGTCTAATATGAAAAACTATCTTGGCATCCAATAGCTTATTGACCTCTTTGTAGATCAATTATTCTAAGACAAGGTTGACTGACCTTTACATTTACCTAAAATGCTTACAAGTGTCCTTTAATGGGATGGTATGGATTATGAATATAGGATAAAATATCTTTAAATCTTCATAAGACCATGTTATAACATATTTTTACTTGGTCAACAACTCTTTATCTTTCCTTGACTCTTTTTTTGTTCAAGTGATACGAATATTCACTAGCTAGGGTTGACCTTCAATCCTAAGATTGACAACATTATAATATTTCAAACTTACCCTTGTAAATTTGACAATTTCATCTAGTTTTTCCATGTCAAACAATATTTCTAAGTCAATCATGCCTTTGGGAATTTTTTTTTCACTTAATTGCATAATTTTGTCATCAAGTTTGTCTTTATCCAAAGGATTTGAAATGGCCTTGTTGATGATGTGAGACTGAGATACTCCTAAATTATTCATGAAATATAAGATCAATTGTTCATCATTAAATACCTATAAATGGTTGACATTATCAAGGACTAAGGGACTTGGAACTAATTTAATGTTATAGTTACCTAGTTTAGAGTTTTGATTTGGCATACGATTGGTGACAGTTGAGGCTAGCTCATCAGTAAGCTTTTTTATTTCTCTAAGAATTGATAAAATATTAAATTTATCAAATTTATCTATAAAATACCACATTCTAATCTTATATTTATTATGATAAGATAATTTTCAATGGTATTTTCTTTTAACTTGATTAACCACTAGCTCAAAGTCACCATATACTAATAGTTCTTTGACTTTATGCTTAATAGAAAATTTTATTCTAAAGATTAAAGACTAATGCTCTACCAAGTTATTGGTTCATGAAATATAAATTATATAAAAATTACTAAATTCCTTTCCCATGGGAATGATTATAACAATTCATTCTCTAAAACCATATTTACATATAGCACCATCAAAATATAATTTCCATATTCTAATATTAACATGAGTATCTTTAGGGTCACATACCTTAGAGGTGTCAAGAGTGTAAAATATTAACTCATAATTGACCATTTTTACCCTTTCATTTGTATAATTGTATTTAGTGATCATGTGTTTCATTTTATGCTCTCTTTTCATACAAATCTGATTAATAACTCCCTTCCATTGAAGCCACATATGTGAATAGTTAGTTGACATGTACCGATATAAGGACTTGGTCCAATACCTACTGAGTAGCTTTATAAAATAATCAATAATACTAACCACATGAATGCCTATAAATTATTATGTCTTTAGCTCAGTAGCAAGCTACATATGAACATTCAACAATTATCCAATTACATTAATTCTTGATTTGTCTAATTGAGTAACTACACTATTAGACTTAATTTTAGTTAAACCAAGTTTCTCAAAAATACCTTTAGGCATGATATTAGCATAAAAACTTGAGTGTAAAAAATAGTTATGCAAATTCTTATAAAAATTTATGAATATTATCAAGAAAGGTGGAACTTCTACTTTATTCTTATACATAACTACATTAGCATTTGCAACCTTTGGTAACTTACTAGGCTTCTTGTATAAAAATTCAAGTAATAGGTTTCTTTGCATAGTAATTTAATTCAACTCATGTAAAGTGATGTTATCCTTAATTATTTTCATGTCCTCAACTATATTGTGTCCACTCCTATTGGAAGAACTACATGTATTAGCATTATTTCTACCTATAGTATATGTATTTATAGTATATGTACCTATAGTATATGTATTTAACTCATTTTGAAACAATTCAACATCATTATAGAATTTAGTACAATCCAACTCACCATGCTTTAAAGTATTGTGAAGTCTACAACATTCAATTAAAGCCACATCACAAATATTTATTTCAAGATTGTTCTTGTTAGCAGATGACTCATTATTTTTATTGTTATTACCATTATGAAACTAGTTGTTAGGTCTATTGAACCTTTAATAATAGTAATTTTTTAAAGATATCTCTCTAATATTTCCTATTTGTTCTTGAAATTGAAGGAATTCAATGCTTATATTTTAAACCATTTTTAGTATGGACTCATTCTCATTCTTTAGTGCCTCTAAGTTATGAACTTTATTACTATTTCTAGTTTTTGGCACTAAGGCTCTATGATATTTTGGTGATATCCATTTACAATTTTATTCAATAATCCAAGGTTTTGGCTAGGATGAACATGACTTAAGGGTAATTGATTCAACAGTAGTGTTTGGTTTAAAGAAGGCATGTTCTGATTTGTATATGGAATGAAATTTAGTGCATGAAAATTAGGATTAACATTGGGAATGGAATATGAAAGTTGACCTAGAGGGTTTATTTGATCATTGATTTTTATAGATTTATCATAGGCCAAGGCTAATGTGTTTATAACTCTATTAGACCTTTTAAGAAACACAAAAATCATGGGATCTAAAGCATCTTTTTGAATTTTTAAAGCCAAGGCTTCATCAAGTCTATAAGGAGCTATGGTTCTACTAAACATCTTATGGAATCTAGAATTAAAGGATCTAATGGTTTTACTTGAATCTCTTTTCACATTAGTGAATTGTTGATAAATGATACAGAGACTAATGATCTTTCTAAATTGATCAATTAAAATTTGGTTAAAATCATTTTAGATGGTGATATAATTCTTAGGAAGGTTTAGAAACCAATCACATGATACATATTTGAAATTAAATGGAAAAAATATACATGAAACATCTTCATGAACTAAATTTAAAAACCTTAAAGAAACTTTGGAAATTTTGATATGTTCTTTAGTAGTGACAACGCCATTAGGACTAAAAGATGGTAAATATTTCTTAGGATTTCTAGGCAAGTCATGTACCTGACTAAACACATTAATGGAATATGAACCTAACTAAGCCATAATTTAATAAGGATTGAACACAAGAACACCACAAACTAGTGAAGTATGCTGAGATTTAAAAACCCTTTATTTACCTTTATCTACTATTCCTTTCCTATGAACGTCTAATGAAAGGCGAGGTAATCTTGATTCAAGCCATGACCTAGTCCTAATTCTTGGTAGTTCTAGCTTGTAAAACTTGAATCGTATTCAAAATATGATGTGTAAATCTTATATTTGTAAATAACAATGATGATATTTATATGTTAAGTAAATTTTGCACAAACTTAAACAAAAAACAACTATCTATAACCAAATTAGATCAACTATATGTCTAAACTAATGAATATGAATGATCTTTACACTCCTAAGTTTAAATATATCTAAATTTGCAAATAATCAATCAATATTTGAAAAAAAATACTATCACTAACCTCAAACATAGAATATTTACAAAGCTTAATCTATCTTTGCAACAATTTACCATGAATCTTCAAGGAATAACAATATTCAAGTAAATGAGCCTAAATATTAGTATGAAACCATGAATATCAATTATATTTACACAATTGAGATAAGAAAAACAAAAATATGCAAATAATTCACTAATCTTTGAACAAAATTCACTAAAATTAGCAAAGATACTATAAATTCACAAGGATTTAGCTAAGACCCCCTTCTAGTGCTAGTGGAACATCGCATGTTGATGCCTAAAAGTGTATCATAGGGGTCTAGAGTGTTTAAAAAACACTTATCATTTATGGATTCAAATAATCCATTGCATGAGTTATAGGTTTTAATATTATTGATATCCTTGGTAGAATAATAATAAAGCAAATGAACTACTTCACAAAAATTATGTTTGGTTGTTGTGATTAATCATGGCATAATAGATTGCTTGTGAAAAATGAAGTAATCTAAACTAAATAGAGTGAATTATTATCAAAACCTAAGTCTAAAATATAAGTTAGCATGGATATTCATAATGAAAGCTAAACTAAAATTAGTTGATGAAAAAATAAGCAAAAAAAAGGGTAGGGTAAAGAAGAAAGATGATTCTAATCTTCAATCTAGACATTATTACAAATTTTAAATGTCATCAAAACATGCACTTAAAATTGATGTGTGGCATGATATAGATTCAATTTTAATATTTATCCCTAAAAATAATTTCATAGGCACATCTGTAAGAAGATCAAAGCAAACAAAATGAGTCCTAAGATATTTCAATAAATATATCATTAACAAATATTAATAACTTTGCATTTAAAGGTGCACATCAAGAATCCATAAAAACCATTCAAATCTAAATATTAAAATAGTTATTTTAGAGATTAACCATAATAACAACACAAAAAATAAGATAATCCTTTTAGAATTCTCTATTTATAGTAATTGATCTAAATTTACACAAAGTTTTTCTCAAAAAAAATTCCCCCTTTACAAATGGAAATACCTCCTTATGTATAAAAGTAAGGAGGTATTTCATCTAATCATGTCTAATGATAGTTATATAAGTGTTAAAGATAGTTATCCTTCTAAAACCTTATATAACTATGACATCTCCTAGATAGACTGACCAATAAGAAATGTGATTTATAGCATTGCAAAAACTTTTACAAATTAATATTCTAAATTCAAATTGTTATACATGTTTCTATACAAAAATAATATTCCAAGATAATAAATTGGACTTTGGGACTCCTCTATTGTATTAGACTTTTGCCTCTGCTATAAGATATTCATTATGTAGTATTGATCATCAATCAACTTTAGGTTGACAATGGGATCCATCAAGATCTCCCTTTCTTGATATTTTAGGATATTAAGGTCTTTGTCTACCCTAGTCAAAGCCTCCTTGATGCTCATAACCTCTCCTATATTCTCTTCATATGATATAATCATATCTAGGATGATTTTATTATCTACCCTAATATTAGCTTGGTTTTGGTTCATTACCTCCTACATAAATTGAGTAGATATAAGTTTGAACTCCTCATAAACGATCAGACCAATGGGGTTGAGTGAAGCAGGGACCTTGATTAAGCTCTGTAATACATGAAATTTCCTCTCTTCTAGTTGCTTTAGATCATTGGAAAGATCTCCCATTTACCAAGACCATTTACATAAAGCCTTGATCTTATGTACTAATACTACCATGACCATATTTATATAGGCTAGGTAGACTATCTTAAGACTAGGAATTTGATCTTATAATAACACATTGATTGAATATTTTGCCTTATGGCTTGAATCCTATCACTGGCCAACTTGACTTGCATCCAAAGTGCCCTATTTGTTCACTAAGTCTTTCTTGGACTTTCTTGCCTTAAAATAAATTAATAGATCATTCATGGTACTCTCAAATTACTTGACCATCTATCCTATAAATGATAAGATCATTTACTCTTCTAGTTTCTTCTTTTGTTGCTTTAGGCCCTTGATTGTTGTTTGTAATTGCTTTGTCTATACTTAGGCTAATTCAAGAAAATATTAATCAAAGATAGGAACTTTACCAAGATTTTGTCCCTAATTTTGAATCAAATTAGTTAATGTCTCCACACTTTGATATGTCAATTCTTCACCCCCTATTATGACCTATTTTTAGATCAAAATTTGAATCTAACTATTTATTGAGTCGCCTATGGAGCTAGGATGTCCATTTATGATGAAGTTAATGAATCACCTAGTGTAGCTAATCTTCCATCCTCCTCCTTTTTCAAAGCAACTATCCATGACTTAAGATCTTTATGCATAATAATGTTAATGAATTTCATCATATCCAAAGGATGATGCATGGTAGGCTCTTTTTACAATCTAGGTTCATATAAGAACCATTATGGAATGGTTAGACCATACAACAAATTTTATTCATTGAATAGATTGACTTCATTTAGTGTAGTGAAAGTCACTTTGGGTCATTGGTTTTAGGAACAATGGCTAGCTCAGTGTTCCTCTTAAGGGTGTCAATAGGAACTAAGTCCAATACTTTCTCTTTTCCTTTCTCCTCCTTAACCCTTGTCTCATCATCATCTAGCTATGACTCATAAACCATTGATAGCATCTTAAGTGTATCCTCAATAGTCTCATTAGGATATAATGTTATCATATGAACTTATTCTTGATGCAATTATTGTTTTTCTACCTTGGATGAAGAAAATACTATCTCATCTAGCCTTTTTTCCTTTGGTTTTCATGTTCTAGCCTATGAAATGACTATTTGAATTCTAGAAGGTTCTCCACTGATCAAATAATATTGCCTTATTCCCAATTTCCATCCTTCATACACCTTTTTATATCTTTCTAGCCTTGATTTAGGCCTCATGTTGTGTTCCTTCAATCTTTAGGTGACTTAAAAGTAATATGAATCCATGGTGTATATAGGGTCAAATTCCCTAGGTTCATATTCATAAGGTATATTCAAAATGCCTTTAATTCTTAAATGCTCTTTTAACTTCCCATAAGGATCCCATCATCTAAGTTCATCAATTTTTAAATTAAAAGATGATCTATGTTTTGATGTTTCCTCAGTATTATCCCATTGTTTGAAGGTTATCTTGCCAATGGTCATGGGGAGGTTATGAAGAATTCCCTTCCTTTTAGTATTTCATAGAGCATCAATGCCATGGAATAGTTGGTATGCCACTTTTTTCTTAGACAACTTATCAGGGACATGGATAGGTAACTAAAGAGGATAATTTTCAGTTCTTTCAATCTTGATGACTATACAGTCTAGATATACCAATATATGTCCCATAGATTCTATAGATATCCTCATTAGATAGATAACTCTTAACATGGGGATGGCATTTATAGCCTCAGTCAAGGCTAGATAGACAAAATCACAAATAAATTTAATGTGATCATTGTATTTTTAGATGTGTAACTTAGAATAATATTGGGAAACTGTATGTGTTTCATTTGGGGACCATTCCTTTTGATTTGGAATCTTTGTTATTGTACATGTGGAATATATAAGGTAAGACATCATGAAAAACTCTTTCTTATTTTTTTACCTAATTTCATATAATTTTCTTCTCAAAGAGATTCTAATTATCTCACCTAGTGGGGGGACTCATTTTTTTAAAAATGAAGTAAATTATGAGCACCCATACTAGATTTACATAAGCTATGGCTAGATCCCCACACAAGATATACAAAATTGTCATTATCATCCTAATTTTAGGTCTAATTTGGTTGATAGGAATGTTCTTATTAAGATCTAAAAATACTTGGTTTCCAAAATATATCTACATGGCAAGGGTGTCCATGAAATTATGTTCTTTACCCCAAGAATTGATAGAGACTAGGTTAATTTAGGGCTTGGGAATCTTATAATAGGACTAAAATGAAATAGAAAAAATGTCATCCACCTTCTTATGATTATGCTCATTTATTAACATGCCCTTATTTATCTTAGCATTTTTAAAAATGAGAGCAATAATGTCAATGTGGTGGATAACCTTGGGATTTATAGCTTCATGATGTAGACCAGTCATCTGAATTGCAACAATGTCATCATATAACCTCTTTACCAAGAGAATATTCTCCTCTTACTTAGTGATAGTTAGTTGGTTTTCAATCTAGTAGAATAATTTTAACCAATTATTGTCTCATGTGTTCGATTCATTAGTAATGAACTCGATGTCCTTGCAAATTCATCCTTTAACATATGTTATCAAATATAGCTTCACATCTTCTTTTGAAACATGTTTGCATGTTATCATTTAATTACATTATAAAATTGTAGGTAATAAGCTAGATCTTATATATTATAATATAGGGAAAATTAGGTTAATCCATATGATTAAGGATTTTTTTGAGGTTTTTATAGAACTTAAATGGTAAAAATTAAGTTTAAACTATGAGCTTCATGACTTACATTTTACTTGGATCATGTATTTAAACTTTTCACGTCTATGTGTCCACAAGATATTTCCATCTGAATTATCTCACTTATGAGGCATAACCTTGTAAAAATATTCATTAATTTATAAAATGTGGTTATTTTTTATTTTGGAACATGTGTCATCATGTCATTCTCTCTCATAGCTTGATTAAATATGCTCTATTAATCTTCTATAGGACCCACTAGCCTTGGATTCATCATGAACTATTGATCCTTATTTTATCTCTTGAGATTGTGCCACATGGTAGATCTATGGGCTCTCTATGATCATTGCAAACATGCTCCATCATTTAATGCCTCTATGCCACATGGAAGCTTTTTGTTCTATCTAGGCCCTTTAAATTATCAACTCCATCACTCACTAGATATACATAAGAGGTTAAATTCCATTAGTTCATCTATATTCCATTCATCATGGTTTTGACATGGATCACTACCACATTCATTATGGTCTCTTTAAAAAGTTAGCTTCATCTCATACCATTAGATCTTATTTGCACATATCAACACTAATCATAGATTATGATCTACCTACTATTAAACCTACTCCATGCATA
Source organism: Torreya grandis (assembly GCA_037957365.1). Taxonomy (NCBI): domain Eukaryota; kingdom Viridiplantae; phylum Streptophyta; class Pinopsida; order Cupressales; family Taxaceae; genus Torreya; species Torreya grandis. The sequence continues at coordinate 130,555 of JARHVA010006325.1, forward strand.
CCATTGATCTTATAAATAGTATCTATGATGATGACACTTATCGCCATGTCATTCCTCCTGAGATATATTTTGACATGTTGAATTTATACCATGTTATTAGTTCTTTGTTTTAAACATTAATGTGCTCCATCAATCCTAATCTATGAGGTTGGATGTGATTATTTGCTTATCATTTAGTCCATTATAGCTATGACACTTCTCACTACCATGTTTCAGTTCTACACTTTGACAATTTGACCTAGGTAAATGCCCATGCACGACCAATCTCCTTTATGATATCCAAGATCTCACCATGTTGTATCCTATCATTGATTCATTCCTATGGACAACAAAAACACACTAAGTTAGGCTTTGGGGGATATAAATAACTTTGGATAATTTTTTAGCTTAAGGTTTCAATTGTATTGATAAATACACTTATGACTTAGGATAAATATTTAGACTAAGTTTTAAATATAATAAAGTGTTTCCATTCTTAATTAGTCTATGTGAATAATAAAATAAACTTGGTGTGGTTTTGAGATATAAAGGACATATCTTAATATTTGAGACTAAGGTTTTGGTTGTGTTGATAAACATGATTAAAACCTTAGGATAAAAAATAGAAAATGTTCCCACACAAATTTGACCCATGCAAATTTGAATCTAATTTAAAAATACCTAGGCTAAAACATATTAGATTAAGGTATTAACATGATTTATACATATATTCACTTAATTGATTAAAATACCAAAGTTTAGTCAAAATAAAGGGTCAAATTAGGATCAATGTATAAAACCCTAGACATTATTCACACAATTGGGACTCCATTAAACTTGCACATAGACACATAAAAGTTAAACATTATAAATGTTAGATCAAGTAAAATGGAAATAATATGTTGTGATGTGAATGAAAAATGAATAAACCATTATATTTAATAATGAAATTTTTATTAGTTTGAATGTCAATTTGTGACAAAATTTAGAAAATTGAATAAGGGTTCTCATTTTTCAAAAATGGGGGTATGTTGACCTAATCATATTGGTAAACAAATGGTGAATGAATCATACGAGTAGTGAGATGACCTTAAAGGCTATATGGCATTATAACCTGACCAATATCACTAGATAACCTTGTATTTACATTTATTTCCTCTAATGATTTAGTATATTTTGTTGCATGAATGATCCCAAAATGTGCAAGTGCTGAATTATTTCTTGTTGTTGATTATGTTGTTTGTTTGAATTATGAAATATGTATTTTAATAGGAACCTATGATTAACATGAATGATAACTTATGGAAATATATTTATCCTTCTTAGTTAAACCAATCCTTTAACTTAACCATCCTTGAGCAGTAATGAAACCCACTAAGGAGAGTTAGGTATTTACCTAGGGTTAAGGACTTAGAAACAATCCTATATGGAATTATGAGTGTCACATATGGTGCTTGGTTCTTATCTATGTATGCATACAATGATACACTCCAAGAACCATAATCCTTATAAAATAATAACATGCTTCCCCATAACACCTTTTGTATTTGTTTACCTCTAGCTAACTGCATCATTTCACCTCCTTCGGTTATAGTTACACATATGTTAGTATGTTAAATGTTTATAATTGAATTAGAAAAAAAAGTAAGTGGGACTTACACATGTCTAAAATTTACTCTAATATATGATTCCAATTCTTTTTGGGAGGGTTTATTTCAGGAGGATGTTATGTAATGGTGGTTCTAACCACCTAAAAGGAGGAGTGATTAGAGGAGATAAAAATTAAAATATAGGTAATAAGAGAATAAAATAATTGAAAATAATGTGAAGAAGCTCAAAAAGGAAGAAAAAATGAAAGAACAAAAAAATTAATTATTTTTTTAGAATGGAACTCCATGGTCACTATACTTCATGTTTAAAAGAGTAGTTTTGCCACTTATTTCATCTATGTGAATAAGAACTCACATTTTATAAACCTCAAGTGTCTAATGTAAGAGCATCCCATGATTATTTCAATATTTTACAAACTAAAAATAGAGTGTGATGTGTTTGTGTGAATGTTTATTAAGAGTCTTTATTTGTTTGAGATTATTATCCACTTTGAATGACATTTCTAAAGTATTCATTTGCCATGTAAAATCATGAGGATATTTTGAATATTTTTGTTAGTCTATGGGGATTGTTAAGTTGCATATAATTGTCATACATATTTATTTGACTATAATAATATTCAGATAATGAATTTTTTTTAGGTCATATCATATGACACTTACAACATATATACTAATTTTAGATCATTTTGAGGTACTAAAGAAATGAACCAACTCTTACACCTGAGAGGAGGTTTCCTAACTTGAGGTAAGCTATGATAAAAAAAAAATTATTAAACTTAGATGGAATATAGAACCTAACTTTTTCAAACTTTGCACAAAATTTTAGATCATTTAGAGTCACCTCAGAGGTGTACTACCTAATTTCTTCATAACACTTGGTATATGGTTGTTAACCTTGCAAATAATTTATGGTAGGAATTAGGATAAATATTTTTGATAGGTAATATGCAATTTATTATATAAAGCGTGTTCTAAATTTCATATTTATTGGATAAGTGGCATCAATATTATGACATTTTTTTTATTATAGTCTAACTAGAAAATGAATCTATCTAGTTTACATATGATTCATTTCCTCTTATAGGAGTCAATTTAAGATTTAGGTAACAAATTTAGAGAGGTGAAATAAAATTTAGTATATAAGGTTTTTTTTTCACAAATTTCATAACAATTATATACATGGTGGAAATGTTGTGATAATTTTTGTAATTTTTGTCCAACCAATAAATGCATTTGTGTAGTTTTATGGTTCATTACCTTGTGGAAGAAATGCAAGAGTTACATAATATTTTGGATTACTATAATTTTTTAATCTAATAGTTAAAATAAACATGCTTTTACAAGGCTCTAGAAACAATAATTTTAACTATATAAATACCCAAAGTCAAATAACAAAGCCCCAAGGGCTACAAAACAAAATTCCTTCAACTAAACCAACATAGACCAATACAAAAATAAGTGCATTAGTGCCTTCTAGGGTCCTCAAGTTAAGAACTATTAGTTTCTATTGAATTTAGTTATAATTCTATGTTTTAAATTTAATATAAATTGGATAAACTAAGTTAATTTTATGTATGTTTTGGTAACTATCATTCAACTTAAAACTGTCATCTATGTAGTTTGCAACATTTAGTATGGTTTTTATTTACATGTGATAACCTATATTAAGATTTATATGGTGAAATTTTAGGGGTGATTTAGAATTTAGTATAAAATTGGTGTTTCAAATTTCATATCTATCACATTAATGGTGGTGAACTTATAGTTGTTTTTCTAATTGTCATTCAACCTAAAATCTCACATGATAGTTACTAACATTTAGGTATTATTAAAAAATAAAAGGCTTCCTAAATCTTGTAAATTATTTGGATGTTAGATAAGATTAATATTCACCCCATGAATCTTGGTATGTAAAGTATAGGGATAAAATATTTAAGTAAATTTAGTCTAGGAGAGAAGAGTAGTTATGAAGGAGCTAAACTCTCTAGGAGTAGAATAGATAAACATATCCTAATGATCATGATGGATATGAATAATACCATAATATTATTAAAAAATCATAGGTTGAAAATAATGGAAAAATAATAAGTGATTATAACCAATAAAATCAACCATAGGTGTTTAGGGTACAAATAAACAAGATAATAGATAATGTTCTGACAAGTTAATAGGATATTATATTTATAATGCCTATTCTATGAACCTTTAGCTATTAATCTTGATTTTTTTGATGAGAGGATTTTTATTAACATTATAGATAATATTATGGATCAATATAGTTTCAATATGGAAAATACATCAATTAGTAAATTTGTGCGAACAAAACCTAACATTGGCATTTCAAGAGAATAGATTAAGAGAAAATGAAGAACCAAAGTTTAATTGGAAATTTCAGCTATGGATAATGTATTTTTCCTTATTAACCTTAAAAATAATATTGTTATTCTAATATCATAGAGGGAGGATTCTAGTTTATAGGGAAGGCCAATTTGGTTCTCAATAAGTGGAAACTAGGCTTTGATCATGTAAAGGAATCCTTTGAAGTGGACCCATTTTGGGTTAGATTACATGGCATACTGATGATGTTTTATGAAGATAAAATCATAAAATGTATAATCAAATCTATATATAAGATCATATCCATTGACTCAATAACTAATTCAAATAAAACAATGATTTTTACTATATTTTGCATCAATTAATCTTATAATATAATTCTCCCAACATATACAAAATTAAAATCTAAGTATGTATAATGATCTCAGGAGATTTAATATAAGATAACATTGGAGATATATTCCATTTATAACATGTTGGGTCATGATATTTAAAAATTCTTATAACTAAATAAACATAATCAAGCTTGGATAATAAAAGAGGAAAGAGTGGAACATTATAAAACAAATAAAGAGTCAAAGATATATAAGAACATTGAGTATCTAAATATGACTACACTAGAAGCTAATGGAGAAAAGGAATAAGGAATGGAAAATATTGATTACATTCAAGATCCAAAGGATTAATAAAGGAAGAAATCAATGAAGCTAAAAATGAGGGAGAGGTCAAGATTCTTCCACTAGCCTATTTGAGGAAGGTGAATAATACAAATATTAAGTAGACCCAATTTAGATCTATAATAGGTGGCCCATAGGTAGAGTCAAGAAAAGAAAGACACAATGTAGAAGAAGTTTCTATAATAATAAAAGGACTATAGGGTAGTAAAAATGAAGAAGGATAAGGTACCTGAAAGGAGGGATATATTTATAAGGATTAAAATATCCCATGCATGCTAATAAGCCATGAAGAAAAATCTCCCAATGCAAGAAAAACCTTTAGATATAAAAAATAGACATTCTAAGAAGAAAGTTGATGTAGGGATGGATTTCAAACTAGGAAGACACCCTTTCAGAAAATTTTAAATAAAAAAAATTTTAAATAAGTGTCAAGTTATACCCAAAAAAATATTAGATTGAAGTAGGATCAATTCAATATTAAAAATATTACTCTTTTCCTTAGGTAAAGAAACAAAGGAAGCCTCAAGAAGTACATGAAGGCTACGGAGTTCATAAATAAGCAAGTTGGAGGATTGAGGGGGAGGAAAAAAATATAGTCTAGTTTATGTTCTAGTTTTTAGTTTATGGATGAAAGTTATTATTTTTTACTTTTCACTGACAATTTTATTTTTTAATTAGACTAATACTGATTAGTTCAATTTAAATATATATTTTGGTTTCTTTTGTCATGATGTATATTAAAATGATTGTTATAATTTTAGGGGCCCTGTTAGAACCATTTATTATCCTAATAAAAAATTAAAGGCATTCACAAATAAGGAACAAAATGAAACTAATTATGTATATATGAATGTCATCTTTCATATTTGTAAAAACAATGAAATCAATTGTTAAAAAAATACTAAAAACAAATACTCCTCTAAAAAAATTTAAAAAAATTACATTTTTATACTCATAAAATGATGAAATGAATACATGACCAAAACCTAAAAATCTATTTTGAGATCCGTTACAAATTTCAAATCCTATAGGAAGATAATGAAAGTGTGTTTAAAAGCCTTGGAATTGAAACTCACAAAAATAACCAAAATGCAAAGTACCCATTTGTGAAATAGATAAAACACATAAAGGTAGGGTTTTGAGATGTATCGAAATATATTATTCTCTTCATCAAATATTTTTTGTGAGAAAAAGTATCCAACAAAAATTACTTAGAAATTAAATAATTTTTTTTTTACATATAGCTTTCAAACATTGATTTGAGATTATATTTACAAATTTATTGTTTACAACTAAAGGAAAATAAATAATATAACTGAAAGATCATCACTATTATGTAAATGTACTACAAACACAAAATCAACATATTTATTTATTTTCTATTAAAAAAATAAAAATAAATTTTATGCCTAGTAAACAAGGTGCCCTTCTAAGATTTTTGAGCTAAATTATCTTAGTTCCAAAATGACCCAAATAATTCTATAAATATCAAAAACTACTCAATTATTCCAATATTTATTTTATCAAAGGCTCACATTCACTCAAGGATTTATATGAAAAATGAATCTAAAAAATTTAAAATAATAAACTTCTTATACCCTTATTATTAGATACATTAATAGTGGAAAACAAGTTTTACTTTATGTAATATGGTTCATTGAATTCTATCATGTTATGTGCTTTCATGGAAATGAAAATGGTTCCAATTTTGGAAACCTTATAAAAATTATCTTTTATATAAAACATTGCTATTTAATAACAATTTTTGTATAATTAAAATATCATCCAAATTTGGATGCATGTCATTAATCAAAACTACATGAATATTAATCCATAAACCAAATCATATGTCATATCACTTTATTGAACCTTATTTTAACTTTGACAAGATTTGAATCCAAATAATAAAATAGTAAACAATACCTTCAAACAAAATGAATTAAAATATGCCCTTGAAGACTTAGAATATTAAACATTGCGATATGTAAATAATGCTTTTGACCACTATTAACTAAATGTGCCTTCAATAATACTAAATATTACTTCAAACACACTGAAAAATAACAAACTTAAGCATTCCTTTGACCTTGCTATCAAAACATGTCTTTAGTTAATTTTTTATAGTGTTGATATTAAATAATGCTTTTAAGGACTTAGAATAATATTTTAAGTGCATTAAAATAATTAGGGTTTCAAAAAAATAGTCCTTAATATGATAATTTGAGGACTAAATCTAGTCTAGTATGTAAATGACATACTTTGAGTATGACCATGGACAAGATGCATGTAAAAAAAAACCTTTCTAAAGTGAAAAATAAGAACAAGTTCATTTACCTTGTAATGAAGATTTAAACGACAAATCCTTATATCAATATTAAAACCTACCAATGAGAAAATAAACATGGTGTATATCCACTATGTCATTAAAATCAACATTTATTAATTATTTACCAATAAATTTGTATTACTTTCAATAACTAATATCCATCATTTATCAGATTTGAAAATGTAGAGTGATCAAACAATTGAGAAAGTTCATCTTTTATTTCAAATGAAAATCAATTCTGACACAATCATATTTTGGTGATTATAGAAATAATATTTTATTTTCATCAAATTTCTCATAAATTATCATGTTCACTAATAATAATTTTAGAATTTATTCAAACTTGACAATCAACACACATAATGAAAGAAGTAAATTGATAAAAAGTGAAATAATGAAACCTTACCCCTACCATGTGTAATGAATTTAATATGTTATAACAAATAATTTTAAAGTAGTTTATAAAAAAATATTATTTTTCACTAAGGTATAATAATAAATTCTAACATGATAACAAAAATTAATGAATGAATATAACTATATCCAAGATATAAAAGATATAAAATAATTATATATAAATGCAATTAGGAAATATCCAAGTGGTATCTAAATTACATGTCATAAATAAGGGGTATATTTGCATGTAAAAATAACATCAACTAAGGTAAGCATCAATAAAAATATGACAACATACTACACTATTATATGTATATAAAAAAAGATTAATAAATATTATATAGATAGGGATACATTGAATCAAATTATCAACACATCAATCTCCCCCTTGGATCAAATGGAATTTTATGAAACATGTGGTAGGTGAAGACTCAAATGGTAGGTGAGGACTAAAATGGTAAGTAAAGACTCAAATTATGGTGAAGGATGAAGACCTAAATATCCTTAATTTGGGATTAAAAATAGTAATTTGTATATATCTAGTTTAAAATCATTCTATTTTACTTCAAAGACCTTGATAAAGACTACACACCCATAAGAACAATCACTTATACTACAGTTTCTCTTATTTTACTAATGTTAGGCTTTATGTGAAATAAAAGTATAATGGTCTATTTTCACTATAAAAATAATATCTATGGGACCTGTATATGGAATTACATATCTTAAAACTTATCTAACACACACACACACACACACACACACACACACACACACACACACACACACACACACACACACACACACACACACACACACACACACACACAATACTACATCAACCATGCTGATCTAACATTTATGAAAACAACTATATCAAATAGTGTTGATATAGTTGGAAATTTGCACATGTGTACGTACTAAAAACTACTATTTCAAAATTAAAAATGTTAATATTGACCTAAATTTATACTACATGACTTGTGAATTTTTAAAAAAATGTTATTCACCATTCCCACACACCTCAATGTTAACTATGATCCTGATGTATTCTAAGTTTTCATCACTCACCTATAGGAACCTAATAATGTATATTAAATTAATTAAATTTCCTACCTATTTATTTACATATCACCACATTTCCACTCCTATATCCTATATAATAATGTAATTTTCATAAAAAAAATTTAATGTTTTAGATTAGAGGTAAAAGCAAGTTTTGAAGGGGCCCTGAAACCCTTTAACAGAGAGCAAAATAAAAACAACTAAGCCCATAGGCAACGCCTAAAAAACACTATAGAGAGGTAGAAAAAACAAGTTTTGAATGGTCCTAAAACCATAAGAGATACATCCGGTCAAAACCCAGAAACAGAAGTCTGGTGGTATAACAAACAAAAGCTAACAAAAGAAGAACAAAGATCAGTACCAATTTCTTTACCAACAAGAAGGACTAGATTATTCATCCAATTCCAGTATCAAGTTCATGGCTTCTTTTTCTTTCAAAGCAGTTTCCTGGGTGGTAACCTCCAGCAAAGCTCCTTTTTGTGTATCTTTCTTTCTAGAACTTTGCCTTGTCCTTTTGTTGGGACCCTCTAGTGCTTTGGTCTCCTCATTGGCTCGTTTACCTATATTGATAGCAGCTGCACAAATGTTGGACGTTACTTCCTCCATTTTCTTTCTGTTATCCTTTATTAACTCCTGGAGGTTGTTTTCATAAGCTTTGAGCTTCACAGGGATCTCGCTTAACTGATTTTCCATGTTGTTTACTTTGTTCCAAGCAGCTTTCAGAGAATCTTCCAAAGTTTCCGCTTTTTTCTTGAGATCAATGATCTCCCTACACAACTAGGAATCTAATTGGGAAGAAGACTCTGCTTTACTATTAACCCAAGTCATAAGAGTGTGTATTTCATCATTCTAATTCTTCCCTCTCCAATCCTCAGACTTTTTATTTGGGCTATTCCTAGCTTCTTCAAAGAAGTCATCTTTGCTCTTTTGTTCCCACTCGTTGATTCCATCTTCAATTTCCATCTCCATGTTTTGAATATCTTCCTGGACAAAAAAAAAAAAAAAATATTAATGTTACTATATTGAGTTGACATTATTTTCCTTCACGTAAAAAATATTATTTTCAAAATTAAATCATTCCCATAGGCTAGCCCATTCACCTAGTTTATTAAAGGTGTAGGAAATTAAAAACTTGAGAACATAAATAAAAATAAAGGAAAATATTATTAATTATCTACAATTCTCAAGTACCTATCAAATTTAGTAATACACATTGAGAATTGTCATTAGGATTAGTCATTAGCCAAGTCTAAAGTACACCAAATAAGGTCAATATTCAAAAATTCAAAATTAAATCTAAATTTATAGTTAGATTCATAAGGGAAAATTTAAAACTAACACTAAGGGGAATAACTGCATGTTGCTCAACTTCCCTCTTCATAGTAGTAGATACATAGGAAATGATCAATTATTAGTTGGGTTGATTGGGAATACCTCAATCCATTAATGTTTCATCACCTTTTATAAGTTTTAATCCTTCAAAAGTGGAATTACGGTTTCAAGGATATGAAATTTGATTTTGGGAGATATGGATATAGTTAATGGTCAAATATTTCACATACAAAGACATATTAAGAAAATTCATCACACTATATGGTTACATATAAGTAAAACATTAGAGGAAAATAACATAAATGTTAAGCTATATGAATGTAATGCATATACCTAGTCATGACATTAGTGACCTTCCTACACATAAACATAGTTCTAGGTAGAGACAAATCATAAGCATGTTTATTTAATATTTTTGATATCAAGATACAAACATAGTCAACCAGTGAAATAATGAAGTTATGTGTATTGATATCCTTATTATAATAAAAATATAATACATTATATTATTAGATCATTATCAATCAATTACATTCAAAAATATAAAATAATTATTCCAAATTATCCTATTCTATTTCACATTAATCTAAAGAATAGGGTAAAAATATTGATGAACCCATATATTTCTTGAACACTAACAAACCTTCTGTTTTACTTATAATTTCATTCTTATTTATGTGTTTTTTTTTAACCTTATTATTAGTTTTTTCCATTTCCATAGGTGAAAATATGATGATCTCTCCCTTTTTCCCTAGGCTTTCATGTTCACTCTCCTATTAGGTTTTGCCTCTATTAGGGTTATTCATTTCTTGGTTAAAATAGTATTCAAAATGATATTATCTTCAAAATTCTTAGATGTTTTATTGTTCACATTGGTTTTATAAAAATCCTATGTTTTTGTTGACCAAAATATTGTATTCAATTTATAAAATTAGCAATCTATGAATTTTGGTAAATTACATCTAGAAGGTGAAGGTTGTACCTACATTAAAAATAATTTATTTGTTTAGTTTATTTATTGATTTTATATCTAAAATATAATTTTATTTATGAAAATTTCTCACATTTTGCTTATAACGGTATGCTATATGTTTATCACATTAATTTTGGATATCATGGATATTTATAGTATATACTTTTTAGTTTAAATAATAGTAATCATAATTACATATGGTTGGACTAAATTATGCAATATTTTTCATAAAAATGTAATGAAATGGGAAAAATTATTGTACTTTAACATTAAGGTTTAAGTTAATGATGATAAATTCTTAAATACACTTATTAATAAATATAGTTTGAGTGTGGAGTCCCTTGAGCAAACTATTGCAACTCTACAAGATAAGGTGTTGTAGTTAGAGAAAGGTATATATAAAGATAGTCAATCTATATATTCATATTCTTTGTTTCATAACATGCATACTTATAAATTTCAACCTATCCTTTACCCATGGATATTGTAGTACCTAAACTACCTTTATATAATTTTAAAGGAAATCCTTATCATCATCTCATATCTTTTCACATAACATCATTTTTCCTACACAAACCTTCAAGATTACAACACACATTTTTTCACTAACATATCACACAAGGGGGAACTTGAATTCTCTCTCGAGGTGAAAGGAGAGGGTATATTGGGTAGGTTAGGGATAGTTTCAAGCAATGGTGAAGCCTGATTTATCATGCACACTATTAGGCACATGCCAGTACTTAGAACATGTGTGGTATATCATCCAACAAATGAGGGTAATGTCTAAAAACATTATATTGTCATACTAAGGATAAAAAATCATTACATTACTTATCATCTCAATATTACATGGATTTATATGTTCTCATAGGCATTAAAATCAATCATAACTTATCTACTATTTATAGGTTTCTTGTAACACCTTGTTATCATCATCAACCTCCTTATATTCTCTTTTATTTGAATTATATATTAATCTAACCATACTTTATTTTTAATGGGTATCTCATCTTCTATTAATTAATAATTTAATGAATTTCCCACCCATTTATTAGATAATGTAGTGATCTTCTCGAGGTTACCTACTTCACTGCTCATCATCACTTCCTAGATGCCTGTCAGTGCCAATTCATCAGTAATAAATATTATTGTTTATCCCTATGATTCCCATTATGATTCCTAGATCTCTGTATTATGACTTATTTCAATCCTTTTTTTGTCATTTTACACACATAGACAAAGTTTATT
>JARHVA010006325.1:155000-195000 GCA_037957365.1 Torreya grandis
TAATTTAAAAACTCCATCATTTATCATATAGACTCAAAATTCAGTTTCAGTGATTCACAAGATTTTACATTTTACTCACAAGATTTCACAAGCTTCACCACATTATTCTAAGTCATTTGACTAAATTCATATAATTTAGACTTATTCATGTTTTATATCACATATTTGTGTTTATTCTCATCAATTCATATATTCTTAAGGTGGTGAATCAACTCTTTTGATCTATATATCACTCATTGGCAACATTAAGACTTGGATAATTTATCAAGTTTCTTCACAATCACCCTAATATTTCCATGCAAAAAGTTTTCATAGCTTCACATCTCCTCAAAAAAGTTTCAAAAGTGGTTTAAAATTAGTAGCTCCACATGTAATATTTTCATAATATTCCATCTTTGTGAATTTAAACAATAATTTATCCATGTTTAAATTCTCGTTAGGCTACAAATTAATCATAGTTTTCAAAGTGTCACTCTCATGTTTAATTGTAATTCTAAAGATATTAAAATTAAAGTATAAATTAGATAATCGGTGACACATATAAAATTATATTGAACTTAAAATATTGGTAGTCTTAAATATGTTTATGTAAATACTCAATTTCAATAATGTGAAACTATCATAATCTACCAGTTGTTAGCAACACATGAAATCATGGCTTAGTGAACAAATAAATTTCAAATCAAATATTAGCTATGTTTATGTGATATTATACCATGTTTTCACACATCATTACTTATTAACACATAAAAATTATCACAACATCATAGTTCAAATTGAAGGCATGGTATGTTTTAATCTTCATGCCCCTATGGGAATGTAATCCTATCTAAACTTGTCACATCACCTAAATTCACTAGTCTTTAAAGTGAAATATTAATATCTTAAAAATATTAAGCAATAACAGGGTGAAACATGTCATCACCATAATAATTTTCAAAGGGAACATGTTTTATATTTTAAAGCCCAAAGCTAAACCTCAGTTGTGAGAAATGATGCCACATAGAAATAAAATTAAGATTAGGGACACACATAAACCTAGTTGTCAAACATAGTAGCCATGTCACTCCAAGGATACATAGATAAATTTGATAGTAATTATCATTAATAAAATTATAAAATCCATGGCCTAAAAAGGTTTCATACAACACTTTATAAACCAACACTCTAATAATTCCATCTAAAACATAATGAAGTAATGGGAAGGATAATTCCATATGTACAAATTTAATATGAGTGGATATATTATCTTAAGGATTCATTCCATACTTGTAAATAGTTATGAAGACACTCATTCTACCATCTAATGTACAGTTGCATTTTCCCAATGATGGAATGATTCAACATGAATAGTCTAGGGAGATCATTAACTAAATGTAGAGTCTTAGATAGTAAGGATAAATATTAATCAAAAATTTTAAAGAAGGAAAAAGAGACCCCTATTTGGTCAAATTTCTAGTCTGGTATAGAACAACCCTTCCCACCTTTCTTTTTCATCTTGTTGATTGTGGCTATTTTACAACAGTTTATAGGTTGCAAGAAACTTTACTATCAGAGTTTTAAGTGGAATATATCTATATTGTAGAGGTAATGTCATAAAAATATCTATAAAATCATCTTTGTAAATGTTATAAAAATTTGGTTGATTTTTGGGTGTGCTTTATTAAAATCTCTAGCTTATTGGTTGGACTGTCACTATTCATTATATTTTGCTTTATTCGCACACTTCCTGACTGGAAGTTTGCCTACAAGATTATAATGCAAACATATCACTTTTAAATATTTGTAAATGTTCATGAAATTTTCCTTGTCTTACTCTATTCTTTGTTCTTTCTCAATTTCAGATTGACACTAAGTGTATTTTTTATTTTTAATTAATTGTTGTAGAGGTTTATGTGCTTATTATGAATATTTTAGAATGTGTGACTTATATAATCCAATAACGTTTTATATTTTGTCTCTATTATATTTATATTTTAGTTATATGTGTTTATTTACATTATATACAATGAAATGGATATTTTTACAATTGTTGTGGTATAATTGATTTTAGCTATTATTTGTAATAAATTTATCTTGCAAAGAGATAATTTTAAGATTGACTCATACTCATTATACCTTAAGCCATCTATCTTTATTTATTTAAATTTGAGTATATAATTTTATTTCAATAATGTTGATCACTTGGAAATAGATCTCTAAGATTTCATTTAAGATAACTACTTAAATGGAATATGAAAACTTATTATTTTCCTCACCATTCTCTCCATTTTATTTTTTTATGACATCTGGTTGTTGTATTATATATTTAATATAAATACACATCCTTAGGTGTTTTTTTGATAACTTGTATGACTATACATTATTGGGATATAGTTTACATCCAAATTATGTAGGAGAATCATGACGTGCAACTTGTGCCCTTGACAAAAAAAAAAAAAAAACCTAAAAAAATTATGAAAACCCATGATATCCTTGGTGTGAATAAAATACACATTGAAAGATTAAAAATTAATTTAAAAAACATGTAATATTTTATGATTTGTAGACTCTATCATCAAGGCCCACCACACTATCTTCAATCTCTAAAAAGCAAACACAATTCAACATTAAATCAAGATATATACCAAATATAAATCAAATGTAGCTTTAATTATCAACATCATCATCATAATATATATATATATATATATATATATATATATATATATATATATATAATAAGTGATACAACTAAACCATCATTTTATACATAAATGTGATCCCTCTCCAAGGATGTTCAAGATGATCATAGCTGAGGGCACCCTCATCAACACCTCCATTTTCTATCTAGTGAGCCCCAAATGGTTTTACCCATATCTCCCTCTATAGTATTAGGATTATTTAAAATTAGGTATGCTAATTCCATCATATTATCCATCCATTAGGTAATATTTGTGTATATGTCATAGGTACATATCATACATCATGTGTAGGAAATCTATTAGAGACATCTTATATATCTTATTTTAATATTAAGTATTTTATTTCTATCTCAACACCATAACCTCTAATGGTTGATACATGTTTTAACCCACTTAAATATTTAAGATGCTTACCCTTTTAAGTATTAAGATAAGTTTGTCTATGTGGGGTTGTTCAAACTGTCCCAAAATGCATACATAAGAGTGTAACTTCACAAACCATGTGAAACACCATTTCACCTAGGTTAGGACTTGAACTTGAACTTTATATGACATCGATGGAGATTTATCCATGGTCCTATAGTACAAAGGTAATATCATATACTCCTTATAAATGGTATCTAGTCTAAGAATTCTAGTTGTAAATATAAATAATAGCACCTAAACCTAACATCTCACTTCAAATAACCTATGTGATATTTACTATGGAATCTATATAGGGTGGTACATAGGTAAATTATCATATATCTATATTAATAAAAATGTTATGGATCCCATCATTTTTTGCTAACTAATACAAATCCCATGGAAGTAATGCACTAGTTTCACCTAGATTCTCAACCCCATACTATAGACTATGTCCAAATTCAAATAAAGTCAACACATAACACTCACAAAAATTATCACCCATACATTTGGATTATAATAAAAAATAATGTAATCATTATTATGGATAGAAAACCCCCTTATTTATATAATTATAGGACCCCTCTTAAAGTGCTCAACTCAAAGCTCCTAGAGTTTCAGTCCCTTTTCAGTCAGCATACTTATTTGAAAATCCTTGAATCTCTTTTCTACCCTAGACTGTCAAGAATTTAACAATGTGTATAATGAATAATTATTTTCTAATAAAAAACAATGTAGTTTTGTAAGTTTAAACATATTCAATTCCTTACTACATTCGAAAATAACAAAGGGTATTCATACTTAGAATATTATATTAACTATGTTTTTCATAGATTAGGACTCATGTTGGTTTTCCTAGATTGTCAGTATCCTAAAATCATACTTAGCGTATCATAAGGATTTGACAGTAGAAATGTAATATTTTAATTGATTACATGAATTTATTTTAACTTGGTCACTTATTGTGAAACCTTGTAGGAGAGATTGATGAATGAGGAAGTGTCTTTTAGCCCAAATCTCAGAAGTGTCTATCTCCTAAAATTATTATATATGTCAAAGCCTATGAGATCTTGACTAAATGAGTTAGTTACAAATGGCCTAGCTATTATGGGGGTAATTCTCCTAGACCTATTAGATATGTTATATCTTATGAGAGACAAAATAAATGAAGAATTACAATGTGAATAGATTATTAAAGGTATCGGTCTCCTAGATCTATTAGAGGATGATAGAGCCTGATTGAATGAGGAAACACCATGTAGCCCAATTTATATAGGTATTACTCTCCTAGATCTATCAAAGATGTTAGAGCCTGGGCGATCTCAATTGAATGAGGAAGTGACAGGTGTAACCTATTATAGGTGTCAATCTCCCACACCATTGAGAGATGTTAGAGCCTAAAAGAGACTAACATATCTGGCACTTCTATATAATTTATATAAAAGTCCCAAGATGCCCAAAATGGTTACTAAAATGTATAGTTTGATTAAAAAACTATTAATAGGATTACCCACATCACCTTAATACTCTATGTATCTAAATCTAGATTTGAATAGTAAAGTACAACACATATTTATACTTAGGTGGCATTGGTCACAAATAGGATGAACCTAAGATAAATGCATGTCATGATTTAAATCCACCCTATATTCCATAAGGTTAATATAGTTATGTTACTACCATGCTACCCACATTAATTTGACTAAAAAAATGGTTTTGATTAGATAATATAAAACATATTATCAAAGTCATAAAATACAACCAACTTAATGTTATATTAAGGAATGAATAGGTGGATTGTGCCACCAACTCAAATTTAAACTCAAACTAGGTGAACCACCAAAGACCATTAATACATGATATATTTTTGGATATGTATAAGTGAATTGAACAGTATTTGACCAATAAGAGATGATCTTCTAAGAGCCTCTCATGAACTTATCTAAGATAGATATGGAATTTAATTTTTTGGCATTGATAGTGGCCACCAAGGAGGTACAACCTAATTATATTATAAATGGATCTTATAAATATCATTAATGTATCAACATAGTGTTCCTAAAAGAATCTTTTATGTATAATGGAGAATCTTCTATTTGTTTTGAATATTTTTAGTTGTAACAATTTTTTGAGGTCATCATGGCAAAGGATGGGAATATTATACTACTTGGAGGTGACTCCCATCCTTTATATATATTTTAAAATTATTTCCATTATAATTGTCTCCAATTTGTGTTTAAAAAATTCTATTAAAACTATAACAAAATGCTTTTATTTATTTTAACTTAGTCTTATACTCAAGGAATTTGGTCTATTGTTTTTAGTTTAGAGTCAATCCTTATGAAAGAGGAGTGATTATATGATTATTTTATAGAGATGAATATGGTATTTATATTGTGCATTTGTTATTATAACTCTCTATGTGTTCTTTTTAGTTTTTTGGTGAATAATTTATGCTTCATGTGTTCTTAATTATAAAGTGTTTCAAAATATTTATGTGTCATTGATACAAATATTTTAAGTGTTTACTTTTTTTGAAGAATTTTCATGTAGTTTATTCATATTAATGTCCCTTAAAATATTTCTTACTAATTGGCTAAGCAATAGTGAAATCATTGAACTAAGTACATAGTGGTACAACTATGACTTGGCATTCATCAATTCTCATGAATTGTCATTATATTGATTAGAAATACCCTTTTATAACCTAAATTTATCTCCCATTTATATGTGTATTTTGGAATCAAAACACACTTCTATATTTTATAAATTGTCAAGATTAGGCTCAATGCAAATTAGTTATTAAGTCTAGTCAATCAATAAGAATTTTTGGTATTTATTAGATAAATTTTGAGCCTTCGATGGTAGAATTCCATGTTATTTAATTAAAATAGGTTAAATTTTTTTAATTTTATTTAAATAACATAGATCATAAAATTAAAAATGGGTTATATTTGTTCCATGCATTGTACCTTGCTCTTATCTTTAGAACACTCAACCCCATGAGTGCCTTTAGATACACAGTTTTGGGGTGAACAGAAATTAGGACTACAATAAGGCCAATTTGAGAGTAATTATTAGTAATAATCTCATCTTTGAAATAATATTTTAATAAATTATATCCTAAAACCTCTCCTTTAAACTTTCTCCATTGTTGTGTGCTTCAAACACACACAACAATTAACACTAGAAGGATGGCCTTGAGTTGTAGTTTAATATTTTATAGAGCACCAAAAATAAAATGAAATTACTATAAGTTTTTATTAATTTTTATATGATTCTAAATTCACCTAATTTTTCTTTGTTTGCTTCTATATCCTTTTCATCTAGTTGTAAATTTGAACACATATAGTAGTTGGTCTAAGAATAGTAGTTAGAACTAAATTATGTTAGTAATCCAAAATGGATCTTATTATGTGTATTAATTATTACCAATCCATCCATTTTATGTTGATTATATCCCCATTATAGATTCATATAAAATATTTAACTACCAAAGGTTGACCTAATCCTTTAGTTATCTATATTGGCTAAACTTCTGAGACTACCCAAAACTAACATATACCTATGGCATTACCTATGAGTTTGTTTGATATATTAACCATAAAAATAATTGGGGTTTTCAATGACTTAACTTATAACCCAAATATATAATTTCAAAAATTCACTCCTAGTGTAGGAATTACTACAAAGGACCACTAATGTCATACAAAATGGCTCTGCGACTTCTCAATGTTGAGCATGAAGATGTGGATTATATAATTTTGCCCTTAAAAATTATTAAAAAAAAATATTATTGGTTTATAAACATCATAAATTAATCTATTACAATCTATGATAAATTTAATAATACTTTCCTATCCCAATTTTGGCAAGTTACAGACCTAAGCATTCCATATCAATAGTTTGAATGTATTAAATGATAGCCCAATGAGCCCATTATGAATTTAATTATCTCCTTAATAAATATGTATATATGAGTCACTAATCCCTATAAACATTATTCTAATCTAACATTTGACATTTATAAAATTTTATTTAACCAATGGACATTGATACTCTTAAGGTGAGATAGTATGCTTATAAACTTAATTTTGGCATATGTCAAATCTATCAAGGTCAATAGTTAACTCAAACTAAAAGTTAAAATGATGCCTCCCATCCATATTTAATTACACAACATGTTATACTTTAATATCATCATTATTTTAAACAAAAATATATTTCTATCTCAACTATTACAAATAACTAACTAGCTTCTTTTGAGACATGTTACTCCAAATCAACACTTGGGTTTTCTTAACCTTATGAAAAATGAAATTATTCCAAATTTATAACACCAAATAATTTTAATATAAGATAATAATGCCCAATATATACCCTATTATTCTATTAAAAATTAGTTGAATTACATCTAATGAATGGCAAAAATATTAAGTAATGATTTCTCTGATCTGCAACGATAAATGGGTGTATCTAGTGTTGAATTTAAAAAAAGAAATTCACTTCCCAAAAATAAAATATAAATTATAATAATCACCACAATCATCCAAAGCCTTTCCCCAATAATATAATTAAATTTAACATTTGTGAAATGTCCCTTCTTAATTGGTGTCATGTGCATAACACATCCCAACATAAAATGCTTGATTTCAATAAATTCTAAAGTGCCTTAAATATTTTTCAAAGGGAAATATAAGAGTAATATGTGATTACATTCCCCCTAGAATCATATAATGCATCTAAATCCCATAGTAAATCCATAGTGTTATAAACCATGGAGTTCCCAATACATGAATAAAATGAATTAGAGAAGAGTGTTAGTAAGGTTCATGGCTTTCAATAATTCTAATAAATTAATTATGTCCTTATAAATAATACACCACAAAAAACCCTCACCACCTCAACCTTGATTGACCCTCCACCTCAAAATCTTAAATAATCTGAAGACCCTATGGAAACTTAGTTAGCATAAGGAAAGGCTATGTATAACATAGTATAATATATGAAAAATATTAAAGTGAATATCAATCTTAATGAGATTTATCAAGTCACTAAGAAACATGATATTTTAATGAAATAACTCACCAAAAATATAGCTCAGCCAACCCAAAAGAAGAAAAAGACTTCTCGCACCAACATTGCCATTAAAAAAATAATACCAAGGTTCCTCCATTTATTTTAACTATTAGACTATTTAAGAAGAATTTAAAAAATATATTAGTATACTTGAGAGTTTTAACCAATGTGATGTTTGCTGGCATTTATAGAAAAATGGGTTTAGTCCCCATTAATATAGATAAGGTCATAGTCTAACTAGACAAGTATGAGGTTAAGTTAGTTAGTGAGCTTCTCAATGTGTATATGAAATTGTAATCAGAACCTAAGATCCATTAATTCATGGGTATTGATTTTTTGGATATCCATGAAGCCTATGATTTGTTCCTCGATTGAGATTGGTAAAACTACTTAGAATTGATATATGGTTATAAATATCTCCCATATGGTGTTTCCTAGTATAGGTGTAGCTATTAAAATTAGAGTAAATAGAAAACCCAATATGAGGCACATGATAAATCTATACAACTCAATCAATGAGAATGTGAACCTAGTATCCTCTAACTTAGGATTTTATATGTTGTGCATAAATCCTACTAAAGATAGAACTAGTAATGACCATGAATTTATAAGTTTATGGTCCTTATAAATTCATGGGGATCATTCCAAACAAGGTAGAGGGGTATGGGCTATACTAATAGATTCACAAGGAAAGAGGCACCTAGATTCATATAGGTTGCATTTCTCTTGCACTAATAATCTAGTATAAAATGAAGTATTAATCCTCAGGATACATTTTGAATTGAATCATAAATATAAAGAGATGAGACTATTTAATTATTATGAATTGGGTTTTAACCAAGTTAAGAGCATATTTTAATGAAAAATGGCATACATAAGGAATTAAAAACATAGGGCATGGGATTTAATCAAAATATTTGTTATGTTCAACATCATCCCTATCCCTAGGGAAGAAAATCAGATTTTTGGGGAATGTTCAAATGACAAACTATAAAATGGACATGAATTATTAAAATATCCATAATGAAAATAAAGGCATGTTAAAATCTCCACATATAATAAACTATGACATGTGTGAATGTCACATCATACAAACAAAGGCATGGGGGACATAATCAATGGATCATATTCAAATGCTTGAACAAGAAGTCAATGTAAGACAAGACACTTAAGGAAGCATATAAAATGAAAGTATGTAACATAAGAAACCAATATAAATATGTCATACTAGTATCCAGACATATGTGTTGGTAAAAAATGTTAAGTACATAACATATCAAGGACCCTATGAAATATATAAGTATGAATAAAGTCATGCATAGTATATAAGCTCCAACGTGATAATGGAAAATTATCATAAAATGATATAACCTGGGTATATTATGATAAAAGAAGAAAATGCCTCCAATGTCTAAATGACATGAGTAGATGTAATGCCCAACATCTAAAATTGAATATATCATGTGCATGGATATGTTTGTATCACACTCAAAATATGCATTAAACACATGTATATATAAATAGATGATATAATATTTACCAACATGAAACTAATAATATAGATGCTAAGGAGCTAATAAGGTATTTAAATGCCAAATATTTTTAGATTTCTATTATTTTTATCTTTTTAATTTTTGGTATATTATGAAATATTAGAAAATAAAATACTATCCTATTATATCATCCAAAGAAAGATCATAAGTATATCTCCATTATGAACCTAACGTAATAAAGTAGTGGTACTTCTAAAGAGCATGGACAAGTGTAATATATGTCACTTTAGGATATTTAATGATATACATATGAGTAGTAAGAATCCATGGTCATATGGAGATAATAGGATTAAGGGTTCATGGAACCCATCACTGAATGTTCTAAGGTTTATTTGAAGTATTAGTAATAGGAACAAGTTTAGGTTCTCTAGATATCTGAATATGGTGCCTAGTAGATATTAATTTTATGGAATCCAATATGTATCTATGATGCAATGGTATATCATGTATTATAAACCTAAGAAATGGGATATATTTTTTATTAACCTTTCATATATAATTAAACTTATTAGGCTTGATAATTAACTACATGGGTATAAACTTAATTTGTTCAAGTAGATCTTCGTATGTAATTATGAAAACTATAATTACCATGTTGACATGAATGTATTTAAAACACCTATGAAATATAAAAGGTATTGTGAAAAGTGTATTTATACAAGGTCAACCCAATAAAATATAAAAATAAATGTAACTTCAAATGGAAAAGGTAGTAACCACATGTGTTTGACTAACCTATAAAGGTAATTAAATCACACAAAACCCCTGTCATGAGGTCTCATTGAATTCTCTACTTAATTTCATCGAATGATGTAAATTATCATGCTTATAACCCAAATACATAAGTAATGTCATGGTGAAACCATTACTACTTGCACCATTATCAATCATAATAATGTGTATAGGATAGTTATCAAGGTATTCTTGAATGAATAAGGAATGAAAATTTGAGTGATCATCTGAAATCCCACCATCATCAAAATTAATACATCTCTAAACCATAGTAACTATATGTCATGTATAAGTACCAATTACACCATTTAATGAGTGACCATAATGTGATGGATTGGGATGTGAATGATATTCCATTTTCACTTTTGGTTCCTTTTTAGAATGGTCTCGTAAAGAATTTTTAAACATGTTTTGATTCTAGTCATCCCCATGTTGTGAACTTGATTCATTTGGAAGATTAAATCTATTTTTTTGGTCAATGATAAGGTCTTAGTTCTTATGATTCAAGGTAAAACATTAGGTTATATAATTCCCAAGGCCTTCTTAATAGTCACCATAAGCATTGGTATCATATCCTTATGGTTGAGGTTGACTCATATCAACCTCTATATGATGAGGGAGAGAAATGAGGTGACACTCCAAAAGATTCAAAAGTAACGAAGATGGAGACTCATGTAAGCATGTAAATTATCTCCTTGGTGAATTAGAGAGGAAAATATGATTATGTTTTTGTGACACCACATTAACCATGGTAGTTGTTTCCTATTTATTTTATATGGTATTTACCTTATAACTTATTTTGATATCAAACTTTTTATTTGATGTATTTGATGTGTTTAATACATACTTAAGTTTATCTAATAAGATAATTTTCATTTCATGATAATAATCAATATGGAAAAAGTCATTTAAATATTTGATTTTTTTTAAAATAATAGACTCATGTATTGGGGCAATAAAACTTTGCTCAAAGATGTCTTTAATCTCTTTATATGCCATTGTATTGGTCACTTTAGCCAACATTGTCCTATACCTTAAGACAATCAATGATAGATTCATTGGTTTCATAATTTATTTTTACAATTTATGCATATGATACCTTTTAATTAATATTGATAGATAAGTGTTCCAAAAAATGATCTACAAGTGGTTTGATAGATTTAACACATTAGATTGGTAAATCATACAACCACCTTAGAGCATAGGATTTAAGTCTCATTGGAAATAATTTAGTCAAAATTTAATAAATGGAGGAATAATCATGAAAATTTTCATTTAAATATCAAATATTTTGATCAATATTACCCTTTCCATCATAAAATGTGAACTTAGGTTCAATAAAACTAGTTGTCACAAGGCACAAAGGTATCTTGGGTGCAAGAGGGTTATGTAACACCTATTGTGAATCAATATCATAAGGTGATTTCATATAAATTTGTTCAATATTTGTAACCTTATATTTCAAGAGATTTATATTTTGGACAAGATATTTAACCTCTTGATCACTAGGGCCTAAAGTTTGAGAAGTCACCAAGGAAGGTGTACCCATAGTTTGAAAGGATATAGGAATTGAAACTTGTAATTGGGTTGAATTATTTATGTTTCCCATGTAATATATAACAATAGTAGGATTTTTTTAGATAAAAATGGTGTAGATGAATATCCCATGCCCCCATTATAACTATGAAGTGATTAGGTGCCAAAGGGGAGGGTTATTGGTATATGAAAATGGCCCATATCTTTAATAACATGAGCAATAAATGGACTTGGATGTTCATATAAGCGTTTTGACTTTTGATTTTATAATATGGTTCTTAGGATCTCATATAAATATAAAGGTTTTTTTATGTATGATGTTGAAACATATCAAGATATTATACTTGATCTTGATATATCTATTCATGTTCATTGCTTTCATTATATTCATCATTTTAGAGATCAAAAGCATGTTTTATGATAACCTCTTAAGTATGAAATTCAAATTCATTAGTAGCATATTCATGAGTTATAGGATTTTTTACTTCATTTGTTTGAGCCATATTAGGTGTAAAATGAGGAAGTTATAGGTGGTTAAATGAAACATCAACTAATCTAGGGTTGTGCCTAGGTCGTATGTAAACGATCAAATAAATATGAAAAATATAATAATGAAATACCTCATAAGGCTAAATACAATAGGGTAAATTATTATTTTTATAAAGAGACAAGTTCACAAAATGTTAAACATAAATTAATATGGGTCAATATAGTAGGCCAATTAACTTAAAAACTCAAATAAATAATATTTTAAATGTAAAACTTGAGATATGATTAAAAAAATTGCAAGTATAACTATTGATTGATATTGTCATGCATTATAAAAAAATACTTATCGGTTTACTATGGATGTGTAGATATGATTTAGGATAAGATTTAAGTATATTGGATCTCAATTCTAGATCAATCATTAGATTTTGGAAATTTACATTATGGGGCCTTGGATACTTGTATCAAATCTAGATTATTGCTTTGATGCTATTGTCTCACTTGGACATAGGTTTATAGCATGGAATATAAAATGGATATAGGTGTGAAAACATAAAAAATTATAGGTTCTATGTACCCTTTATTATAGTTTATTTATATCTCATGCATAGGTTGTTGCTATTTGTCAAAAGAAAAAAATCTTATCTTACTCAACCTTGGTGTGGCCATGGGAAAAATGGTGTCGATATCCCTAAGGATACATATGATAATGGGTGTTAAATAAATATTTAAAACTTCCAATAGGTGATCATACCTATGTATTTATCCCCTACATGTTGTCTTGTGTGTGTATTAAGATGCAACATGTGATAATAAAGTACATAAAGTGACCTATCATATAACTTAGAAAATATAGATCATAAAATGATTTTTTGGTACATCATGCATGTATGTGGGTTGTATTTATGAATTATTTTTAAATAAGAAATAATATGGAATATTTTATCACTTGAATACTTGATTGAATGCTTATTTTAAGTTGTCTTATGAGTTGCTAGGTATATTCTAGGTGAGGAATGAATGCTGGTAGATATTGTATATATAAAAAAACTATCTAAGAATATCTCACATTAAAAAACTTAGAATAACCATAATGACACATTAAATTTAAAATTTGATGAATTTATGGCACTACACACTTTTTTTGTCACATGACACTAGTTTTTATAAATTTGACTATATGGAACACAATTATTTGAGATTTTGGAAAACATGTATAGGTTCAAAACTTACAGAGGATGGTAATAAGCAGACTTAAAACATTTCACATATCATAGAAGGTTTGGTCATCATAATATCATGTGGTCAGACCAAGAGATAAGTAATATAATATAGTGTTAATAATATAGAAATGAATAAGTACAAGGGATATAAATAGATCTATAGCAGGCCAATTAATTTAAAAACTTAGATAAATTATTTTTTTAATTTAAATGTTGAGATATTATAAAAATGTAAAGTACAACTATTGATTTATATTTCAATTAATTATAGATAAGTGTAATTATATAGTTTACTATGCATATGAAGATTTGATATGGAAATGGCTAAAATTACACTGGAAGTGAATTTTATATCAATTGTTAGATTATAAAAAAAATCATTTTGTGACCTCAGAGGCTTGCATTGGCTATAAATAGTTGAATTAATGCTATTGTGTGACTTGAATGTAGGTATCTAGTATAAAATATCAACTATATCTAGGTTTTACCACTTGGAATGATCCGGGAAACAACTTAGATGACAATTCGGGTGATGGGTCCACCCTAATTGATGGCAGAACTTCTTGGAGCCATAAATTTTGCACCATAGCTCCAATTGACTCATCATTTGAACTGTTGGAAAGATAATAGTAAGGGTAACATCATGAGATGTCATTTATATCCACTCAATTAATTTTTACCCCTAAAAACCCAATGGAGATGCCATAAATTTTAATTTTAGTACTCCAGTCTAAAAATAGTAATTTCTCAAATTCTGTATTGTTGTAAATCATGGAAGTCGAACCACTTAATCTCCCTTGATATTGGTGACCTTCCACATCCTCCTCACACCTTAAAAACATGCATAAATTAATATTTACCTGAAATGGAAATTAGACATCTCTTCTTAGAGATAGTCATATGTTTAGGTCTGCAATTTTAATCAATAAAACATCTCTTTTCAGAGATAACATTATTTGAATTATGTTGTTCTTATTTCTGAATTATATTTCAACCAGAGCTTTTAAGTTTTGGATCATGGAATTTTTTGGTTTTTCTGTCACCTTTCTTATGATGTGTTTAGATCTAGCATATAAATTGTCACTCTTTGTTAAATGATCAAAACCTAGATTCCTCGCCCTTAGAGTGACTGTGGTAAAAATGGGTTAGTGGGAACATGCTGTCAAGCTACCCAAAGGTTCCATCTATCA
Organism: Torreya grandis; assembly: GCA_037957365.1. Classification (NCBI taxonomy): domain Eukaryota; kingdom Viridiplantae; phylum Streptophyta; class Pinopsida; order Cupressales; family Taxaceae; genus Torreya; species Torreya grandis. The sequence continues at coordinate 169,892 of JARHVA010006325.1, forward strand.
ATGTGAATACCTACATATATGATAATATGAAGAGGGACACTAACTTACGTAGGTCTCCCCTATGTGTTTTCTTATGTGTTTATCAAGATGTAACATATAGTGATCAAGTACATAGAGTGACCTCACTTGTAACTTGGAAAATATGAATAATGGAATGATCGTTCAATTCATTAAACCTATACATGGGTTATCCTTATCACTAATATTTAAATATGAAATAATATGAAATCTTTTCACACTTTAATACTTGATTAAATGCTTTTGATATGTTTTCATATGAGTTGTTAGGTCTATGTTAGGTGAGGAATGAATGACGATTGATCATGCATATATACCAATACTTTTTGTAAATATATCACTTAAAATCACTTATGACAACCATAAATATATGTTATAATTGAAAAATTTATGATTTTAGGATACTTGACACTTAGTTTGGCATAAGACATTATCATCGACATATGCATCTATATATTACATAAGTGTTGAAGAAGCTAGAAAATGGTTACATGTCTAAAACCTAAAGAGAATGATAACAAGTAGGTCTAAATATTTTTTCACATCTTATAATGGTTGGTCATTAAAATAACATGTGTTCATACTAATATATAAGTAATAGACACAAAATATAGGTTTCATCAACAAGAAGATCTTAGAACTGAAGGGTACAATCATGAGAATTACTTTTAGAGTATACAAGACTGCAGTGTTATATAATTTAGATTTACTTTCTAAATTTCACCCCCTTTAATCTAGTGAATAAATTTCTAGTTTAAAGGAAAATAGTGCATACACAGTTGTGTATAACAAACTTTATCTTTTAATGAATCCCACTTAATTTCTTTATTGGTGACTAGATTAAAACGAAGAGTGTGTTACCACATATAATTAGTGCATATAATCTATAATTGAAATTATTTCAAATTATTTAAAGTAAAGAGAGTGAAGTTAGGAGTACACCTATGTATTTATGCAATCATCTTGCCTTTTGGAAATTTTTATTTCAAGAGATTCTTTATTTTGATGGTTTGGATATGATGTTAGGACAATGTAAAACCTAAAAGTAAAAATATATATGAATATTGGAAGGAAACTTGCACTAAACCTTGGAGAAAAGGTTATTTGACACTCAACAGTTGATATTAGCTCAACCATTAAACCCAATCAAATTTATAACCTAGTGAATGTAAGTGATCAACATAAACTCACACTATAGGCATGGTGAGGGCAGATGATTTGATCACTCCATCCTATAGAATTGGTAATATTGAGTGATTTAATCACCTCAACCTTGTCAAAAGTGAACCAACTATTGAAATAGATTGGCTCAATAATAGTCCATAAAGATCTATCTTAGTGTATGCTAAACTCCTTATAAGTATTTAAAATCTAAAATTTGATTTGATTTTCTAATTTAAGGTGACTGTTTGCATGGCATATGGACCTCATATATGTATCAAAATAGAAAATAAGTATAAAAATACTACAAATATATATAATGTTACCAAAAATATGTATATGAATCATGCATTTGTGTAATTTGGGCTAACTTTTATATTATGTAAGTGAGAGAAACATGTTCCCATGATATGTCCCCATTGAATAAAAATACTTTAAGAATTGGTATAATTGTGGAGGAATTGTTTTCATAACATGCACCCACTATAATATGAAAATATTGAATACTTAATAAGTGTGGAAGCCATGCCTTATTTCCATGCCCCCACTAGAAACTAAAATTATGGAGGTGTGAAAGCCATGCCTCTATGACATACCACCACCAATATTACCCACCTTTTGATTTGATGTAAAGTATAAACAAGTATTTACCTTACCTTAAAATTATAAGGTATTTGTAAAATACATTTAAGGATCATGTATCATATAGGAGTAACATGTCTAGGTAGATGTTATAATGAGGTACATAGTATATGATCACATAAATTCCTAAAATGCATGATGTGAATCATGGAGAATTATAGATAGTAACAATATAATCTCAACAAGTAATCAAGCATGCACAAAAGTGTACTCAAAATCAAATAAAAATATAATTGTCTAAAGAGACCTTAAACAAGTGGCATGTTAAAATGCCATGCAATCGAAGGGGCATGACTTAGTAAAATTTAAAAAAAGAAATCAATGACATATTAAAATGTCCACAAAATAAATAATGGCATATTAACATGTGAAATAGGAAAGCAAAGGCATGAAGTTATAAAACAATGGAGCATAATCAAATGGTAAAAAAAATACAATGCAAGATAAGACACTCAAAGAAGTGCATAAAATTCAAGAATGAAAGGCAAAAAACCAACATAGACATCTTGTACTAGTCAATGGATATATGTTTTATGAAAAAAAATATTAAGTATATAGCATATCAAGCACACTATGAAATATATAAGTGTGTTAAGATTAATGTGTAAGTATATAATCCCAAACATGATAATGGAATGTTATCATAGAATGTTGTAACCTATATTTTATGGGATAAAATAAGTGGATTCCCCCAATGTAAAATTTAAATGAGTAGAGGGAAGGCCCAATATAAAAAATTACATGGATCATGTGCTTGGATATGCATTTATCACACTCAAAAGATAGATGAAACACATATAAATATATTATGTGATATTTATCAATATTTAATTAACAACATAGATTTTAAAGAGCCAATAGAACATGTAAATGCTGAAAATAATCTTGTTCAATATTTTCAAAAATATTAGAAAAGAAAATCTTATCCTATGATCTCAATGAAAGGATGCTCATAAGCATATCCCCATTATGAACTTGGTGTAATAAATGTGTGGTGCCACCAAGGATCATGGATAGGTTTAATATTTTTTGTTGAATAATCTATAATGCTTTATGTATGTATAATAGCACTCTATGGTAGCGAATAGAAAATAGTAGGGGTTCATGGAACCCATCAGTAAATACAGTGTGGTTTATTTAAAGTATTAGTATTAGGAATATAGTAAAGGGTTAATAAAATATAAATAAATAAGCACAAGGGTCATATATATATATATATATATATATATATATATATATATATATATATATATATATATATAGTAAGCTAATTAAATTTTAAACACATATAAATAATATTATAAATTTTAATGTTGAGAAATGATAAAAATTGAAAGTACAACTATTGATTGATATTACTATGCATTTATATAAAAATTACTTATCTGGTTTACTATGCATGTGTATATTTTATATGGAATATTTAAGAAGTTGATTGGATCTAAATTCTGGTTCAATCAATAGATTCTAAAAATTTAAAATTTTTGGACCTCAAATTCTTATGTAATATTTAGATGGTTGCATCAACTCTACCTTATATATTGGACAAGGTGCCTAGTAAAAATATAAATTATATTTTTGTGAAACCACTTGGAACATTCTAGGTTTTATATCACATTTATTCTAGTTTATTCATATCTCACACACAAATTTTTGTTCTTTGTCAAATGATCAAACCTTATATTCCCCACCATTGGAGTAACTATGCAAAAAATGGTTTAGTGAGAACATGGTGATTAGATGATACAAGGATCCCTATATCAATGGGAACTATAAAAATATCCAATAATCTAAATAGGGACTCAATATTATATAGTTATCCCTTATGTGATTGATTATGTGTGTGTATCAAGATGTAATGTGTGATAACAAAGTACATATAGTTACCTAGTTTATAACTTGGAAAATATGGCTCATGGAATGATCCTTCAGTACATCAAACTTGTAGGTGGGGTATCCCTATGAATTATACTAAAATATAAAGTAATATATAATATTTTCTCACTGTAATTCCTGATTGAATGATTTTGGTAAGTTGCCTTATGAGTTACTACATCTATTCTAGGTGAGGAGTGAATGAGGGTTGATATTATATATATATACCAATCCATTTTTGAAATATATCACATTAAATAACTTAATATAATGATAAGGATACATTTTATTTGTAAATTTTATGAATTTAGGGAATTGGACACTTATTTTGGCACAAGACACTAGCATTGACATAGGTGTTTGATTGGGATGCAAGTGTTTAAGAAGTTAGAAAATAGGTACATGTCCAAAACTTATAGAAGATGATAATAATTAGGTTTATAGTATTTTTAATAGAATAAGAGGAATGGCCATTATAATAAAAGTATTTATACTAATATATAAATAATTTGACATAACGAGATACCCAACATGAGGTTTTTTGTAGTGGGAATGTCTTAAAACTTAAGGGTATAAACATGATAGGTATTTTCCAAGTGTAAAAGATTGAAGTGATGTATAATTTATATTCAATTTATGAATTTTACTCCTTTTATATAGTAATTAAGTTATAGTTTAAATGAAATGGAGTGCATACATGGTTATGTACAACACCCCTTGCTTTTATGTGAGTCCCACTTGAGTGTTTTGCTAGTTACTTTCCTACAACCAAAATCATGTTATAGTATAGAATTAGTGCATATAATTGAAAATTTAAATAATTTTAATTATTTTAATGTAAATATAACAATTTTAGGAATACACCTATGTATCAATGCAACCATATTTCCTTTTGTAAATTTGATTTGAGGATATGCTTCAATATGAAGTACTAAAGTTAATAGAAGACAATTGTAAGATGTGAAAGTGCATATATATATATATATATATATATATATATATATATAGAGAGAGAGAGAGAGAGAGATTAGAGTAATATTTTCCCCCAACCTTGGATAAAAACTAAGTTTCCAAATGGTAGTTGAGATTAGCTCAAACGTGTAACCCAATCCTACTTATAACCTTGTGAGTGTGAGTGGTCCAAGTTAAATAACATAATAATTATGTTTAGGGTGGATATTTTAATCAATCCATAATATAACTTGGTAAGTTTTATTGATGTAATCACCTCAACATTGTAAAAATCAAACTCATTACTATAGTATATTGGCTCAATAACAATCCATAAAAGTCCATCTTGATGTATGGCAAACTGTGTAGAATTATTTGAAATATAAAATATGATTTTAATTTATAATTTAATGTTATATTTTTCATATCATACATGGATAATATGGAATATTAACCTCATATATGTCTCAATTTAAAACCTAAGTATAATAATGCTACCAATATATAGAATGTTTCTCAAATGTGTATTTCAATCATATAACTATCCAATTTAGCCAATTTGAATTTTTTCAAGTGTGTAAGACATGTTATCATGATATGATCTCACTAAAAGTTTAAAATTATAAATTTTATAATTTTGTATAACATGTTTCCATAAAATTCCCCCATTATAATCTAAAAATATTGAATATTGAATAAGTTTAGAAGCCATGACTTTTTGGCATGTCCCCATTAGAATATGAAAATGAGAGTAGGTAACAGTGTGGATAACATGTTTCCATAAAATTATTTCACTATAATATGTAGATAATTAATACTAAAAATTTGTGTATGTCACAAATTTTTGGTAATCCCCAACCAAAATATGAAATTGTGAAGGTTTGAAATTCATGCATCTATGACATACCCACATTGATATGCCCATGCTTTTGAGGTAAGGGAAAGTAGAAACTATTAGTTACCTTAAATTAAGATATTTATATAATTACATAATATATTAATGGATTATGTAGCCTATATGAGTAACATATCTAGGTAGATATAGAAATGAAGCCCATAGTAAATGATCAGATCAAGTCTTAAGATGTATTATGTGAATCATGGAAATGTCTAGATAGTAAAATTACAAGATCAACAAGCAATGAAGAACACAAACACGAGAAATAAAAATAAAATAAAAATATGATGGTCTAAGGAGACCTCAAATAAGGGTCATTCTTAAATCCACACAATATAAGGGAGGTGACTTAGTCAAATATCCACAAGCTAACCAATGAATTATATAACACCTAGATTTTTAATTTAGTTATATTAGTCCCAACTCTTGAAGAAATGTGATGCTATAAATTTTATCCAAATTATTCCTATGAAAATTGAGATTTTGAAAATAGACCCCATAAATATTAGCAATAATATTTATATGTTCATGCCATGGTCACTTTGAAGGATTTGTTTCTTATGAAGCTTTAGAAGTATTATGTATTTTTCACTTCTCATGCATAATTTGTATGTGACTCTCACTCTTATATTTCATTTTTTTTCTCAATGCCTCGCATCAATATTTATTATGACCAATGATCCAATTATATTTAAAATATTGTAATCGTTATTTAGGAAAAAAAATACTACCTAACATGTGCATGTTAGGAGGTAAATATATCATCCTATGTTTAATTAACATAGAAAATATTGTATCCATAAAATATTGGTTTTTTATGATCTGTATATTCTATTTTAAGGTATTTTTAGATACCTCCACATTATTTACATGATGTATTTACATTTACCCTTGTAATGATTAATTAATGTGTATATCAAAGTTGGATGTATCAAAATAACAAGAAGTTCCATATTCATCTACAAGTTTTATTTACCTTTATCTTTATTTGATTTTGTATCCTCTACAGGTGAACTTAGATTATATTTACCAAGAATTATAGGTGTAAATATGTTATGAAAAATATGGTCAAATGGTTAAAAATTATGTTTTTTCAATGTATCATGTATCATATTATGGGATAGATCATCATCACTAACATAGTAATATAAAACATGGCCATCTTGTTACTCAATATTTATGAATTAAAAAATCTCAATTTAATTGTTTTATTTTGATTTTGGTATGATTGGTTCCTTTAGAAATGGTTCTTATTATTGATGTGCATCTAGGTGCATCTCAGTTTGTGGTGTTTTATTTGCATCTAGGGATAAAAGATCCATTTTACTTGACTCTCTTATTTAATAATTATATATATTATCAAGATGAATACATTGTATGGGTGGCACAACCATAGGAATGCATTCTATATTATAATGTATCATTTTTAAAAATTTGAAAAGTTCATCATTAGAAGGAATTGAAACTAAGGTCCTATTAGGTAATAATTTTATACATCAATGTAGTGTAGATAGGATGCCCTCTTTATTGTAAGTATCTAATATCTACCCAAAACTAAATTATAATGTAATGACTAAGACTTTACCTAAAAATTATTTGGAATAATTATTATCCCTAATGTCATATCTAATGTTATTTTACCAACCACAGGACTATGTGAATTATCAAATCCCTTAATATGAATAACTAAATTTTTAGTAGTATTGCTATTAATAACCAAGGTGGTTAGGAAATTTGTGTTATAAATGGCTATGCCTGATACATTATCGACAAGAACACCATTCATTCCTTTGTAGTGAATGATAACTTGTATTAACAAAGGAAAATATTTATCAATAATATATTTGGATGGTAAATATGTTAGATCAAATGTAATTAGTTTTGAATTATTTTTGAGGTAATTCATGATATCTACAAATTAATCATTTTAAATGTCACTTGAAACTTTTGAATCACATGATGATTCATATAGAATAAATTTATATATAGTATATTAATTTAGAAGTTTGAAGATTAAAATATTAGCATGTGTGTTGCTTAGTTGGTCAACAATGTCATATCCCTTAGATTTGATCACTAGTTTTTAATTAGGAGGCACCTAATTATATTAACACATGGTGGATTAAATTTGAAATATTTACCATTTTGAGTAGTGACAACATAGACCATGAAATTGATGGATAATTAATTGGCTAATAATGGGTGTGAGATGGCGGTTGTCACTCAAATAAGATCTAGGTGGATAAAATGGTTGAGAACATGTATGTTGGAATATAAATATTATATATATATATATATATGGTATTAAAAACTAAATTATGTAAGAGATAGTAAGTGTGAATTTCAATTTTAAAACCATCTAATTATATTGACAAATTTGCCTATTTAATTGAGTAATAGGATTGGTTAAGAAATTATAATAAAAGATTGAAACTATAATCACAAATTGTAGCCCAAAATGGGTTATAGATACATACATACTACACATATTTTTAAAAAATCAAAGTATTATTTTTAAATTGTTAACCTTGATGAATCATAAATCAAAAAATTATAAATTATAAATAGTAAAATAGAAAAACGTAGATAAAAATCTAGGGTTTTCGTTCACCAAACATTTAACCATAAATGGATATGGGTAAATATTGTATAGGGTTAAGAATGTATAAATTAATAAGCACAAGAGTGATAAATAGATCTATATTAGGCCAATTAATTTGTAAACATAGATAAATAATATTCTAATTTTAAATTCTAAGATATGATAAAAATGGAAATTGTAACTATTGATTGATATTGTAATGAATTGGAAATAAGATTAATTATCTATTTTACTATGTGTGTGTAGATCTAATACAAAACATAATAAAAGTATATTGGATTTTAATTATGGATCAATGTTTAGAATATAGAAATATCCATTATAGGGAATCAAATGCTTGCATCAAATATGGATAATTATGTCAACACTACTATTTGACTTAGATGCAAGTGTCTAGTAAAAATTATCAATTAGATTTGGGTATGGTCACTTGGAACTTTCTAGTATCTTTTTGTCTTTTCTTATAAGTTATTTATATATCATACATAGGTTGTCCCTCTTTATCAAAGGATCAAATACTAGCTTTATCACCCTTGGAGTGTATATGGAATAATTGGATTAGTGATGACATGGTGTCCATCTACCATAATGACCCATCTATAAATGGGCACTAACTACATATATAAAAATTTGAATAATGCATCATACTTATGTATTTTTACCATATGTGTTAGATTGTGTGTGTATCAAGATGCAACATGTGATAAACAAGTACATATAGTGAACTATATTTTAACATGGAAAATATGGCACATGGAATGATACTTAAATATATATAATTGTATATTGGTTATACCTATGATCTATAATAAAATAATAAAGAGTATGGAAGCTTTGATAAATTGAATTCTTGATTGAATACTTTTGGTAAGTTTCATTATGAGTTATCAGCTTTATGCTAGGTGAAGTATAAATTAGGGTTGATATTGTATATGTACCAATCCCTTTAACAATATCTCACATTAAGGAACATAGGATGACCATAAAAATACATTTCATTTGTAAATTTAATTAATTTAGGGCATTGGACACTTAGTTTGGTACAAGACACTAGTGTCAATGTAGGCAGCTCATTATGATGCAAGTGTTTAGGAAGATGTAAAATAGGTACATGTCCAAAACATTAAAAAGATGATAATAAGTATGTTTATATAATTTTCATAGTATAGGATAATTTCTCATCAGAATAACATGTGTTCAAACTAAGAGATAAGAAATGGTCATAAGAGTTGTACATGTGATCCCTTTAGCAATAGGAAGGCCTTAGAAATGAAGGGTACAACTATGAGAAGTAATTTCCAAGTATACAAGACTAAGGTGATATATAATTAAAATTTAACATCTACAGTAACACACAAAATTCATGGCATGATGTAACTATTTTAACCTTAGATTCAGATGGATAAATATAGTATTAATAATATATAAATGAATAAGCACAAGGGTGATAAACATATCTATAGAAGGCATGTGTGATAATCAATTAAATAAAGTGACCTATCTTTTAAATCTAAAAATATAGCTCAAAAAATTCTCCTTCAGAACTTTAGACATGTATATGGGTTGTCCCTATGATTGATATTGAAATAAGAAATAATAGGGAAGCTTTGCTCATTTGTACACATTATTGAGTTCTTTTGGTAAGTTTCTTTTTCAATTTTTAGGAACTGAAGGGTAAAATCATAATAAGTAATTTTTAAACATACAAGACTGAGGTGTTACATAGTTCATAATTAATGAACTATAGTGATAAATAATAAATGATCACACCATGTAATAATATTTAAGATAAAATATTCATAAAATAATTAAATTAAATCTACAAAATCTATCAATATCATCATTGTACATAAAAAATTCAATATTCATATAATATATCATAACCAATTATCACACCATGTGATAATATTCAACATTAAATACGCATGGAATAAGAAAATGAAATCTATAGAATCAATCAATGTCATCATTACACATAACAAACATATTATTCATATAATATAGTATACTTAATATTATACACAAGATATATTCATGTATATGTAGTTTAAATATCCCAATATGGTTAATGTAATGTCATAAAATAATAAAAGATGAATGTGCTTCAATATTCCCCTATTTTAGGCATGCCCCAAATATATAAGGTGGATCCTCAATTTAAGGGATATCCAAAATCATAATGTACATATATGATATATGAGTTCAATGGCATGCATCACACTCAACTATACTATGAAAATAATGTGCATATAGAATGGATTTGTAATATACCATGTATATATGATAAATTACATAAATCAATCATGTAACTTGAAAAATAGTAATGAATAGATCATGATTTTTTATTTTTTTAATATATATATATATATATATATATATATATATATATATATATATATATATATATATATATATATATATATATATATATATATATATATATATAATATTCTTAGAATTTTGAGATTGAAATATGTTCACACTTACCAATGATCCTATCAATGGTATTTTCACATGTAATTCTTATATTGATTAGCATGAATGTAACATGTAGTGGGATGTGAGTAACTAATATATCATTATAATATTTTTATTAATGATAGTGCATCATAGTGTATGCATCACTATCATCATAGTCAACATGATCTTGTGTAAAATATGTAGATATATAAATCATAGTATCCTATGAATTATATTTTGTAGTACAAGAATAAAACATTGTTCATTATGGAGCAAGTGAAGGAGGATATATAACTAACTTAAGATGTGATGGAATAGTTATTGTCTATTATGTATATGTAATATAACTCTAATATAATGTATGTTTAATAAACACTCTTTGAGGAAAATCAATTACTTTATCCAAACTACCTTTGAATAATAAACATGTATAGGTTCTATAACAAGCTATTATGGAGGTGGTATAATAAATGCCCTTAGATGAGTTGGATAATCTTATAGAATACAAAGAATTATGAGAACTTATTTTTTATAGATATTACTCAAACATAAATGTATAAAAGATGGTGTTTTAAGTATCCTATGTATCCATGATGTTATATTATCATGTTAAATACACCAATATTTTTCATATCCAAGAACCAAGTAGACACTATTGTAGTCACTACCATAAGGAGGATAATTTAAAATAATTTTGACTTATGCCCTCTAAATTTGACTACAGTGAATGTTATAAAAATAATAATTTGTATATATTCCAAATAAATAATAATAGAACTATGGTAATAATTTTGATCTAATCCCTATATACTACATTCGAGAGAACTTAAACTATAATATTTTGAATCATTTAGACCTATTTATAGTAGTTTATTTGGATTTATACTAGTAATTATATAAAATTATTTGAAATGGCCACTTAAGTGGTAATAAAATACATCAATTAGGGTTTAATTACATTACATTAATAACTTTCAATTTATTTGTCATAAAAATTAATTCCTTATGAGTGTACCTAAGACAAGTTAGTAATATATTAGGTAAGGAACTTTCACATGACCCATTGTCAATCATAACACTATGTCAAAGATGTGGATCAATGTAAGCGTGCACAAAAAATGGTGAATTGATAGAATCATAAAATAAATATCATTTAAAAAAAATTTTATAGTATGTTTATATAATTTTTCTAATCCTTAAGTTTACCAATAAGACCATCAATAGTATGTTCCTATTTTTTATTATCATGAACTACATTATTAGTCTTAATTCCTCTAACCAAATTATTTGTAAATGATCATATAGTATATTAAACTTATAATTAGGTTTTTTTATTAAATATTTTTTAGGTGTGCTAACATCATTTACCTTAATAAAATTGTCCTTTATTAGGTCTTGCATCATTTGTATTAACTTAAATAATTTTCTAGTAGAATGTTTTATGCATATATCAATCATAATATTCATTGATATCAATTTTATTAAATTTTTTCTTGTCATAATTTAAGTTACTTTGGATTTAGTGAATCTGAATAAGCCCAAATCATTGAAATTTAGATTGCACAAGATATAACATAAACTACACAACTATGAAATAATAATTATAGATTTATTAGGATTAATAAATATAAAAATGAAAAAGAGAGAATGCACTTATCTAGTATTATAATTTTTATTTATGACAACATATGTAAAGTTGCATAAAATTCTCTATGTAAGTTGTATGATTTCTCAACTTAGGAAATATATTATCAAAATATACAAAAATGTTACTGGTGAAACCTAGACACCTATGGTGAATGATAGTACTCACCATCTACATAAACTATACCTATTGATTTTTAGTCTAATGTACCATAGATAAAAACACCTACAAGTATAGATTAATTATTTGTAATTTACTAAATTCAGTCCAATGCTCAAACCTTGATTTAGTCTCTTTGTACCTTATATAAGTTCTAGATAGGAATGGGCTTAGGATTTATGCATATTTATATATGAATCTTTTTTTATTTTACTTCCTATAATCAACATTTTAAATGTGTGTAGTCCAACCTAGGAGATATATTTTACTTTTAAAATTATCTATTGAGGATCATGGGACACTATTGGTGAAGGTAAACACCACCAATTATAGCTAGCATCAAACCACTATTAACACTACCAGAAAATGAAAAATAATGATATATAAAATGGAGATAGTTTGACTGAAATAATATATATTTACGGAGAAAATAGGGATATCATGAGTATTAATGACAAAAAACTAGGTTATCCAAGTTGAAATATAGATAAATGGATATGAGAGAATTTGATCAAGTTTAAATGTATATACAAAAGTCTTATATGTCAAATATAAGTCAAAATTGATTTTTCAAGTGTCTAGTACAAAATTTAAGTTTATAAATCCATATAATAATTTAAAATTATGTAAAAATACTAGATAAAATAACCAAATTATCTATAATTTTCATATACATAATAATATAATATCCATGTTCTATTAAATAATAGTAACAATAGTGTATGCCATAATATCAAAGAGTAATAATTCCATCAATAATATAGTAATAATTAATATGGGAATAAATATAATATAGGTGAAATTGTGCCTCACATGTACATTGTTATTACATTATTTCATGTAGTATTTCATCACTAGGGTTAACATAAGTAGAATTTGATTATGAAAAGAGAATGAGTTCCACCCTCTAAGATAAAAACTAAGGTATTTACATTCATTTATTTTTAAAAAATTTAAATCTAGGTATATACTTGTTATTTAATCTATATTCTCAATTTTCTCATTGAAATCATTTACATTTATTTTTTACTATCATTTTCATAAAACACCATAACTCATTACACTATAATGATGAGTGATTGGTTTTTTAGTGGAATATGTATAAAACTTATTTTTCACTTATTGACACTTCTATATTAAAGGAGTCATTATTGAACTAATATTACTTAGTTTATGTCCTACAGAGTATACTTATATTTGGTCAAGATAACTCATGAATTATGTGAGATATTATATCATGTATTATACTTCATACTACCACATTCAAATAATTATAAAATAAGATTATATTAAGCTCTTATGTTGTAATTTCCACTAATTTCCTTATTTTTACCTATTCATAACTATGTTTCATATAATTAAACTAAGTGATTAGCTGTTGTAATAGTCCACATTTTGTCTAATGTCATCACTTGGGCTAATGAGGTATTTTTTTGATTTGGAATTAGTTATACGCCATCAGTTGAGCCTATCAAATTATTTAAAATTGAGATTTTTTAATTTAGGTTTTGGATCCAATATGAGTTTACAATAAACTCTTCATACACTCACAAATTATCCTTAGTAAGAAGAACATGAATTAGGGATATGGATCCTACACCAAAGGAAGGTAAGTTAGGACAACTTATTTATTGATATCAAGAATATGAGCTTCATCTATGAGGGATAAAAATTATTAAGAGTCCTTAATTTTGGTTTCATTATATGTTATTATATACAATTTTATTTCACTTACAATAATATATGATAAAGTGCTACAATCCAAGGAAAGGTTAATTTGTTGACAAGTCAACCAATCTAAACATATATAACCCTATACTATTTATTTTTAAATTTTGTTGGTATATTATGATAATATATTTCCATGTATTAGATAATATAAATTAGTATATTTTTTTATCTTTATCTCTATCATTTAAATATTTTTTTATTGTAGACACCTCATTTCAGTTTGTGGGTAGTTTTAGTTGTCAAATTGTATTGTTATATGGTACTTTTTTTCTTGTAGATTATTAGTTAATATTTTGAACTTATCATAATATTTTTCCTGTCTTATCGGTGTAATTTTATTCTTATTGTTATTATTTTCTAATTCCTCCATATTACATTTGTATTTCCATTATCTTATGATTTTTTATGTGTTTTTTCTAGGATTATGATAATATAATCTAGGTTGGTTAGGAATGTACCACTATGTTCCTCTCTTATATAGGAATGTTGGCACTATGGGAACTTATATCCATTCATTTAGGTATCTCATGATTTTGGTTTCTATTTTGATAAAATTTTATTCTCATTGTGTTGGATTGTGCATAAATAAGGTATTAATTTATTTTATATAAGTCTATAAAAACATAAATATATTAGTACACATTTGACAAGTAAACACATTGGGGATTTTATATATGAAAAGTTCAAGAGTTAGAATAAAAATTATATATTTTTAAAATAAAATTAAATTAATGTGTGTAAAGAGGAATTGGTGTTTGATTATTCATATTAAATTATGTCATTTCTTATTACTAGTGAAAATTTACAAAATGATTAAGGCTTGCATACATAATTAATTGTTGAAATAAATTAAGTGTAGGTTTGAATTAATTATAATCATATCATATTCATAATAAAAAAGTGATAACACACTAATTTATATCACTCCTGCCCTTTTTAAATTTTGACAATGTAGTATTATATCATTAGGGATTCAAATGAGATCAATTTATTGAAGGTCCACAATGAATTATTTAAAAATAATTGAGGTGGTTGGATACAAAGATTTGAAAAATAAGGTTATAATTTTATTTTTAATAAAATTATAGTTTATAGGAACATATTGATATGGTCCTAGTAGTGTTAGGATATGATTGAAGCATTCTTGGTCAAATTTGAAAATTTATTTATTTTCTATAATTTTTATGGGTTATGACAACATTTGTGTCTAGACCTATTTCTACAATTTTTTCACCATTTATATATCTATATATTTTTGTGACAATTTCATGTTATTCTTAGAAACCTATCTTTTCACATTTAAATTATTATAAAATATTCCTTTTTTTGTAAAATGTGAAAATGGGATTTTTATAGAGCCTCATCCATAGTACATAGTGAAATAAAATAAGAGAGAGAGAGAGAGAACCAATAATGATAATATAAAAACAATCCACAAAGGTTAAGCAAAAAATAAGAAATCAAACATAAGACAACACATTAAGGTTGAAGAAAAAGAAAATAGATCACAACCACCCAATAGAAATGGAGATAAACATTAGTAATGAAAATACTATTGGAGAGTTGTCAATGATGTCCTGGTTATTTCATGGAGGTTCCCATGTGAGTTGATGAAGTGCATTGATAGTCTAAGTGACAATGACAAAGTGTGCAATGTGCTTGTCCTAGTATGCTTGGTTGATGTTTAGTTTTGGTATGCTTACAGATGATAAGGGATGAGTTTGAAGTATTAATCATGTGCAAGGGGTCCTATCATAAGTCAAGAATGATTTAGAGCTTGTGTTCATGACTAGATTTCATCTAGTTGGTCATTATTTTCATGTATACATTTTGGGTCTAGTGGCAAAAAATATAATTAGGTAGTTTGTTGATGTCACCATTACCATGTCTGGATGATTCAGGGGGAGTTGGTCATATGGTTGTGATCAAAGTTGTTACTATTTACTATGTGGTAAATTTTAGGTCATGTGATAAAGTTCAACATAAGATATGCAAGTGAAAATTTGGGCTTCCAAATAGTTTGACAGTGTTTTCCCATAATTTGCCAGATTTATAATGTGGCAAGTAAAGCTGAGTAGGCATTTTAATGGTATTATATTTCACATACATGAAGGTTTCAAGATAAAATGATCATATATGTATTTTTTTCTTTTTTTTTTAAATTTTTGTACCTAGTTTACATGCACTAAATTTTATGTCATGTGATGAATTTCATTAAAAAATATGCATGTACAAAGTTGGCCTTCTAGGTAGTTCTTGACATAGTTGGCTTTGTGGTAGAAAACATTGAGTGAGTAGATTAATGTAATTATATCTCCCACACATGAAAATTTAAGGATAATTTTGACACATGGTTGGATTAAAATATTAATTAGTATAATATGTTTTAAATTTGAGAACATGAATTTGAGTGCAACAAAAGGTATATCTATCCAAAGTTGACCTTCCAAGCATATTGCAGTGGTTCCCTTAGTCAATTTTATACAAGGTAAAGTTCAAATAACTCTCAAAGAGATAAATGGTTTGATTTTGCTCAAAGATGTTAGTAAATATTTAGATTATAAGAAATGAATGATGTTTAACACTAATCAAAGGGAAAGGATAAATATCTAACATTGAGTGGGAGTTCATACAAATTGATCTAATGGTGTGTATCAAGTCAAAGTGGTCAAAGTGATAGTTGTTTAATGACATTAAATACCAATGTATTTCAAAGATATTTATGTATCATGTTTTATAAAAAGTTATACGAATAAATGTGATGAATTCAATGTGCTTGATGTTTAATTGTGACCCTTTGAATTTGAATATTCCAATTTACAAAGGGAAAAACTAGTGCTTTGTATTCTAGCTATAACTTTTGATCTAGGATAAATTTGATGGTGATAGAAAAATAAAAGTTGTAGAAGATGAAAAGGTACATATAGTGAACATATTTATAAGATTTTAATATATTTATAATCAAATATATCTATCTCTAAAGTTAACTATATGTTTAACTATGTTCTACAAGTAACCCAAGAAGGATATTTATGCTTGTTTTGATGATGTTTAGATGTTTTATGATGTAATAAATATTTGAAAGATTTATGTAATCCTATTGGATTATTTTAATGGTCTTTTAAGTTTTAAAAATTGATATTATCTATGAAAAAAGTCTTATAATTTGATTGTGTGTTTGTTCATGATGTTCCTATATACCAGATCAGTGTTTGAGTAGATTGATCATACACAAAGGTGAGCAGAGTTGATTGTGATCATTTGAGAAAGTATAAGGGGTCATGTATAATGGACCTATACATTTTTAAGTGGTCATATATTTTTATTGTTTTTCTTGATGAAGTGATAAATGGGTGAATAGGTCTCCATGGGACCGATAAGAGCTACAAGGGCCTAATTGAAAGGTGTGGTTACTTAAGGGTGACCCATAAATGCTATAGACAATATATGAGGTGTTATTGAGATATGTATTAATGTGAGATAAGATTTTAGGTTCAATTCAAGGCTAATGGTTGAGCAAGAAGTTGTTTATCATGAAGATCCTGTATATAATGAAACTGAAGGAGAAGGTTTCTAGGCTTATGGGAGAAGAGTGTTTGTTGAAGCAAAGAAGAGAGATAGGTAGTGTGCCTATTGGATTATTTGATGATCATATTAGGTTGAGGACTCTGTGTATGGCATATAGGTCATACTTATATTGTCTTAATAGTGCCCTTGTAGGTTTGAAGGTTGAATATGTATAGAGAGGTTTGAGTGTGTATATGAGGGTAGTTTGAGTGAAGAAGGAGAGAGATTATGGCATGCATATGTGAAATGACTATATGAGATAGAGAGGGAGTTTGTGGAGGAGTTATAAAATTATAAATCCATCATTAGGTGTTAAAGACATCAATTCTAAGGTGGAGATGTTCAACTCATAAGAGGGTCTAAAGGACTTGTTCTTCCTTAGGGGCAGTTGTTCATTATGAAATAGGTGTTTTAATAAAGGCCTCTGATCAAAAGGACTTGATCAAGGTTTTGGGTCAAAATAAATTCATGAATATGTGGTCAAGAGAACTTGATCATCTTAGGGGCTGGTGCTCCTTATGGAACTTTTGTTTCACTAAATTTTGGTCTAAAGGACTTGATTAGTCTCTATTTTGTAATACCCTATATGACAAGTATTACAAGTGTTTTTAGGCTTAATAGTGGTTGTTATTCCCCAAGTGGGTTTCCCATATATATCTTATGTTGTGTGTGTGATCTTGCATTATCTTCATTATTCATTTATATAAACATCTTGTATGCTTCATAAATGGTTGTATTGAAATCTTAAGTGTTTAAAGGGTTTATAAATTGTATTGTATTATTTTCCACCACTAACCCACCCCCTCTCTTAGTGGACTATACCTATAATAATTGGTATAAAAGTAGGTCCTTTGGTAATTACTTAATATCTTGAAGGTAATCCAAGGTACAATATGGGTAGTCATCAAATGCAACAAGGTTTCTCTACTAAGCAAGCATAAATGTTTAGTAGATCCAATTATTATTTTTATAGTGTAAGGATAAGGACATAAATTATATTCCCAAGGTTTGATGTATGTAAATATATTGTGGATGATTATGTTGTTTCTACTACTCCTCCATCTAGTGATGAAAATAAATATTTATTTGAGAATAATTCTAAGGCAATGAATGCCATTACTTCTTGTCTTGTAGAGACTAAGTTCACCAAGGTAATCCATTATAAATATTATAAAGAAACATGAGATAAATTATAGATCATTTTTAAATGAGATTCAAAGGTTATGTTGGTAAAATTTCAAACTCACTGAAGATAGTTTGAGACTTTTAAGATGAATAATATTTTGTGGCATCCTTTCTATAAAGACTTTATGAGATTGTGAACATCATCAGAGGTCTTGGAGACAACATTGAAGAGGCTATTGTAGTTTGATAGGTATTAAGGTATTTATCCCTCAATTTTTATCCAAAATTATCTGTTAAGAAAGAAGTCATGATCTTACTCAATTGAAGATGGATCAATTGCATGGTACCTTTATTGCCTATAAGATGAGAGTAAATGATGATATACCATGAAATAAGGAAGCATCTTTCAAGTCTAAAATGAAGACAAAAAACAAGTTCCAAGGTAAGAAACCCAAGGAGGATGACTTTTTTGATATAGATGAGGATGAAATAATTTCTTTGATTTCAAGGAAATTGAAAATAGGTTCAAGTAAGTATAAGGGTAAAATACCCCTCAAATGATTCAATTGTAGAGAGGTAAGACATTTTCCTAATAAGTGTCCTCATACATATAAGAAGAATTATGATGAAGAGCATAATCAAGGTCATGTTGCTGGTAAGAGATCATTTAGGTATGATAAAAGAAAGAAGGGATTTACAAGGTTTGACAACAAGAAGAACTTTAAGGACAAGAATATTCTTTACACCAAAGAATATTGTAGCTCATTAGATGAGAGTGAAGTTAGTGACTTAGAGTATGATCATGAAGATGATGGTCTTGATAAATATGAATCCCTCTTTATTTCTAAGGAAGGTAGTTTCTCAGATCAAATGGAGTCTACTTGGAGTGATTTAGATGATGATAAGGATGAGGTGTTTTGTGAAACTAAATTGATAAAGGCCCTAGAAAAATTATACATTGAGAAGAAGATTAAAAAGAAGATGAAGTCACAAATTAAGTACTATGAGGATAAATATAGTATATTTGAGGTAAGAATGAATCAAGACACCAAGGATCATGAATATATAGTCAAACATCTTAGTTTTCAATTGAAAATCCTATCTACAAGCCTAAAAGCTAAAGAAGATGAATGTTTAAGGTATGTAATTGAAAATGAGTCATTAAAATTTGAGTTAGAGAAGACATCTAGTAAGATGAAGATATTTATGAGATTTAAAAAGATCTCAAGTGATATAGACAATATTATAAATGACCAAAATCATGAATGTGATAGAACTGGTCTTGGATAGAAGGAATAACCAAAGAATGCAACTCATAACAAGATGAATACTATTGTGAACAAGGACAATCATACTTTGAAGACAAATAATTAGACAAGAAATTTGTGTTGGGAGAATGAAGACAAATTATATTAGATAATCAAATTCCATGAGGTACGTAAATTTTAATTATTATTTCTATACTTTTAATCCATTTGGGCATAGATCTAGAGAATGTAAGAGACCTATTAGAAATGAGTTTGCATGGAACTATGATGGGTTTCATTAGTAAAATGGTGTGAGAAAAGTTAAGTGACTTAACTATATTAATGAGGGAAACTTTGAAAAACATTTTCCATATAAATTAAGGAAATTTGAGTTCAATTTAATAAGAATTGTTTCATACAACTTTGAACAAAGAGTTCACATTACTAGATTCTACAAGTAAAAGTCTACAAGTCATAATAGGTCTAACTAGGATCCTAGAGTGCAAGGAAGAAGGCAAGAAAACTCATGGAAGATAAATGTGGTAAGTATAATTCATGATGATACTATGGTTATAATTAATCTATTTTTTATGGTGGAGAATAATATAGAATTTGAAGAGTGCTAAGTGCTCTCATTGTCTACACATGTTGTGAATGAAGAGACTAATCTCAAGAAGAAGACCAAGGTACTAGTTGAGGCTATTTATAAAGTATGTATAGATCCAAGTGAACATCTTATAGTTACTAAGAAATTTTCATGTAAATGAAATTATTTTTTAGTGCCTAGTGATAAGGTTTTGAACTACAAGGAAGATTCTTTAGATGAAAAGGTATGTCATGAATCTTTGTTGTCTCCATGTATTGTCAATTCAATTTTAGAAGAGAAGGATAATGTTATAGTTTTTAATCATGTTGATTAATTTAAGCCTAAGAATAAGAAGAACTATAATCATCATATGACCAAGGAGGAGAAGGAATATGAGGAATTATGTGCAACTCCTGGTTTCACATTATGAAGTAGGATGTCTCTGCCTATGCTTATTAGGAGACATCTTTCTTCTGGAGAAGCAAGTTTGTGTGCTCAAGAATGTAATGAAAATATGTATAAATACTTGTATTGATCTTAGAAAGTAATTGGTTGAGGAGAAACAAGTTCATGAGCTTGCTCTAGAGGTTTGTGAAGGAGCTATAATACAAGACTAGAATGGGTGATTTTAGGTGGCTTAATGAGATTTATGCAGTGGAAAGAAGAGTTTGGTTCTTAGAATGGTCTGTGAACTTATTTATGATGTGTTTCATGTGGTTTTGTGTCTTGATGATCCTATTTTTACCTTTTATAAGTTCCTATGTGCTCCTAGGTTTATTTATCTTGTTACAAGTCAAAAACCATGGTATATTAAATCAAGGTTCCCAAAGGTGTGAAATCTCAAAACTTGGGAAAAAAGTGTGTAATGGTTATCTCTAGGTGTGAAAAAAGTTTCATAGGTGGGTGTTGACTAGAAGGAGGTTTGTTGACTCTATTCATTTTGAGATTCTAGGGTTTTGACCTACGCTAGAAAAGTGGGTTGCCTTATGATTTGAAGTTTGATGCTTCTTAATAGGTTGAATGAGCCAAATGGGTTATCAAATCAAGCTTCATAGATATATAAAGGTTTTTGGTTTTAAAATTATTCATGTTTTTTTCAACCTGGAGGCCTAATTGGCTAGTTGGTTTGTGAAGAAAGTATGTTGCAGAAGATGATCTAGGTGATGGGAATTAGTGTTCTTAAGGGGGAATATGAGAATAATATAGATAATAATTTTTAGGTCTTTATAGTGTGTCTACTAAAATTTATGGGCTCTTAAAATTATAAGTAGGGCTACACGGAGACTAGAGAAGCCTTATAAGAAGAAGAGTGATTTTTATTAATTTTTTCCATAAGAAAAAATCATGATTGTTTCAAGGAGAGTTATCTAGTTTTTTTAGAGCATGTTTCCTATTTGGTTAATGTCTTGAATTTTTTTTGGTGGTCCTTATGATAACTTCAGATAGAAGGTTAGTAAGCTTATACGGTGGTTCTTCATGGTGTGTAGAGATTTGAACATGATCATGAGGTGTAATTGATTATAAATATTAGCGGGATTCCCCTTCATATGTTTTTTTGGTGAGTTCCATAATATTTTAGTATTTTTGTGTGTTCTTTATTCATTGGTTGTAGTTCTTGGTTGCAAAGCTTGGTTGAAGAGAATGTTGGCATGTAGCAAGAGGGAGTTCTCAAGGTAAATAAGAGGTAGGATCAAGGAAAGGGTGAGCTTGTATCATATTTATAAGATTGTCCTCTCTAGTTGGTAGTTATTTTAGGTCCTCAAGATCAATTGGTGCCCAATTTTTCATTGTGTCAAATGGGGATAAAGTTCCTATTGTGAGAGTGCTTGAGAAGAGAAGACATGTAATCTATATATTGATGGGTGTTGACATCAATGAAAAAGGAAGAGATTGTTGGAGAGTTATGAATGATGTCATGGTAATGTCATGTAGGTTTCTAGGTGAGTGGATAAATGAGTGCCTTGATACTCTAAGTGACAATGATAAAGTTTGAAATGTTCTTGTCTTAGTATGCTTTAAGTATGCTTGGTTGATATTAAGTTTTAACATGGTTAGAGATGATTACTGAAGAGTTTGAAGTATTGATCATGTGTAAAGGGTAATATAAAAATTAAATAATTATTTTATTAATTGTGTTTATGAGTTTATTTCATCTGGTTGATTATTTTTTTCATCTAGACATTTTGGGTATGATGGCATAAAATCTAAGTAGGCAATTTGTTGATGTTACCGTTGCCACGTGTGGATGAGTCAAGCGGAGTTGGTCATATGGTTATGATAAAATTTATTCATATTTTATATTAAATAAATTTTATGTCATTAAATGAAATTTAAAAGTAATATATTCAAGTGCAAATTTTTACTCATAGGTAGTTTGATAGCGTTTTCCCATACTTAGACAAATTTGCAATGTTACAAGAAAAGCTTAGTAGGTAGTTTGATGGTGTTATATTTCTCATATATGAAGGTTTAAAGATAAAACGGTAATATGGGTTTGTTAATTTTTGTGCCTAGATGATATACAATAAATTTTAAGTCATGAAATATAGTGCATCAAAATATATGCATATGTAAAGTTGGCCTTTCGAGCAGGTTTTAACATAGTTGGCTCTATGGAAGAAAAATTTGAGTGATAAGATTAATGGATTTATATATCACATTCATGAAGGTTTCAAGATAAATATAACACATGGTAATATTCCAAAATTAACTAATATCATATGGTGAAAAATTGAGAACATGCACTTGAGCACAAAAAATGATATATCTGTCTAAATTTGGCCTTCCAGGCATATTGTAGTGGTTCTTAGTCAATTTTTCACAAGGTAAAGTTAGAGAAACTCTAAAAGATATCTAAGGAGAAAATTTTCTCAAATATGTTAGGAAATAATGAGATGATAATAAACTCATGATTTTTAACACTAAGAAAAGGTAAAGGATAAAGATCTAATGGTGAGTGGGAGTTCATACAAATTGATCCAATAGTGTGTATCGAGTCAAAGTGACCATTGTTTAACAATTTCAAATACCAATCTATTTTGAGAAGATAAACATATTTCATTTGCTTGAAATTTCTAGGAAGTAATGAGATGAAATCAATGTGTCTGAGGTTTAACTGTGACCATTTAAATTTGAATATTTAAATTTACAAAGGGAAAAACTAGTGCTCTATAATTTGGCTATAACTTTTTATCTAGGATGGCTTTGATGATGATATTAAAATAAAATTTGAATAAGACACAAAGTAACATCCATTGAACCTAGTTATAAGGTCTAAATTTATGTACAATCAAATAAATTGAGCTCCAAATTTGACTATGTCTTTGACTATGTTCTATAAGTAACTTGAGAAGGATATTTATGCTTGTTTTGATGATATTCAAATGTTTTATGATGTCCTAAATATTTTAAAGTATTTTGGATTACTTTTTTATGATTTATATGATATTTATAGGTTTTACCAATTGATATTATATATAAAAAAATGCTTATAAGTTGACTATGTGTTTGTTCATGATGTTCTTGTGCACGAGGTCAATGTTTGAGCAGATTGATCAAATGCAGAGGTGACGGAGTTGATTGTGATAATTTGAAGAAGTTTAAGAGGTAATTTGGAGTATACCTAAGAATTTTTAAGTTTTCCTATGTTCATTTTTTGTTGATGAGGTTCTAAATGGGTGAATAGGTCTCCATGAGACCTATAAGAGCTACAAGGGCCTAATTGAAAGGTGTAATTGATTAATGGTGACCCATAGATGTTATGGATGACCTATGATGTGGTTTTTAGTTATGTATTAATGTGAGAGAAGGATTAAGGGTTAATTTAAGTCTAATATCTGACCAAGAATTTGTTTATCATGAGGACTCTATATATAGTGAAACCAAAGTAGATGGTTTCTAGGCTTGTGGGAGAAGAGTGTTTTTTGAAGTGAAAAAGAGAGATAGGTAGTGTGACTATTGGATTAGATGATGATAAAATCAATTTTAGGACTATATTTATTACTTATAGGTCATATTTTTTATATTTAAATAGTTCTCTTATAGTTTTGAAGGTTGAATATGTGCGAAGAGGTCTAAGTGTGTATATAAGGATAGTTCAAGTGAAGAAGGAGAGAGAGAGAGAGGGAGTTTGTGTAGGATTTAAAAAATTATAGATCCATCATCAATTTTTTAAGATATCAATTCTACAGTGGAGGTATTCTAGGGTTATATTATAGCCTATCAAATCTACCTTTAGAGATAGCCATAACCTCCCCTATTAAATTTTTTATTTAGTTGCATAAATCCTTGACAATGAGGTTTTATCACAATAGAATATCTCAGCTATTCTCGGCATCTACTAAAATTTTTATTCTTCCAAATTTAAAATATTGAATAACTTAACTAGGAAAACACTTTTTGTCTATCATATATTCTTGAACACTATCCACTAAGGACTAATT